>CM039129.1:76228-323934 GCA_022036555.1 Microstegium vimineum | reverse complement strand
CTTAAAATGGCAAAAAAAGAGTAATAATCATAAAGAAAAATCACATATAGAACAAGAAACAATATATGTTGCGGCTAAAACATGAGAGATTGAAGATAGTAACCTTTTCAACGGTCGATGGAGGCGTAGAAGTGATCAAATGAAGCAATGACCGAAGAGGGAGATGAAGAACAATGAAGAACACCAAGAACAAGAGCAAGAACAGAGAGGGGAAGAAATGAGCTCTCGGGCTCGGGCAGGGGGGAGGAAGAGAGTTCAAAAGGGGGGGACCTTTAGTCTCGGTCCATAGGGGGGACCTTTAGCCTCGGTTTGTGCCTTAAACCGGGGGTTTAAAGGTCTTACCCCGGTTGGTGTTACCAATCGCGGCTAAAGGTCCACCTTTAGCCGCGGTTGGTAACACCAACCGGGACTAAAAGTCCCCCCCTGACAATGTCTGACCGAGCCGTTGGGAGGGGCTAAAGGTCCCTTTAGCCCCGGGCGCAATTTTCACCGGGGCTAAAACCGATTTTGGAAATCGTCGAATGGTCTGTTCTGTACTAGTGCAGCCTAATCATGTTATATGGAAAGGTCAGTTGTGACGCCAAATATGTAAGGCTAACAAAGCCTTTCAGTTCCAAACAAGTTGGCGTAGGCTAGACTAGACAATAGACAACTAAAAAATATAAAAAAAGCAAGGTGCTACCTTAGTGGTTCTACATGTAGTGTACCAAAGATATTCACAATCCAAATCGCTTGACACCTCCTCATCGTAGTCTTGGATGTATTTCCCACTTGTAGCCATTAATATACCTGATTCAAAGCAACGGCCCACAGCTACCACCATTTCACCATACCATATCGACTCAGCCAGCTTCGCAGGACAATCAACATTGTAATTCTTGATGCCGACTAGAGCAACATTGTAATGTAAACTATAGTGTTCCAATTTCCCTATAGTTTGCTCGTTGTTTGGAAGCAACACCTTAATCTGCAAACAATACAATGAGACTTACACAATGTTTTGGACAAACAAGAATCACAGTAAAATTAAATTACCAACCCTTAAGCCGCTCACAATCTCATTTGCGCCATCGGGGTCCCTAACCAAGCTCGCTGAGGTCAGAATAGTCGGACACCCATCATTGTGAAAAATCCTGTGCATGCAAAGAACATTGATTCACCTGGAAACCATAACTGACATTAGCTAGTGATGACTGAACAATAAATAATGTGAAATAGTAAATAGCACATCACTGTGAAATCACCATGGAACGAAGCAAGTGCGACAACAATGTCATATATGTTAGAAGAAATTTCTTTCTTGAATTCACCCAGATACCAGCAGATATTTGTCGCCAAACTGTTCTTCAAAAGTTACATTCATGCTACCTGGTAGATGAGATATCCTATAAAAGTTAGTGGGATAGCAGAGCTAAAAATGTGCAGCGCATGAACTCACCTTCAGGATTCGAGCGAAGTTCCATACCTGTGAGTCTTTTTCTATGCCTTTAGATGAAACATGAATACGAGAATTAACCCAAAAGGGATCAGCATAAGTAGATAGTGTAATAATACAAGAACTAAGCAAATATTAAACAAACTTTTTTTTCTCGAACAAGGCAGGAGAGTTGTCATTTCATTGAGAGAAGAAAACACAATAATAAGGGACAAAAAAATACGTCCACACACACCCTTGAAAAACAAAGGTACAGACATGCGCGCCATGCACAAAAAAGGACGACCAAGGACTACCCTGCCCCAAATTAAGGACCAAGACCTAGCAACCTGCAAAGGAGCTCCTGGAGAGCTGGAGAGCAGAAGCTCCAGCCATACACCAAAGTTGCAAGACTACCTCCACAGTAGGCCTCTCTCAATCCCTAAAATACACAATCATTTCTATGTTTCCATAATTCCCATGCAACTAGGATAATGAGAGAATTGAGACCACTCTTCTGCTCCTTGGCACTCTTTTGACAGCCCTCGACCACCAGTTAGAGAAACGGATGGTGTCCAATTTTATAAAAAAATCTTGATAGTCAAGAGATACCATACTCCCTTGTAATGTTCATATTTTAATCTCAACAAAATATTCTAACATATTATGAATTAGACAAATATGTTGGCTTCAATATATGAAACACGGGAATATGACTACTCTACTCTACAATTAATACAGAGCAACTGTGTGACACGTGCCAAGTACAGCTCACCTATTTGATAATCATACGCGGAGGTACCAAAGCATCAAGTTATTATTAAGGGTAAAAACATATACGTTGGCTTCAATATTTGATACACAGGAATATGGCTACTCTACAATACAGAGCAATTGTGACACATGTCAAGTCAGCTGACCTGTTTGATAATATCTTACCCTAGAGGCACCAAAGCATCAATCATGTTATTATAAGGGTAAACACTAAAATCTGCAACTACAAACATAGATAAGCAAATTGGAAGTATATTGGCACACCTGACTGTCTTCACCATCACAGGAAATATTAACTTTTCCATGGATATTTGTAAATGGTTCAAAACGATCAGAAATTATATCCCTTGGCAAGAATATGGGTCTTTCCATATTCGAGAAAAGGTTCATGCCAACAAAGTCCCCATCAAATTCGAAAAGTGCACCCCCCCTGCATAACCTAGAAAAAAAACTTGTGGCAAGCAACAAGGATTACAATGGAAACAGAATAAAATGACCAGGTAATAAGAGTTACTCCCAGCTTTACATTTACTAGTCACTGTTGACTGTCTTGTGCAAATTCTAAATGCGACTCCCTTAGGTCATTAATACTTGACACTAGGACACATAAATAGACTCGAAAGTAGTTATAGTTTTGTGCCCAGACGTTGAGTAATAAGGACTAGAAGGAGTACTATTTTATGCTTTAAAATGTATGATATATTTGAAACACGTTCCACTGCAAACTCAACCACTATGAAAACCATTCAACTTAACTGCACAAGTATACATTTTAAAGGAATAAGGCCAACCTTTTGCATTACAGTCAACAGCTAGTGACTAATAAAAGTAAACAGAGAGAGTAAATTAACATTTTCTTTATTGAATATGAGACAGTTTAGAGCATATAGTATAGAAAAGATTATAACACTCATAATAAACGCAAGTGTACCTCAGACAATTTACATGTAGAGAACATAAGGTGTCCACAATCTTCAGATCGGCCTGAAGTAGTAAGTGTCCCAGTTGTGGCCGTTAATTTGCCAGAGATGTCACGCCCTACTGCTACAACTTCTCTACCAGGAATCAATTCCTCCGCATAACTGAGAGGTACGCAATAAACATCAAGGGCGGACGTGACTTTGACAACAGCAATTACATGATCCAGGTCATATTCAACCACAGTCCCTATGGCAACATTTCCTTCATGGCGTACTTCAATCTGTAATAGTAAAGCAAGGAAACAGCACAAAATGATCACAATTATCTAAAGTAAAAAAGAACAATTGGTAAATGATTCAGCACCAACCTTAAGGTTATCATGGCCACTTCTTTCATCATTTAAAGCTCTAACAAAAATCGCTGATGTCACAAACTTTGTGAAGTTAGTCTGACATTCTACAGCTATGCCAGAGGATGCAAATAGCACATTTTGTCCTACAAGATCATTTTTTATAGCATTCACAACCAATAATGACTTTTAGGCATATATTTTGAAAAGTAAGTGTACAACAATGTAATCACCATGGGTCACCGCAATTGAGACAACGCTTCTAGACAACTTTGATGCAACTTCGTCACTCAGCTCACTCCAGAAACCTTGATTGTCCCGAAATAATTAAGCAACAAGTTAGAAAACACGATGCAAATAGAGCCATAAAAAAACATGATTAAAAAGGAAGAACCAGCAGACCTGAAATCAGTGAGTCAGTTGAGAATCTTGTGAGATCATCAGCGCCACTCTTGCTTGGCAGCATCTTTCCAGAACTATAGCTGATGCAGAATTGAAGAAGGAAAAGGTTGGGTCATAACTAGAAAAGCAACGTTGCATGGTCAGTAATTCCATTTTTATTTAAGCCATACTTTAAGTGTACTGTGAGATATTTGGAGCCATATCCCCCACCCAAAAAAAAAAGGAACTTTATGCCAGATACTTTTTTAAAAAAACAAATAAATAATAATGCATATTAAAATCCTAAAATCGGTAGCAGCCTAGAAGGATCAAGGAACATTGAAATTAGGTTCCTCTAAAATGGTGACATGATCCCATAAGGCCATAACGGTACATGATACCAGCGCAAGGAGGAGCACTAGCTAGTCGAATTTGCGATTGCCATTTACTCGAATCAGGGAGGCAAAAAGGGAAAATCAAGCAACAAGAAGTCAAGAACTGAAGAACAAGGGAGGATTAGATCGAGGTATCAGGCATTCAGGCCATGTTCAGGATTTAATGTATTTTTTCAACTACAAAGCCCGAGCGTGTCGGTCCATGCCTTTATTTGCTACGTACAGGAACAAAAAAAACGTACATACGTGAGGTACATTATTAATATACGACTTTGCTTTTCCTCAAAAGAAAAAAAAAACTTATACTACTTTCCTTGATAGTTGTGCAAAATTGCAGTTAAGTACATTGACATATTTGTTTCCTAATAAATAAATTATGAGGTGGCTATCAAAACATTTTTCTAGTTAAAACCCAAGTCAGCGAGATCCATTCACAATTACACACACCAACAGCAGACTCTGGTGCCCCCTCCCTCCCTTTACTCATATACAGATCGATCTATAATCAAGTACGTATACACATATTTTTACCAGATGTGGCTTATTAGAATTCTTGGAGGTCTTTTCCAAACAAAAGTATCATCAGCTGTGTATTGCAAAAGTGGAGAAAGAGAGAGAGAGTGTGATCAAACTAACTCACGGCCGGGGCTCCATGCATGCTGAGGGGGATCGGAGGGCCTTGATGACAACCGTGCGGGCAGGATCTCGGAACGAAGGAGCTAGCTAGCGCGGGCCGGCGATGCAAATTAGGGATCGGAGGCGGCGGGCGAGACGGAGGGGACGGGAGGCGAGGGGCAGGTGTGCGGCGGCGTTTTGGGACTAGTAGAACAATCTATCTAGGCCGGTCGGGGCGAGTTTGATCTTGATTCCTGAATGAAAGCCCGTTTAATTTGTGCTGCCAATTAAGGCCCGTTTGATCTTGACTCCCTCCCCTCCTGGCAACTCTCCCTCGGCAGTTCCGCGCCGCCCGCAGCGGCTCCTCCTCCTCCTCCTCTCCCTCCATGAATAATCCCAGGCAGCACAAGAGACAAGACTAGCTTGTTTCCTCCGCCGCCGCCGCGAATCCTCCTCGCTTCATTCGCGATCCAGGCCCAGCGCGCGCCTGCCGTCCCGGCCTATATATCCGTGCCGTGGTCCTGCTCAACTCCATCGGCGAATCCATCCATCCTGTGAGGTGATCCCCATCTCCCCTCCCGACTCCTCTCGATCGAGGCCATGCATCATTTTTTAGACTCTCCTCTTACGTTACGTACTAGATCGAGAATGTTAGCAGGTAATACTTCTACCAACTACAGTAGTTTTAGAGAGGTGCAGTTTCTAATAATTCTATTATTGGGGGGACGAAGGAACCTTGCTTGCCATTCAGTCCTAGTGCGTTGCTGCTATTCTCGTTGTTCTCCTTTCTCTTATTGCTCCATTCCTTCAACAGAATATATACCCAAACTGGATGGGGTGTTGTTGTTATTTGAAAAGTGAGAAACCAACAACCATCAAGTTGATGCTGCATTTCTTTTGGTTTGCTTTATATATCAAAGTAGTATGGCATGCATCAATAAAAATTTAATCACTGACGACCCAGCAATGTCTGCATGCATGCTTCAGTTTTGGAAAGATGCTGCCAAGTAAGAGGAGGGGTGCTGATGATCTTAGAAGCTTCTCATCAGCAGCTGATAATAAAAGAACTTGCAGTGGTGAGGAGGAGGCAACTGACTTGTCGATTTCAGGTCCGCTAGTTCTTCCTTTTTTTTCTTCATGTTTTTTTATTTCATTTATGGCTCGATTTTAGCGCTCGTGTGTGTAGTGTAACAACATGTTTTTTTTTTAATTTGGTGGCTTAATTATGTTGGGACAATGAAGATATCTGGAGTGAGATGACTGAGGAAGTTGCATCAAACTTGTCTACAAGTGTTGTCTCAATTGCTTTGTTCAATGGTGATTATTAACCCTTATTTTTTCCCCAAAATATATGTCTACAAATTAAATAATTAGTTGTGAATGATATATATAAATTATGATCTTAATTGTAGGACAAAGCGTGCTATATGCATCCTCTGGCATAGTTATAGAACGCCAGTGCAACTTCACAAAGTTTGTGACTTCAGCAAGTTTGGTTAGAGCTTTACATGATTCTGAAACAAATGTCCATGATAAGCTTGAGGTTTGTGCTAGCTTCTGGTAATCATATCATTTACTAATTGCTACTATTATTTACTGTACATAACTGTTGTGCTGTTTTGCTTTTATCAATATAGATTGAAGTACGCCATGAAGGAAATGTTGCTAAAGGGTTTCTGGAAGAATATGATTTGGGTTATGAAATTGCTCTTGTCAAAGTCATGCCTGTCCTTGATGTGTATTGCATCCCTCTCAATCATCAGGTGCAATTTGATCCCCATGGTAGAAAGGTAGTGGCAGTAGGGTGTGACATCTCTGGCAGAGTATTGGCCACAAGTGGGATATGCACTGATTCACGCGGATCTCAATATAGTCGATTTGTTATGTTCTCTACATGTAAATTATCTCAGGTACACTAGCATTATTCTATATTTTCTGTTACTATATATATTAACTGTATGTCTCGTATTCAGTAAAGAAAATATTAATGTACTACCTCTGTTTACTTTTTTACTCATCCCAAATTCACAATACCCATCAAACTGAACAGTTAAGTTGAATGGGTTTTGTTTTGGTTGAATTTGCAGTGGAAGATAATACAAAATTATTATACATTTTAAAGTATTTACACATTGTTGGTAAAATAGTAGCATCTACAACTGGCATAAGACAATCAACTGTGACATTTTAACATAAAGGTGGGAGTAACTCTGATTCTCTATCATTTTAAAGCCGGACACCTTTTTTGTAGACTATGCAGGGTGGCGCACTTTTTGATTTTTGTGGGAACTATTTTGGCATGAACCTTTTCTGGGATATGGAAAGACCAATTTTCTTGCCAAGGAGTATAATTCTCGAACGTTTGGGGCATTTTCATACATCCTTGAAAAAGAGTGTATTTCTAAACCTGGTGAAGCCAGTCAGGTATGCAAATATATTTCTAATTTGTTTATCTATGTAGTTGCATACAGCTTCTAATTGAAAGCAATTAGGATTGCGTGGAATAGTGGATTGATTGATTGGAGAGACCTATGTATATATATATATATATATGAAGGGCGGCCCTGGTGCAAGCGGTAGAGCTTTACCGCCTGTGACCAAGAGGTCCAGGGTTCGAGCCCAGCCTCTGCACATTTGTGTGGGAAAGGCTTGCGGGCTATTTCCCTTCCCCAGACCCCGCAGTGCGGGAGCCTACGGCACTGGGTACGCCCCTTTTTTATATATAGGAGAGGAGATCTGGTAGCTTATAGAAATAGGACTGCCAAGATCTCCTGATATCTCTCTAACCATATATGGTGCTGGCCGGCTATACCAGGCACACGCCTAACATATACACACGCATAGCACATATGTATTCCATATATATATTCTAACATCCTCCCGCAGTCACAACGTCGATGGAGCGACCGTTGAGACTGGATCGAAACTCCGTGAAGACAGCAGTGGGCAAGCCTTTGGTGAAGATGTCAGCGAACTGAGACGTTGTTGGGACGTGAAGAACGCGGACAACACCTAGAGCCACTCGTTCTCGAACGAAGTGAAGATCAATCTCAATATGCTTGGTGCGCTGATGCTGAACGGGGTTGGAAGACATATATACGGTGGTGATGTTGTCACAGTAGACCAGAGTGGCATGGTGCAGAGGTGTATGCAGCTCAGACAATAACTGTCGTATCCAGGAGGCTTCAGCAACGGCATTGGCGACCGCACGATACTCAGCTTCTGCACTAGAGCGGGAGACTGTGTTTTGTCGCTTGGAGGACCAGGAGATAAGAGTGTCCCCTAGAAACAGTGCATAACCTGATGTGGACTTACGAGTGTCAGGACATCCAGCCCAATCTGCATCAGAGTAGACAATGAGATCAGGTGCACTGGAAGCTGTAATATGTAAGCCCAACTCCAAGGTGCCACGAACATAGCGCAGAATGCGTTTCAAGGCTGCAAGATGAGGCTCACGCGGGTCATGCATGTGAAGACACACCTGTTGCACAGCATAAGCAATGTCTGGTCGTGTGAAGGTGAGGTACTGTAAAGCTCCTGCTAGACTTCGAAAATCTGAAGGGTCTGCAATAGGAGTGCCATCAGCTGAAAGTTTAGGGTTGATGTCAACCGGTGTGGAACAAGGCTTGCAGTCTGCCATACCAGCCCGTTCTAGTATATCTAACATATACTGATGTTGGGACAAGAAAAGTCCACAACTAGTGCGCTGTACCTGCATGCCCAGAAAGTGATGGAGTTCTCCCAAATCTTTCATAGAGAATTCATGCTGAAGAGCTGCAATGATGTGCTTGCGCAGATCCGTTGATGAGGCAGTCAACACAATATCATCCACATATAACAGGAGATAGGCAATCTCTGAGCCCCGACGATAGAAAAACATAGATGTATCTGTCTTAGCTTCAACGAAACCCAACTGGAGGAGAAAAGAGGCGAACCTGTTGTTCCAAGCACGAGGCGCCTGTTTCAAGCCATATAGGGACCGATTGAGGCGGCAGACGAAGTCTGGGCGAGAGGTATCCTCAAAACCAGCTGGCTGGGCAAAATAGACAGTCTCTGAAAGTGTCCCATGGAGAAATGCATTCTTCACATCTAGTTGGTGAACTGGCCAACTGCGGGAGACTGCCAAAGAAAGAACTGTGCGAACGGTGGCAAGCTTCACAACAAGGTTGAAGGTCTCGTCATAGTCAATGCCAGGGTGCTGTGTAAAGCCACGAAGAACCCAGCGAGCCTTGTAACGCTCGAGAGAACCGTCTGCCTTGAGCTTGTGCTTAAATATCCACTTGCCAGTCACTACATTGGAGCGCGGGGGTCGCGAAACAAGATCCCAAGTCTGGGTGGCAAGTAAGGCCGAGAACTCCTCTTGCATAGTTGCACGCCAATGAGAAAGAAAGAAAGCGCGGGAAGTGTGATTGTCGAACTCGCGGCCATTGTCGCACTGAACGCCCTGAACAGTGACACCAAACTGTGTAGTAACATAGGCAAAGAAGTTAGACAGCGTAGAGAAGGTGTCAGACTTTAGTCGTTGTTGGGACGTGAAGAACGCGGACAACACCTAGAGCCACTCGTTCTCGAACGAAGTGAAGATCAATCTCAATATGTTTGGTGCTCTGATACCATGAAAGCAATTAGGATTGCGTGGAATAGTGGATTGATTGATTGGAGAGACCTATGTACATATATATATAGGAGAGGAGATCTGGTAGCTTATAGAAATAGGACTGCCAAGATCTCCTGATATCTCTCTAACCATATATGGGGCTGGCCGGCTGTACCAGGCACACGCCTAACATATACACACGCATAGCACATATGTATTCCATATATATATATCTAACACTAATGTTTTCCCTCAATAACAACTGGATGGTTTGGTATGTCTACTTTCTGGTGAAAGATATTTTCAAATGGGATAGCTGTCTTTTATTGCAGGTGTCACAGTTGATCTGTATTGTAGGCTTGTAGTGTAGCAACACATTCATGTGTATGAAATATTGAAGCCAATATATTTGTCTACCTCAAAATATGTTAGAATTTTTTATGTTGAGACTAACTAGTTGGGGATATGTTATCTCTTGACTAAGATTTTGTATACATTTTCTTAGTTCTTTCTTGAGTTATTGCATTATCTGCTCGTGGTTGACCCCTTTTGGGTTATTACTCGTATTTATCTTCATCTACAGAGATGAAAAAAGACAAATGAGACGTATAGGTGTGAACCTTTTCCCCCATGCTGGAGTTGAGTTCACAACCACTCGACATTGTTTATCAGATGTTTCTTTTTTTAATTGTGATCCAGGACTATTTGTAAGGTCCTTTAGTGGTGCAAATTAAGCCTTTGCATCTATATATACTTGTATTTACCTAGTATAGTCCTCTACAGTTGCATTGTAATGTTAATTGGTGCCAATCTGCTTACCTTACTACTGCACTAGCATTGCCTGTGCATTCTGATCACAAATAAGAATACCTCAGGTTCTGATTTTATAATGTAATTTTCCTCTGATTTCAGATTTTAGAGTGCCTATAAGAATCAACTGATTTACTGATTATGTACATACGCAGAATACTTCAATAAATAAAATGCTACATGCACATCTCTACATGAATATCAACTCGTATAGAAGACTGAGTTGGTGATGATGGGGTGTCTGCCATCACCACCACTCTATCCCTGTATGCCACCACCATATTTACCCATCAAGGGGTGACAACAGTATATATGGATATTTACCCATCAAATCTGTTCATTTCCATGTCTAGATATTCAATATCCGATACCGTATATGTATCCAAATACTCAAATCACATATTTATGATGTCGATATCCAATCTTATTCTATCCGACATCTGTATTGAAATCTGAATCTGAACAGAAATATAAAAATAAATGTAATATCAGTGATATCGGTTTACATCCCTAGCCATCACCCTGCCACTTATTACAAATCAATTTCACCCTGACCCCCAATCTCCTAGAACGATGTCATGGAACCAAGGTTCAGTATATACACAAATGTACTCCTTTGATTTTGTATTGCTATTCGAACACATGGGTAGTTTGCTGTCTATCTAGAAAAGATCTAGATGAGTGCATACTACAACACATCATGATCATTATTGGCTCCTAGAAGGACAAAGATGTTCATGGATTTGTTCAAACAATCACTTATAATATGGGTAGTTGCACAAGATGTCATCATGTTATAATTTTACAACATTATCTGTAGAAATTTAAGTGAATGATGCATATTGTACATAGAATTAACAAGTCATTAGCAAGGCACCTTTTGGGTTACCCTAGTCCATCAATGGATATATAGTCAATTACAATTCCTGTACATTTGCTGATTTATCTTGCATTGAGCCTTTTTACAGCTCTTTTGTGCCACTAACTATTATACAATGTCTTGTGAACCAGGTTTCATTAAGACTTTTGGTGACACATATCCTAATGGTGTCTGGGGTGAACTCAAGAGAGGAGTTACTTCTCGCATATCTGAAAATATTGTTGCACTTGCTTCTTTCAATGGTGATTTTACTGTGATGTGATACTATTTCACATTTGTATTTAGTCATCACTAGCTAATGACAATTATGTTGCCCAGGTGAATCAAAATTATTTGCATGCACAGGATTTTTCATTGACTACTATGCTGATAAATCCCCAGCTATTCTGACATCAGCAAGCTTGGTTAGGAATTGTGGTGGCACGATTATTGAGGGCTTAAGGGTTGGTGCTCCTAATTATATTGTGTGATTCTTGTTCTTTCAAGATATTCTTAAGTCCCGTACTGTTTGCAGATTGTGGTGTTGCTTCCAAACAATGAACGCTGTGAAGGGAAATTGGAACATTATAGTTTACATTACAATGTTGCTCTAGCCAGCGTCAAGAATTATAATGTTGATTGTCCTGCGAATCTGAAACATCAGACGATGACTTATAACACCAAGGTATTAGCTGTGGGCCGTTGCTTTGAGCCAGATTTAATTATGGTTGCAAGAGGAGAATGTACCGGATGGTCAGGCCAATTGGGTTGCACTGATCTTTGTTACACTACATGTACAATCACTACGGTAGCGACCACCACCACCAACCTTTCTTTTTTTAATTACCGCATGAATATGATGTACTTAATCTTATGTACTTGGCATCACAACTAACAACCTCTCCATTTAACCTGATTAGGCTGGGATTGGAGGGCCCCTTATTGATGTCAACGGCAGATTTGTGGGCATGAACTACTATGATTGGAACATGGGAACTCCGTACCTGCGGTTTGATCTTCTGTGTGGAATTCTGAACTATTTTAAGACAGGATTGTAAGTGGATTTTTCTTTTGGTGTTGAAGTTTTTGTTAGCGTTGCTAACAGGTTTTGTTTGGACTTAACTGAGATTTGTTGGAACATTTCAATAATCAAGTTGGAGGAGGCTCAGTCAACATATTTTTTATTAAATCCTATCTTTTGTGTTTGACAGAACAGAATATAAGAAGATAGTACTTGAGTTACGATTACCTGGTCGTGGTGAGGTGGCCCATATTGTTGAAGATGGCAAGAAAGAACCACCAAACTGGTAAATATTGATACATGTTGTTACAATTAAATTATCACCTTTATAAATTTATGCTGATCACACTAGGATGTTGGGAAAATTGTTGAATGGCAGCTAGCTGGGGGCTGGACAAATTGAAGACATGGATACAGTCATGGATCATGATGAAGATGAATCTACAGTCATGGATCATGATGAAGATGAATCTAAAAATGAACGTTTAGCCATAGCCAAGCCCAATAGATATGGATACCGTCATGGTAATTTTTTCGTGTACAAGTAGTCCTAGGTAGGATCGGGAAGTTGTACTACCGTGTATACACGTAGTTTTTATTCTACGTACGTACTCTGCTGAACCTGACGTAAGCTTGTTTTAATTGGATTCCTTGACGAATATTTGTTTAATATTTGAACCCCTCCCTAGCTACTTGTTATGTAAGTCGTCAAGAATTGTACTGTGCTGAATCTTATGACCCCAAACAATATGCTGTAACGTTTGTCTCTGCAAGTGGACATGCATGTGCGCACGGACTCATTTCCATATGTGAAACCATGGATGGCCGAGTTTGGAATAGCTTAGATGTTGCTTATAGTCAAAATAAGCTCAAACTAACAGCTAAACAATGAGTTTTTATGTCTTTTTCTAGCCACGTTTTTTTTCCACCAACCCTATTTACACTAAAACGCAGAAATTAGGCCATATACACACAAATCTTCCAACAAATTAGTCTCCTCTCATAGAGAGTGTTTCTAGATTCGCCCCTAGGCATGTTGAAGGCACCAAGTCGCGATCTACATTTCCAGGGCCGATCCTAGCCTCGTGGGGCAGGGCGAGAGGGACAATTGTCCCAGGTCGAAGCGTTGATGAGCCCATAATAATACATTACTAGTAGTACTAGGACATCGGGCGCCCTGCCAACAATCTCAATATCTAAGATTAAGTATCATAGCATAAATTGTGAAATAACTGTAATTAATACGACATATATGGTCACTGCGGCCCTCATAGTTCTATTTCTCATACATTACACTACCATTTATTACATGTAAGGGCAGTCCCAATGGGCATTTATGGTGGTTTCTATCTCTATTAAATGAGATATCATGTAAGTAAAAATGCTGATGTGCATGTCAATAAATAAGGAAAGAGGAGGAAAAAAGAAGAAACCGTTTCTTGGAGGAGAAACGATGTCGACGCTAGAACCGATGCGTGAAGAAACGGCGAGATTAGCGTTGGGAAGAAACTGGTCGTTTCTATCCCCTGCTCTCGCTGCCGATGCCGTCAAGGCTGCAGTCGTGCTCGCCGCGGCGCCTGTCGCTCGCCGTCCGTCGCGCTCGTCGTGGCGCAGGCCGCCGCTCACCACCGTTGGTCGCGCTCGTCGCGGCGGCGCCGACCGCTCGCCGCTACCAGGTTACGCCCGCAGCAAGACAGGCCGCTCGCCGCCGCCGTTGTCCGCTGCACAGGCCGCTCGCGTGCACAAGCTAGCTGCCGAGATTCCTTTGCGCCGTGCAGGCCCCGGTCGGCACGCCGCCGTCTGTCCAGCCGCGCTCGCCGCGTCAGTCCGTCCAGGCCGTGCTTGCTGCGCCGCTGTCCGCCCAGGATGCACTCACCGCGTTGCTGTACGCGGCTGCGCTCGCTAGCTCTGCCGTCCGGCCAGGCCGTGCTGTCGTACCCCAGCGGCCTAGCTAGGCCACACTCACTTGCTACGTGTGCGCTTGTTGGTGACGAAAAGGAGAGATGCCGGTTCAGAGGAAGAAGATGAGTTGGGACAGTGAAAAAGTGAAAACAAAAATAACATTTATTACTTGAAGAAACCTCCATCGTATAGGTTAGTTTTTATCAATGATTTTTAGGTGACGTGACTGCTATGGACAGCGTGCATAGTTTCATGCATTGGGACTGCCTAATAACACCATAGCTTTTATGGTTTAATTCATACCTTATCCGATAGCTTATAATGCCGATGTGTCCATAGAGACAATCAGAATAGGTTCATGACGCTAGAGACAAAAGAACGACAAAGTACTAATTTTACAGCCATAAGTTTTTTTTAGAAAAGGTTGATCGTCACAGTGGCATGTCACCTCGACAATGAATGACAGAAGTCAAGCAGACACACGTAAACAGTCGACTGCTAGTAAACATTACACTTCCACAATACAAAATTTCCCAAAGTCATGTAGTTAGACTTGAAAAGCTTGCTTATTATGTCTATGCTCAACTGGTTGCACTCCTGGTTGATACAAAGCAGAACCAGCTTGCAACACTCATACACCTTGCGTAATTTCGACAAAACTACCCTGCACACATCATAGAAACATGTCATCAAGGGCCGAAAACATAATTGTAAACAAAGAAAATAGGGCATAATAAACTCGTTCTCAACTCAAAAGGTGATTCTAACCAGCGATTCAAAGATGCTCACAAAAGAGATAAAATGTGGGCAAAATAATTAGTTGTTGCCATGAGTTTGAAATCTACAAATATTGTCGGAAATAATTGTCTTGATCATTTTTACATGAATGCTCCACAGTTGAATTATAGAATGAATTATACTATTTTTCATGCCCTCAAAAAAAATACAGTATTACCTTTCATGTGTAAGATCAAGCTAGAGTTTTCAACGGTCCCTAAAAAACTGAAAATGGTTAGATAGGACTACACTCTTATTAACATGTTATGTATATGAGTTCATCCCTTTGAAAAATAATATGAATTCATTTTTCAGTCAAGCGTTGTGTTGCAGGCATAATAGCATAACAAAATCAACTAAGCAAATCCATATTATTTCCCAAAACTGATGTGTAAGGGCTTAGTACCTGGCATATATGTAAACCGATAAGCTAGTTAGTAATTGGCCTGGAAGCAGATTTGGCATTTGTACAAATATCTAATTAGGCAATAATCCATTAGATAATCCGAATCGGGATTGAGGATGGATGGACAGAGAGCCAAAGATGGGGAGGAGATGGAAGCTGGCCACCATGGCTCATGGAGCCATCACAGCACCACCAGTGCAATGTACGCAGGGGACATACGGGATAAGAACAGACTCAGGATGAAAACGGTACGGATATTTATTCGACCGTCCGTTCGACCGAATTCGTTTATAGGAGTTTAGACCTGTCCGTATCCGAGTCCGAAGATTAACATCCGATACTGTATCCGTATACTAAAATCGGCATATTTATGATGCCGGTATCTAATCGTATCCTATCCGATATTTCTCATACTATTCGCATTCGAATCCGAATCCGAATCCGAACATAAATATGAAAACAAATACAATATTAACGATATCCGTTCGTATCTGATCCGTTTTCATCCTTACTCTTAAGCGAGAGAGTAGGACAGAGAATGAGAGGATCTCACCAGCGACACCACTGCAGTTCCAAGATCCGGGTGGGATCGTGTACTGGAGGGATCCCAGCGAGATTATCGCTCATGGCATGGTGGGGTCCCCCTTCACAGTTCTACGGAGAAGCCGAAGGCCGGGCCATTGAGTTGGCAAGATCTCACCTGTAGCCAGATCCTTGAAGGTTGCTTCGAACGGAAGAGGACTATAGCCGTCGTGGATGCGCCCGTGGAGGAGGCGGAAGAGCGACGCCGGCGAGCTGGGAGGCGCGCCGCCATACGCGAGGGTAGCGGCGACGGACAAGGGCAGAATTGAGGCCGCTACCTCACCCAGGATGCCTTCCAAGAAAGGGGTGTTGTCTCCACCACGCCAGATCTGGAGGAGGCGCCGGCCAGATGCGGAGGAGGATGGAGCTACTGATTCTCATCACAAGTGGGGAACCTCGCTGCCTTTTTATGGGGTTCTCGAGACTTTGCGAGGAATGAACGTGTGCGTTGCCTCCGCCGATTCGCGCGATTTCTCGTGCCGCTGTGCGCATGAATTCCACAACCCACAGAGCTCGCGCGAGACCCCGTGTTGTAGCGATGGTGGCGCCGGGAAGCAAGCGTGGCGACTGGCGAGCAGCAAGGGGTGGTGCCGTGGACGCAAAGTGTGACATCAAAGCTCGTTTGGCTCCCAATGGCGGCGAGATGCGCCGACGACAAGCGTGAGGGGCGGCGGTAGGGAGGAGAAAGGGGAATGACTGAGGATGGAGGGGGTTCGGGGAGATCTAGGGTTCGGGCCGGTGGGGGGCTATACGCATCAACGAATCAATAATAGAATTTTGTTAGAATAAAATTTAGATCCGGGGCTTATATGAGAATAATACAAACGTGGATGTTGTATATAGGCCCTGCACTGGACTGCGGGTTAGTTTTCTATAAGATGGAGGGGTTTTTTTAAAAAAAAGACAAAGACATGTGTCACCACGCGAATGAGCCACCGATGCTCCGAATTCTCTCCCCGATTCAGTATTGTGTCTGACTCACCCAGCCACAAACATACGAAGACACAGGCCCTAGTCACGCCGCACGCAGTAGCAATTCCTTGCCTCCTCGACTCTGGGGCCAGGCACGTCCGCGCGTATATCTGCATCTGAACTCTAAATGTGATTGGTGATCCGCATGGGCTCGA
Source organism: Microstegium vimineum (assembly GCA_022036555.1). NCBI lineage: Eukaryota > Viridiplantae > Streptophyta > Magnoliopsida > Poales > Poaceae > Microstegium > Microstegium vimineum. Next base: position 307,004 of record CM039129.1, on the reverse strand, counting down.
CCGCATATGTAAGTGCGAATCCCTAGCTAATTCCTATATCTCCTATGTATTCCCTAGCTAATTCCCGATTTATGATTCATGTACTGCATGATTTAGATCTCAAAAGCCCGGCCTACATACATGCAAATTTTGATTTTATTGAGTATTCAGATATTCAATCTGCTGGCCACTTGACTCCTAGCTGCTAAGGTAGTGTATATATAATTGTTTAATCTTTGTGAATTTTATATTTATATAATTATATTAATTTTTGCTAATTGCTTCTCTAAATGTGAACGGCATCATGTCATCAAAAAAGTATTCTTATGGCAATGATAAAAGAAAGAAGAAAAATCAAATTTACAGACGATAAATATTAGTATGCCGGCCAATAACTGTGGCATCAACTAAACGAAACTTTTCAAAATTAAAATTGTTGAAGAATTATTTGAGATCTATAATAAAAAAAATACTAAATGGATTGGCAATATTATGAATTAAGAAGATGAGATTGATATTCACACTATATATCATGGATGACTTGGCGTCGAGGAATGTTAGAAGAAATTGTTGAGATAGTTTAATATTTGTATAATTATTTTATATGAATATTGCTTGTTAGTAACATTTTGTATATAGGTATATAAATTAGTGAGTAGTACCATTAGTATTATCACGTTTATATAAAAATGTTCAAAATTTTAGTTTCGTTCTAGGTTCAAAAATACGCAGGGCCATGCAGCCCTGTACATGACGACCTCCAAAGGTACGGTGCCGCCTAAACCGCCACGACGGCGACGGCGGCTGTAGCAACCAGGGCGGAACGGTATGTAGTGGGGACGATGTTATATGCGGTCAATGTCATGGTTGTGCCAGGTAGAGCTCATGATCTGGCTATCGGGGTAGCGGTTTGGAGTCATACCCACTATTATGTCACACAGGCTAACACGACATGCTGAGGGAGCAGTCCAGGCACGGGTGCCCACAGTCGGCCTAAGCCATATATGGGCCACGTTATCGGGTCGTGCACTACCGGAGACCAGTTTTCTCCCGTCGGCCCAGCCCACTCCCCGCGGTTGTCCGTCTCCGTCAGTGGCAGCACAAACATCCCCCACGCGACTTGTGTACCGTCCCGGAAACTCTCTCCCTTTGGTTGACTCCCGTCACGGGTGCTCGCGCCAGCCAATAGGGTGGGTTTCGCGCGCTGCTGCGGCTAGATGGCCCACAGAACAGAGACACGAGTAGAACTGGACCGCGCGGGAATCTGAGCGAAAAAACTTTCGCTACCTGCCTTCAGCCCGCGGCCAGACCCGTGTTCCTCCCAAATCCTTTTCCTCCGCCGCCCACACCAAAAGCGACGCCACCTCTGCCGCTCCGTGTCCGAGCTCCGCCTCCAATCCGCCACCCAGCTCCGCCGCCGGCAGCCCTGAGCCACCAAACTCGTCGCCCCTGCCCCTAGACCCTAGCCCCAGTGCCTCCAAACCCTGACGGCTGGCTGCCCGACGGAGGAAGTTCAAACATTTCCTGACGGGTAAGCCACTGACAGGAAATATTTCCTCACGGTCCCTTCAGCGACTGTCAGGCTAGGTCTTCCCTGACAATTAGCACCATCAGGAATTAATCTCCGACGGTTATCCGTCAGGGAAAGTCCACCTTTCCTGACAGTCGATCCCTGATGGTGGTTCCCTGACAGTTTGGACCACTTCTCGTGACGGTTTTGGCCGTCACAGAAAAAAATTTCTGGGGTAGTGGTGGAACTTTTGTCCAACTGATTATAGTGCACCCTATAGGTTCCACAGCGGGCCTTCACTGGAGTGTGTATGTGACCAAGGCTCTTTGTCAATATCTATCGATGAGCCGTGACGGCGAGTTGAGTTAGAAAAATGTGTGTTACTACTTTCTAGTGTAGAAGGCATCTATGTTTAGTCAAGGACGTACGTGTATTTTATTGCACGTGTCTATCTTTAGTTGATATAAAACATATATATATATATATATATATATATATATATATATATATATATATATATATATATAGCGGGTGTGAATGGAGTCCATGTCAATCACTAGCTCCCTCAATCGGTCCCTAGCTCTCTCGATCTCCTATCAATTGCCAATGATAATGCAACTGGATGAACTAGGGGAATCTCGATCCATTGAATATTCCTGACCTGATTAATAAGGGCACTCACAGTGCAACATAGAGTCCAATGATAATGCAACTGGATGAACTATCATCGCCAAGATCCGGCAGGCGGCGCGGACAGCTCGACAGACCAACAAGGACGGACTGTGAGCTCCTAGCTAGCTCACCGCGTCGACATGCTCGGCGAGCTGCTCCCACGCATGATGCGCGCGGCGGCAGGACCCGGAGGCCCTGCGGACGCTGGCCGGGCTGTACGTCGCGCTGTCGGAGGCGCACGACCTCGTCATGTGCTGCCAGGGGAGGGGCCGCATGCACAAGTTAAGTTCTTCACGGCCTCTAGGATGGCCGACAGGTTCAGAGACGTCGTCGATCGAGAAGAAGATCGACTCTTACCTAGCTCTTGATCATCCCAGCAATCAGCTACATCTGCCCATAACCAACCGCCTCGATGCACATAACCAATCAGCTTATTAAGCTAGCAGGAGTGCCGGCCGGCCTGCTGATCGACTACGTGGCTTCTTCCTAGGGCCCGATGCTAGTACTGGTCCGCGTCTCCTTCCGACGACACCGGCGGCAGATCGAGTCGGACGCCTACAAGTTAAGCCCGCCATGGCGAACGGACGCCCCGTACGTCCTGCGCGAGTTCTCGCAGTGCCCCGGCCGTACGTCCTGGTGAGGGTGCCAGCAACAACAGCCTCCCTGCTGGACTGGACCGCGTGAGCAACGTCGTCGGCACCCTAGCTTAGCTAGCTCACCGCACCGGCGCGGCGCTCACGGCCGGACAACCCCAACACCTAGCGCTAGCTAGCTGTGTGCAGGGTGTACCACCGTTGGATGGCAGCCCGGCCGTTTGGTGAGCTGGAGACGGTGGTGGCCGGAGGAGCACGGCCACGCCATGGACATGCATGTGCAGCATCAACCCGGCCGGCCTTCCTTTCCTTTCCTTGGCAAGATCGAGATACCGATATATACGCCTATGCCTGTGGGCCGGGCTGCCTCCTGCCGGCCGTGCAACTTCCCCAACACGATCACCAAGATTGACCTGCTCGATCGAGAAGACGGCGACGATAGATGAGGTGATCGACATGAGGAGGACGCCGTGCCCTCGGAGCCTTAATTTCATCGTGGCCGGGCAGGCCTGGAGGAACAATCCTCGAAGATGAACAGGAAGGAAGGATTTCCCTTGAGTGTCAAAATAAAACCGCAACCTTGGCTGCCCTTCAAGGAAATTGATATTCTTGAGTGTTAAACCAAACCGCCAAGGTAATTGCCTATTTTCTTGAGTGCTAGTTCAAACCGCCCGCCAAGGTAACTACATGTTTCCTTGAGTGCTATTACAAACCCCAAGACAATGCTCATTTCCTTGGGTGCTATTCAAAACCGCCAAGGATATTCTTAAAATTTCAATATATATATATATATATATATATATATATATATATATATATATATATATATATATATATATATTATCCAAATGATCTCGGATGAAGATTTGACCTCAATCAAAGTTATAGTGTTCGATGAGATCTAGAACTTTTCAGTTCATACTTCTAATATTTCAAGTCATTTAGGGTTTCAAATATTCATTACAAGATTGGTTGAAGTGAATACAAAAGAAAATAATAATTTTGTAAGCCACAAGGTACTTTGAGTTGTAGTGGTAAGTGAGTTTCATTGTAAAAAAAAAAGTTCTAGTCGCAAGTTTGATTCCTATATGAGGCAGCGCATGATTTTGCTGATTTATGTTTTTTTTGCTTTTGCTCTATATTTTCTTGGAGGTTGCTAGCCCTTAAAGAAAGCAATTTACTTGGCGGTTATACATTTTCTTGTCCTTTTGGCAATTTAAGTCAGGCGCTAGTTTTCTTGGCGGTCAGCCTCCAATGAAATAATCCTTGAGTGTTAAAACTGTCAAGAAAACTATTTTCCTTTTTTTTCTATGTTTGAGTGAATTTGTTTGACAGTTTATGGTTAAGGATTATATTCTTGGCGGTTTAAGCCTTTCCTTAGTGGTTTTTGGCACTCAAGGTAGTTCAAGATTGTGGTAGGTATACTAAAAATATAGGGCCCTTTGAAATTTTGAACCGAGATCACCACGACACCACCGTACCCTCGGCGGCCGCGGACGTTCAGAACATGCTCTCATCCACCCGCTCGTATGGCAGCGTACTTGTACATGAGCGTCAAAACAGAGTGTGGTGCCCACAGAGTTTCGATCTCACTTCTACTCTCTCTTCTTAAATACATTATCATTTTATCAAAAATAAATACCTATATAATAACATATTTAATGTAAATAAAACTCAGATGAAATTTTCCACTGAGGTTGACCTTAGTACCTATAGCACTAGAACGGAAGAACAAGTATTTTTTGTCTCTAAATATATTAAAGATGAAGACATAAAAAATTTCACAATCCACTAGAGCGGGGTACTTCACTTGTTCTTAGTACGTAAAAGATATAAGGCCCACATAAGCACTTTCAGCAAATATTATAGCCCACAAAGTAATTTATGTGTGGCCCGCTAGATGCTACAGATCGCGTCAATTGTTCATCCAGATCCCAGGCTGAAGCCAGAGTCCTTCAATTGATGCTATGACACCTAGTAGCATAGTACTAATACAAAATCATTTTACGTGATCGGAGAGAGACCTTGAGCTTGATGAAAATCATTTAAGTCAGCCCCATTATTAGCATATACTATTATCTCTTAATATAAGAACAAGTAAATCTTTTGCGTGATCTAGAAAAAAATACTAATATAAAACAAAAAATAACCACCACACGTAGAACGAGATTGGGTCATAATTCACTCAAAAAATAAAGGAATGTGTAATGTGATAGAAAACAAAAATTATGTCAATGTTACCTAAAAATGTTCTATTATTTTATTATAGCATACACAATCTTCGACTTTTTTGGTTTGGTTCAAGCTAGATAGCCTTATATATATATATATATATATATATATATATATATATATATATATATATATATATATATATATATATATATATATATACACTCTTACATAAAACTTGCACTTTGACGAATGGAACTTTAAGTGCACATAACTGAGAGACTAAGCTTCCTGCAAGTGTATATATATAGTTAGAGAATTGTCGCTTCCACTACTACAAAATTTCTTTTGCATGACACTTGAGAAATATTAACCGTGGCGGTCAATCCTATAAACCGCCATAGTTAATAGGTCCCTCTGAAGCCCAGCCACTAGGGCCACAACCGCCACGGGTTGGTGTAACGTGACCGCCATGGTTAATTTGTATTAAAAGGAACTATTTCTCTTCTTTATTGGACAACTAGCTTAACTCCGCCTAGGTTGGAGTGCCTTTGGTGTTCCAGCATAGCAGGTCCCAAGCCCTGGTAAAGGAGGAGGGTGTGATAGGCTTGGCGAGCCAACATCAAAACTTAGACACTTTCATGGAAATGAGACCCAAAAGATTCCCGTTGGGGCGTAACCCTCTTAGCGACGCGCCATGCCGGAACCCGGGTATGGTGTTAAATGAGCAAGGGCCGGGTCATCACCCCCGTGGCGCGCCGTGTCTTGATCTGGGCACGGTGTCAAGTGAGCAAGGATCGGGTCGTCGCATCTTTGTGGCGCGCCACATCGGCGCCCGGATGTGGTGCAAAATGAGCAAGGGTCTTCACACCTCCCTCGGCGGGTGCGAAGGGTAAGGAAGCTAGTCGAATCAACCAAGATCCGTTTAGGTAGCTGGAATGTTGGGTCCCTCACGGGTAGGTTAAGAGAGCTAGTTGACACTATGGTTAGGAGGCGTGTAAATATCTTGTGCGTTCAAGAGACCAAATGGAAGGGTCAAAAGGCGAAGGAGGTGGACAATACAGGCTTCAAGCTATGGTACACAGGGACAACTTCGAGTAGAAATGGAGTCGGAGTTTTGATCGATAAGAGCCTCCAAGGTGGTGTGGTGGTGGTGAAAAGGCAAGGAGATAGGATTATCTTAGTTAAACTTGTCATTAGTGATTTAGTCTTAAACGTTATTAGTGCGTATGCTCCCCAAGTAGGCCTTGATGAGTGTGCTAAGAGGCAATTTTGGGAGGATTTGGATGGCATAGTCAGGGTTGTACCAAGTAGCGAGAAGCTCTTCATTGGAGGGGACCTTAATGGCCATGTAGGAGCATCTAGTATAGGTTACGAGGCAGCACATGGAGGTTTTGGTTTCGGAAGAAGGAACCAGGAGGGATAGGATATCCTAGACTTTGCTACAGCTTTTGATATGATGGTAGCAAACACTTTCTTCCAAAAGCGAGAGTCCCACTTAGTGACCTTTAGTAGTGGCTTGTCCTGCAGTCAGATTGACTTTGTCCTTGCAAGAAGGGGAGATAAACGTGCTTGCATGGATTGTAAGGTGATACCTGGGGAATGTGTGGTGTCTCCGCACAAGCTAGTGGTGGCTGACTTCCGCTTTCTGATGCAAACTTGTAGGGCTAAACAAGCCAAGATTGCAAGGACAAAGTGGTGGAATTTAGAAGGGGAGACATCAAAGGTCTTCAAGGCAAGAATTATTGAAGAGGGCCCGTGGAAGGACGAAGGTGACGCCAACAATATGTGGGAGAAGATGGCGACATACGTTCGAAAGGTTGCTGCAGAGGTGCTAGGTGTGACCAAAGGAAGCGGATGCGCTATGAAAGACACTTGGTGATGGAATGAGGATGTTCAAAGGGCAATTAATGAGAAGAAGGAAGGCTATAAGAGCTTGTTCCAGGACTGGAGTGCAGATAACATAGAGAAGTATAAGGTGGCAAAGAAGGCTATAAAACGGGCAGTGGCGGAGGCAAAGGGATGTGCTTATGAAGATTTGTACAAGCGTCTTGATACGAAGGAAGGAGAAAAGGACATCTATAGGATGGCTAGGACTCGTGATAGGAAGACAAGGGACTTTACTCAAGTCAAGTGCATTAAGGATGAGAGGGAGCAACTCTTGGTGAAAGAGGATGAGATCAGACAAAGATGGCAAGAGTGTTTTGACAAATTGTTCAATGGGGAGAACGAGAACTCCCTGTTCAGTTGGACGACTCGTTTGATGACAACAACAGGCGCTTTGAGCGGAGGATTCAAGAATCGAAGGTTAGAGAAGCGTTGAAAAGGATGAAAGGGAGCAAAGCGATGGGCCCGGATGGTATCCCAATCAAGGTGTGGAGATGCCTTGGGGATATAGCTATAGTATGGCTAACCAAGATGTTCAATAATATCTTCTGATCGAACAAGATGCCTGAGGTGTGGAGAAGAAGCACTTTGGTACCAATCTACAAGAACAAGGGTGACATCCAGAGTTGTAATAACTATCGTGGGATTAAGTTGATGAGCCACACTATGAAGCTATGGGAGAGAGTCATCAAGCACTGCCTGCGAAGAAGGACACGAGTATCTACCAACCAATTTGGCTTCATGCCTGGAAGGTCAACCACAGAAGCAATCTTCTTGTTAAGACAAGTTATGGAGCGATTTAGAGAGCAGAAGAAGGACCTACATATGATTTTCATTGACTTGAAGAAAGCTTATGACAAGATACCAAGAAATGTTATGTGGTGGGCTTTGGATAGACATAAAGTCCCAACAAAGTACGTGACCCTCATCAAGGACATGTACAACAATGTTGTGACTAGCGTTCGAACCAATGATAGTAATACTGATTACTTCCCGATTAGAATTGGGCTTCATCAAGGGTCAGCCTTGAGCCCGTATCTCTTTGCCTTGGTAATGGACGAGATTACAAGGGACATTCAAGGGGACATCCCTTGGTGCATGCTCTTCGCCGATGATTTAGTGTTAGTTGATGAAAGCTTGGCGGGAGTAAATAGGAAACTTGAGCTGTGGCGACAGACCCTTGAGTCTAAAGGTTTTAGACTAAGTCGGACTAAAACCGAGTATATGAAATGCGACTTTGGCACAACGGCTCAGGATGAGGGAGATGTGAGTTTGGAAGGTCAAGTCGTGCCTAAAAAGGACACCTTCCGATATCTGGGATCGATGCTACAAAGGGATGGAGATATTGATGCAGACGTTAGCCATAGAATCAAAGCAGGGTGGATCAAGTGGCGTCAAGCTTCTGGCATTCTATGTGACAAGAGGGTACCCCAAAAGCTAAAAGGCAAGTTCTATAGGACAGGAATTAGATCTGCAATGTTGTATGGAGCCGAATGTTGGCCCACAAAGGCTCGACATGTTCAACAAATGAGTGTTGCAGAAATGCGCATGTTGCGTTGGATCTGTGGTCACACAAGAATGGACCGAGTGCGGAATGATGATATACGTGATCGCCTAGGGGTGGCACCAATTGAAGAAAAGCTTGTCCAACATCGGTTGAGAGGTTTGACCATGTCCAGAGGAGACCGCCAGATGCACCAGTGCGTTGTGGGCGTGGAGTCCCAAGCCAAGCTAATAATATAAGGAGAGGTAGAGGAAGGCCGAAGTTGACATGGGCGGAGGCGGTGAAAGGGATTTAAAAGCTTGGGATATATTTAGAGATCTATGTTTGGATAGGATTGCCTGGAAAGCAGCTATTGAAGTGTCAGAACTATGACTTGGGTATCTTGTTGGGTTTCAACTCTAGCCTACCCTAACTTGGTTGGGACTACAGGCTTTGTTGATGTTGATGTTGATTGGACAACTAGCTTGCACCAGAAGACCTGTACAGATGGATGAATTCTCTGCATGTTGCTGACACGCGGGTCTCTGTCTCATTTTGCGTTGCCTCCGGTGATGGGAGAGGGGCAAACATTGTTGCCCGTGTATAGTAGAAGCTAAGCTTTAGTTGTCGCTGCTGCCGTGCACTACCCGGCAAACAACGGCGACACATGTCTCCTCTCCATGAGAAGACACTTTATGAGCTATTGAATGGAAGAAAGCCAAATATTGCATACTTTAGAGTATTTGGATGCAAATGCTATATCTTAAAGAAAGGTGCAAGATTGAGCAAATTTGATAAGAAATGTGATGAAGGCTTCCTACTTGGATATTCAACTACAAGCAAAGCTTATAGAGTATGGAATCTTACTCATGGCATAGTTGAGGAAGTTCATGATGTAGAGTTTGATGAAACAAATGGATCTCAAGATGAGAATGCTAACCATGATGATGTGAGAGGTGAATCATTGGCCAATGCAATGAAGAATATGGATATTGGGGACATTCGGCCAAAGCAAGTGGATGATGACCAAGATATTGAAGATCAAGTGAATCCTCCATCCAATGTGCAACTAAATGACAATCAAACTAGTTCATCTTCTCCAACTCAAGATCAAGAGGCTAGTTCATCTACTCTACCCAATGATCAACCAAGTACAAGCAATCAACTTCCAATACTCCAACCTACATCTATTGCAAGAGATCATCCTATAGATCATATTATTCGAGATATCACTAGTGGTATACAAACAAGATCAAGATTGGCTTCATTTTGTGAGCACTATTCTTTTGTATCATCTATTGAGCCAACCAAGATTGAAGAAGTTTTGCAAGATATTGATTGGGTGAATGCTATGGATGAAGAACTCAACAAGTTCACTAGAAATCAAGTTTGGGAGCTAGTTGAGAGACCAAAGAACCACAATGTCATTGGCACTAGATGGGTTTTTTGCAACAAGCAAGATCAAGATGGAATAGTGGTGAGAAACAAAGCAAGACTAGTTGCACAAGGTTACACTCAAGTAGAGGGTCTTGACTTTGGAGAAATATGCACCGGTGGCAAGGCTAGAAGCAATAAGGATTCTATTGGATTATGCTTGTGCTCACAACATCAAGCTCTATCAAATGGATGTGAAGAGTGCATTTCTCAATGGTTACATTAATGAATTAGTATTTGTGGAGCAGCCACCCGGATTTGAAGATGACAAGAAACTTAACCATGTGTACAAGCTAAGGAAAGCATTATATGGCTTGAAGCAAGCTCCAAGAGCATGGTATGAGAGGTTGAGGGACTTTCTCCTCTCTAAGGGATTCATTATGGGGAAGGTTGACACTACCCTATTCACCAAGAAGATTGGGAAGGACTTGTTTGTGTTGCAAATCTATGTGGATGACATTATCTTCGGGTCAACCAATCAAGAGTTTTGTGAAGAATTTGACAACATGATGGCCAAATAGTTTGAGATGTCTATGCTTGGAGATCTTAGTTACTTCTTTGGTCTTCAAGTCAAACAATTGAAGAATGGGACTTTTGTTAGTCAAGGAAAGTACATCAAGGACATGCTCAAGAAGTTCAATCTAGATGAAGCAAAGTCTATTAGTACACCAATGGGAACAAATGGAAATTTAGATGGTGATGCTAGTGGCAACATGGTAGATCAAAAGCTATATAGATCAATGATTGGTAGCTTACTCTATGTGACCGCATCAAGACCGGATGTCATGTTTAGTGTATGCATGTGTGCAAGGTTTCAAGCATCTCCTAGAGAGAGTCATTTAAAAGCCACAAAGAGGATATTGAGATATTTGAAGCATACACCTAATGTTGGGTTGTGGTATCCTAAAGGATCAAACTTTGAGTTACTTGGATACTCCGACTCGGACTATGTGGGTTGCAAGATAGAAAGGAAAAGCACATCGGGCACTTCTCAATTGCTTGGAAGATCATTAGTCTCATGGTCATCAAAGAAGCAAAATAGTGTGACACTCTCTACCGCCGAAGCCGAATATATTAGTACGGGGAGTTGTTGTGCACAAATACTTTGGATGAGAGCTACTTTGAATGACTTTGGAGTCAAATTCAAGCAAGTGCCTTTGCTATGTGACAATAAAAGTGCAATCAAGTTCACCAACAATCCGGTTCAACACTCAAGAACAAAGCATATTGATGTCCGCCATCATTTCATTAGAGATCATCAATTGAAAGGGGACATTTCTATCACAAGTGTTGGCACCCAAGATCAATTGACCGATATATTTACCAAGCCACTAGATGAGAAAAGGTTTTGCAAGCTAAGGAATGAGTTGAATATACTTGATTTCTCCAACATGAGTTGATGCACCCCCACTTATATGACATGCCTCTACTCCAACAATGCAAGGTAAAAGTTGATTTGAGAGCATTCATGTATACCTTGTTAGGACTTGTGTAGAGAATTTAGACATAACTCATGCTTATAGGCTCATTCATGAAAACTAAAATGTCTTTGATGCTTATATGGTACCACTATAGCTTCTATGAGTTGATATGATCTATTGGTGGCATATGACATGTTGATGTGCTTGCAATCCTAGTGTTTGCTCTATGTCTATGAACTCAAAGTGTTTAATTCAACATAGGCAAGATAACCATCTTAGCATGTGTGAAGAAGCTTGTCTATGGTTTAAACCGAATTGAATATCTTGGGCAAGTAGCTTAGATCAAGCCAAAGTTGAAAACAATATTTCACCCTATCTCACACTTAGGGGGAGCTAAAACTTGAATATCTATAATTGGTCCCACCTTTTTGTGTCAATTGGATGACAAAGGGGGAGAAGTTATTGAAAAAGATATCATGGGGGAAAATGAAAAGATATAAAAATGGGAGAAACATGATAAGGGGATAAAATATAAAATCAATTTTGAAAAGGAACATACAAATAGGGGGAGCAAGCTCATGAACTCTATTGTTGCATTTGAATGTTTGCATCCTCATATGTATTGTTGCATAAGCACTTGAAATTCAAAATACATGCTTGTGGTGCTTGCTAGTGATACAAATTGAATGATGATTGATCAACTAGCATGCATAGGTTGATTAGCTTTGACCCTTGTAGTTTCAAGTAATCTCTAGAAACCTTGCTCTTAATGTTGATCTCACAAGGTTATCTAGTTGTTGTTTCAAGTGGTGTCTAGCTAATCATAGTGCTAAGAGTGATCATAAATTCCGCACTCCGATGGTATCACGCTTCAAAGGTCTAACTCTTACACCTTAGCATCATTTGGTAGCTATTTCCTCTCCCACAATGCCTATCTATACATATGTGCAAAACTTGAACCAAACTCATGAAGCACATATGTAGGGGGAGCTAATAACTACCAAAACTGAATTTGTGTAACTTGTCCAAATCTTGAATCTTTGATTAAAATGCTTGGACAAGCAACTCAAGTTCAAAAATGATTATATTTCATATCTTTATGGAAGGGTTGTCATCAATTACCAAAAAGGGGGAGATTGAGAGTCTCCCATGTGTTTTGGTTTTGAGTAATTGATGAAACTCACTTAAGTACTAACCTTGATCTCTAAGTATGAATCATGAGAAAGGTTGGTACATACCATGTGATGGACCAAGGTGGATCAAGTGGATGGCACAAGCTCTAGCATGGTGGTGGAAAGGAAAATGGTGTCAAGGCAAAGGTGATATAGGACACATTTTTAGTTTGGTGATCAAGACATCATAGAGGATGTGATCACATTTAGGATAGATAGCCGTACTATCAAGGAGGGAGCTCTTAAGTATGATTACGGTTATCATGTGTCACTAGGTTCATATGCATTGCATTAAAATCAATTGAACCAAGTGAAACAACCAACTAATCCAAGATAATTGTGAACTAAAAGCTAACACACATGCACAAGTTTTGGATCATTTAGTGTTGGCTCTTGGAAGCTTGGAGAAGTTGTTGGCTCTTGGAAGCTTGGAGAAGTTGGAGAAGTTGTTTGGGCAACTGGAAGCAGTCCGGACGCAGGGTCCGGACGCAAGGGTTCTGGCCGACCGGACCATCGCGTGTGCGTCCGGTGGGTAACCCTTGCTGGCTCGGCTGAGGAGGAGGATCCGGACGCAGGGCACCGGACGTGTGTTCGGAGTCCCTGCCCTCTCTGTTGTTCTCTGTAAAATGGACCAGACACTGTTGTTGGTCCGGTTGGAGAAACCAGACGCGCGTCCGGAGAAAAGTGCTCACTGGAGTGGTCCCTGCGTAGCGTCCGGACTCTACTGTTGTAGGGACCGGACCCGCACTGTTGCGTGCATCCGGAGCCACGTGGAGCTCGCTGGTGCGCGCGGGAAAGAGTCGTTTGAATCGGCATGCGACCGGACGCTGGCGGGTTGGTCCGGACCGCTCGGTGTGCGCGATCGGAGGCCGCGTCCGGAGTGAAGAACAGAGGAGGCTTCTCTGCTGTGTGGGGGCATCCGGACGCTGTTGTTGGTCCGGACCCCCACTGTTCCTTGCGTCCGGAGGAGGCACAGGAAGTGTTTTTCAGTGGGAAAACGGCTAGTTGTGAGTGTGGGCTATATAAGGTGATATGGTCGGCCCTTTGGGCTATCTCTTGCACATTCACTTCACTCACACATTTGTGCTTGCTTGAGAAGCTTCCACCACTCATCCTCTAAACATATTTGACATATTCTAGAGAGATAGAGTGAATCCAAGTGCATTGCTTTGTTGATTGCATACTAGTGGCACTTGGTGATTGTCGTCATCGCAGAGCTCTTGTTATTCTTGGAGGTTGCCACCTCCTAGACGACTTGGTGCGACGAGGATCGTTGAGCGGAGGAAGGTGATTGTCTCCGGCTCCGATCGGTGGATTGTGAGGGGTTCTTGAACCTACCCCGCGGGAGTTCGCGAAAGGTATCTCTAGTGGATTGCTCGTAGCTTGGGGATCCCCATCTTGTGTTGGTTGTGTGGCACCCTTGAACGGGTTTGGCTTTGATTGCTAATTAGCGCGTGAACCTCCAAGTGGGTGTATCGCTACAACGAGAAGTAACTTGTTGGCAAACAAGTGAACCTCGGTAAAAAATATTGTGTCTTATTGTCTCTCTACCGAGGATTCATCTTGTGATTGATTGGTTATCTATTGGATTATCTCTTCTCGTTGGTATAACCATTCTATCTCTAGCTTTGCATTACATTCCTTACATTCTTGCAAAGTAGAGCCTCTAGCTTAGCTTGTGTAGCTTAGTAGTATAGCTCTAAGTCTCTAGCTCTTGTGTGTGACATAGATCATCTTGCTAGTGACTAGAATTGGTAGGTAGCTTGCCTAACCTTAGTGCTAGTGCAAACTTGTTTATCGCTGTGTTTTATTCTAACAAGTTTGCTAAGTATTGTTGTAGAAAATTTAATTAGGCTATTCACCCCCTCTAGCCATACCTAAACCTTTCAATAGTTGTTCAGATGTCTTCAAACTATAAGAGATGTGGAGTATTATTGTAGATTGTCTAGTCACATCACCTAGGATTAATATGGTGAGATGTATATGGGTACGATAAAATTTGATTTTATATGAGTTCTATTGTGGTCACCAGATTTTACTCCTATCTTAATCTTAAATTTATGTTGTAATATTAAAGTAATCCAATATTTACCTGTAGGACGAGAAGGTAAATGGATGATCTTAGTGAAATACTAGACTAAACTGAAGGAAGGAGAATGGAGAATGGAGAATAGAGCGCTGGCATTCTAAGAGGGATCCTTTATGTTTTATATCTGACTCCCATAGGAACCTGTACTGTGAATAAAAAATGTGTCACAAATGTGGATGATACTCATGTAATGAAATAAATTCTTTATATGATATGACTAAGTGTTTTTATATTTGGTTTGTTGGATAGTCTTGTATTTTTCATTAAATTAAATATTTATGGTATTAGTGACTTAATAATTTTTTTCTTGCAGCATATATAAGTGTTGCAATAAAGTAAACAAATATATTGCAACAAACCAAAGAAGTAGGTTGTCGATGGTTTGTGCAAACACATATAAGCGTTGCTATAACCCAACATTATGTGTTGCAACTTTGCAACGGTTATTAGCATATGTTACCAACAGATAAATAAGTGTTGCAATAAATCCTTGCAACGCCACTTTAAGCAACACTGTGCGCATCCATCAATCTAGATCCAGGTCATCTAGCTATGGCCATAGCAGCGCCCACCTCCCTAACTTGGGGCTTGGGTTTGGCCCCCTCCTCCTTGGAGTGAGGTGCCTGGAATGACTTCACATTTGAATAGTAATGTACGTTTGTACATACATGCATGGTCACTGCAATCAACCACACCGGCTGAAATTCGTACAAACCAATCGATGATTTCTAGATAGTATAGAAGTAACAACTTATATATATCTGAGTAGCTGGTGTTATCTGCAGTTCAGAGCACTACACATGACTATCTGCAGTTCAGAGCACTACAGGCAAGCTACTATAGCTGAATGTGTAGCTGATATTATTGGGATCACAAACACGCTGCAATCAAAATACATGGGCAAACAATACTTAATTAATACTAATAAGATACTCAGCTACACTTAATAAGTGTAGCTACTAATAAGAGAGATGGGAGTAGTTTGTTATAGATATAGGTCAAGTAGCTAGCTGCACTTTTTATTATTCCCATCTCTCGCGAGCAGCTATAGCTATGTTAATTCATGGTGCTGCTGCTGAGGGAGCTGGAGCTGAGAGGGACTCCACCTGCGCCCTGCCTCGGGTGCCCTTGGTTCGCACGTACTTGCGGTACTCGTTGAAGGTGATGGCCGGCTGACCGTACACCGCCGGCGACTGATGAGGGCCAACCAGCAGCTGGGCAGCCGGCGCGATGGGGAGGTCGCCGCAAGGGTTGCAGAAGAAGGCGATGGTGAGGCGGTCGTCGCCGGAGCTAGCCAGCGCGCGGTGCTCCACGCTCTTGTAAGCGCCGTTGCTCAAGATCTGTTACACCATATATATCCCCATATGCATCATCGTGTATTATATATATTGCATCCATCGAGTACGTACTAGCTAGTCTATATACAAAAAATATACATATATACAAGAAAGAGATAATATAGGCCGGGTAATAACTTAAGTACCTGAATCTGATCTCCAACGTTTACAACAAAGGCGCCCGGGATCGGCTGCACCGTGACCCATGTGTTCCCTTGCGTACCTGTGTCCCTTGACATTTTCGTCAACAAGGAGCAAGGTGATACCGCCAGGGTCAGAGTGAGAGGACAGGCCAAGGGTCAGCTCAGGCTCTGGGCACTTCGGATAGTAGTTCACACGCATGCATGCCGAGATGCCCTTACTTCCACCAAAGGCCATGTGAAGGTAGTCCTCATCTAATCCTAAGCTGCTTGACATGGCCTTGAGCAATACTTCACTCAGATTCATCAGCTCACATGAATACTTCTCAGTCACTTCCCTGCACATATACATACATAGTTACATACACAAGAGAGATAAGTTTCTTGACATATAAGAGTTCTCATTCAGGATTCATATATTTATATATGTATGTAAATGCCGGCTTGCATAATTCTGTATTTCAATCTCCTTGTTGGCTTAATTTGATCAAGTTGAATTATTGCACACCGATATATATATATCTATGGTAATAACAAATAGAAGCAAAAGACACCTGAATTATAAATTGGATCACATAATTAACAAAAGATAAGACGCAGGCACATGCAAGCATAAAAATAAATGCATACATAATAAATAAAGTGCAGAAGAGAAAGTTCAGTTAAGCTAGCTAATAGATATAAAATTGTCTCATGCATCATGTATTACCTTAGGTGACGAGGCATCTCTGGCCACTTCTCAAGGTTCTTCACATCATTTGGCAGGAGGTTTAGGAAGTAATAGTCACTCCAATCCAAGGTTGCACCTTTCTCAACCCCAAGGCGGCTCCCATAGCCCTCATATGTCACTGGTGAGTTTGCATATAGTTTTTTCTCTTCCATAGGAAGGTCAAAGAACTCCCTCCATGCCTCTCTCATCCTCTTTACTGAATCCATGCCCACACCATGATTCACTACTTGGAAGAATCCCCAATTCCTACATGCATCACTGATTGCTTCCAACACCGCTTTGTGATGCTCAGGAGTGTCGGAGAAGCATGCAAGATCAATGGTAGGGATGCTAAGATCAGAACAATTCATGCTAGTAAGTATGCTACCACTAGGACGCTCAGATGGAGGTTTGATGTATTGTTGTGGCACAGTGCGCACACCAGAGTTTGAAAGGGTTTGTACAGGTACAATGGGTTCTGGCCAGCAATGGTCGTCGTCATTGATACTTGCCATGATGAGAAGTGATATTTTCTTTGATCTGGTTGTATATGGAGGAAATGAATCAGTGGGGGTATATATAGAGGGAAATTGTTTGGGATTATAAGGTTACGGCCGGAGATATGATAACATGCATATCAAGGACATCGGGTTTGTGTATACCACAATTAGCGTGATAGAATATATTGGAAGGATAATCATCTATATCTACTGTCTATCTATCTATATCTTTTATATATTATATAGTATCTGTTATATCTATATATATTATATATTATATATATGTTATATATATCTATATCTATCTATCTATAGTAATATATATATATATATATATATATATATATATATATATATATATTATAATATATTATATTATATTATATATAACTAAAAAATAATCTCTCCATACCAAGGTTTGAGTCAAACATACTGAGAATATAAATCATGAATAACTATAAGTTGTTGAGTTTCAAAATGTGAAAACCATGTCAATAGATTTATCTTGAAAAATACTTTCAATAAAAAAATTTCAAAAACAAACAGTCAAAGTTTTTCTTTGAAGATCGTGTCGTTATTCTAAATGACTTGATTTACACATATATAGGGAGTACTAATTGATCGATGTATACTTAAATGCACACATCATCATTCTCCATACTACAAACTACATGTATAGGGCTAGCTTTCTTGTACTTATAAACTTTGTGGAGAAAACGAAGAAAATATTATAAGATTTAGAAGCTACATAAAAAGTATAGATATTATTCCTAAGGCAACTTTTTCCCTTTAATTTATTACAAGGAAATTCAAAATTTTCCCTATACAGAAGCATATCTCTTCATATCATATAGATATGACGAGTCAATAGAGGCTGAATATGCAAGCCAAAGCATTCACGTCAATCTTCAACATGGAAATATTTGCAATCTTAACCAACAGAGGTAAAAAAACCATAATAATAAAACCTTTTTATTATCTGAGCAAGTTGGGGTAAGATAGAGCTGAAACCCAACATGAACCATCATATAAAAAAAGAAAGTAAAAAATAAAAAAGGACTATATATATTAGGAGACCTAAAGACTATTCATTGTTTAGGCACGTGGATCGCTTATTTTCATGAATTTCACACTTCTTAAGCCCTTTTTTACCAACTCCTATAAGGTCATGTTTGGTACAGCTCACAACAACTTCATGAGCTTTTGTGAGCTATTTTTTGTCAAACATTTATTCTCAAAACAGCTTGGGTGAAGTTATTTTTCTTCCTCTCGATCTCACAAAGACATGAAGTGAGATGAAGCTGAAAAAGTAGCTATCTCAGCTCTCCTCCATTTCTCTCTCATATCCATGCATAAATTTGTTGATGAAGTTGTTTTGTTAAACATTTTTTTTTTCAAAATAGCTCAGCTTCAACTCGAGAGTTGCTCATGAAGCTATTTTCTGAAAAAACAGCTAAGTTGTGCCAAACATGTCCTAAATATTTGTTTAATACACTAGATATTAATGACAGTCTTTTCATACATGTTAAACAAAAATAAGCTACAATATTATTGTTATTGTTTCAAAACTAATGAAAAAAGTCTAAATTGCTAAATCAGATGTGTCATAGCTTGTTGGGAATTATAATATGGATACACACAACAGCTAGCGTATCAGGAAAAAAAAAAGAGCATCATAATGCATATATGTTTGTAATCTATATTATGACCTTAATGGAGCTTTAGTACTCAAGATGGTATATGTAAGCTTAACTTCAAGTGATATGTCGACATTCTTGATTTGAAATCACTATAGACATGTGATGAATTGACAATTTCATGCAATACTTGGACTGATTCAATTCCATTGATAGGGATGTTAATAATCTTGACCATTACCAGCTATTATGATCAAGGATAGAGATTACATTTTCATGTACTTGATTTCTTCGTATCCGCACACCAATTAATTGATTGAACCTTTTGATCTTAGCATATATTACGAAATAATATATACAAGAGCATAGCAGACATGAGATGTGCATCTCTCTCTGAATCTTTTTGATACGTAAAAAATAAGTTATCTAAAATTTTCAGCAACAAATTAACCGGAACCCTTTAACTTTGTTTGTTGAGCTAGATTGCTACGACAAATCATACTTATATAGTTGTGATACTAAGAAAAACGCAATGTTGATTGAGCCTCAAGTTTTTTTTTTAGTTTACCACAATTGCTTTCTTGGCACCAAAAAAAAAATGTTTACCACCACTATCACAAAGAGTCTACCAAAGCTGGTAACCCATCATCTGTCCATGCAGGAATCAGGATTAGACAGGGCAAATAAGAAAACTGATGATCGTCTGCACGTGGTCGAAATCAAGGTCAAGCCACTTGCAGTAATGACGACATGTATGTACAGCAACACATATTAACGAAGTATTATATATATATGTATACTCACAGGAGAAGAAGAAAATGGTAGTAGTACGTACTATCCTTCATTGCTACTGTAGCTCTGTACCCAACGTGCTATATATCGATGCATGCATTTGCATTGCATGATGGTCCGGTGGCAGGGCGACAGCAAGTCTCGGTGACTAGCACAAGTCTGCTGCGAAAACGATACAAATATACATTTAATTTCCATTCCATAGACAAACGAGTCCATTTGTTTCGTCAATGTGCACGTTGTGCTTTGATGATGAAAAGAAAGCGAGGCCTTATATTAGCTAAGCTAGGAAAAATGATCCATCCTCCATCAAATTGATTTTCGACACATGCATATGTTTTTGTCTTTTTTATTTGATGCGACGCCTTCAAAAACGCGTGCGTCTACTAGCTAATGACGTATGGACTTGCGTCACTGATCCATCTCTTCTGCTGAATAAAAGTAAAAGTATAATAAATATCGAACGACTCAAATGTAGCATCTTCTTCTTATTTTCCCCTTATATAAGTTGTGTGTAATAATAACCAGTTACCCAACGACGTCATCATTTTTTTTTCCAAAAAGAAAAGAAAAAGGAAATAGTAGATAATATTTACCTTCTGTAGTCGTATCCGCCGAAGGAATATTGTTGGCCAGCGCCGAGCCAAATGACGCTTCTGTATTTTCATTCAGAACATTATAATTATGTCCCAATAATGTCCCATACCATGCATGACAAGAACCAGGCCACCAGCAAACTATCATCATCATCATCATCATAAGTTCATAACTACTGCCAAGCAAGCAACGGGCACAGCAAGCACAAGACGAGACCACCATAAGCATAGCATAGGGATCAAAATCGAAGAGGGTTTATTGTTCAGAAGAAGAGTCGACGGGGTCATTCATTCCTGTCCTAGCCTAGGGCATGCATACATACATACACTGATCCATACATTCCCACCGGCTTACACCACTGCTACAAGATCTGATCCAACGGGAACCACAGTTTTTAGTAACACTGCCGCTGGTGCTCTAACGCCCGCCCTTCTCTCGCAGAGTTGATAGGGCGACAAGGGCACTCGCTGCCCCAGTAACATGGCTGCTAGCATCAAGGCAGCCTGGAACAGACGATGATCTACCCTGCGAGCCAGTTACCGCAGTCTGTTCTTTCTTCGGCTCCTGATCAGCTCCTGCAGCCACCACACACCAGGCATTATTAGCGTTATTAGTCGAAAGCAGTAATGAAATAAAGCATTGATGCTAGTCAGTTTCATATTCGAGTAGAGAGTTTTCAGGCACCGCACTTGGTTTAGGAGCACAATAGGCCTTTGTGGCGACACCATCGCCTTGAGAGCGACTGCTTTCTGGCATCGTATCAACTATTACAGATTCATGATGCTTTGGAGTTTTATCACTTGATGATGCTGGACTATCATGGCCATTTGGTGTGATACTCAGTGCTAGAGAATCACAACCCTTGATGCTCGTATCAGCTGTCACACGTTCATGCAACTTTGGCGCTAGACAACCATTGCCTTTTGGCTTGACGCTCCGTGCCAGAGAATCATGGCCCTCAGTGGTCTTCATGGATGGCAATTTTCCATGGCCTGCACAGAAATGACAACCTTAATGATCCAATATTTGGTAGGCAGCAATCTTCTTGCACAAAGACAGGCTTACCTGGTGCAAGAACCGGAGGCATGGCAACCAGTGTTGAACTGGCCTGGCATTTTACTAAATCATGAGCTGCTGGGCTTCGTGACGCAATACCCAGTGAAAGGAATTTCTGGCCTTCATGTGTCATTCTTGGTGCACAACTGAGTTGTTTCACACCTGTACTTTTTGAATTTCCAAGTGACAAGCTTGGTACAGCAGATTCATAGCCTTTAAAAGTGACACATGGAGCAGAAACTCCATGAGTTTGGGAGGTATTAGCTTGTGCTAGAGAAGCATAACCAGGAAGTCCTGTGGTTGGTGTGCCAGATTTGCAAACTTCCAGGCCAGGAGATGAAGAGCTTCCACAAATTGTCCTCAAAAGGCCATCACGAACTTTAGGTGCCACTCTTCCTACAAAGGAATCATGGTTTTTGGCACATGAGGTTGCAGAGTTTCTAGGTGGCATCATCTGTACAGGAGGATCTCTGCGCTTGGGTTCCACACTAGTAGAAGCCCCACACATGGTAACAGCAGAACTAGATGTTTCTGGCACACCACTTGGTGCCAGACAATCTTGACTTTTGGGCACTGTATCCGCTGCAAGGGTATCACATCCTTTGGTGCTAAGAACTATGGCATGTTCAGACACAGCATTTGGTGGATGTGAATCAACATGGTTAACACTCAGAGTTAATGAACAATCTCCACCTGCCTTATCCAAGGATAATTGTTCTGGTGCTGCCATTACAGAATCGCTAGACACTGCTTCAACAGAAGGCTTGTACCATAATGATGGCTGCAACAGAAGCCAAAAACAAAGTGACGCTAGATGCCATTAAGAAAAAAAGGTACTGCACATTACTTATTTGGAACACTTAAGATCATGCCTGAGAAGAGTAAAAAAAATACTATACAACTGCTGGACAAACAGGTTGTTTCAAACCATTACAAACTGCACACTCATCAAGTCTAAGCAAGTGGAGCAGGGGATGGAAGGAAGGATACACATACAAGTAAACTAAACTCTGAGGAAGGAAAGGTTTTGACCAGACTGGGTTGAACACCCCTAATTGTAACAATTTCTCTTTGCACATAACCACTGGTAGTCAAGTGGCATGAAGCTGTTTGATAATTTCCTATCAATCTCGCTTACCATGAACCATCAAACAATTCAACTATTAGAAATGTTAAAAGTAGATTAAGCACATAACAGCCTTGTTACAACTAATTTGAATGGTAACAATTGCACATCCATACTATTCATGAGACACAAATCAATTGCTTTTGCTTCAAAAAAAGATACAGGTTTGGGTTTGGAAACTGAAAAGAAGCCTTCTGTTATGCAGCCAGGCTCATCCAATCAGCATTTAGTAGAACAACCTTTAACAGGTTATTACGGTGAAATTGGGAAACAAAATGTGTTACGAAGTCCTTCCTATACAATCTTGAACTTGCATAACACAAGCCTTGAAAGGTTCCTCAGGTTTGACATGAAACAAAAAAATATGCATGCAACTATGAACTTACACAGTAATGAAGCTTTTTCAAGGCCTCCAAAAGTACTTTCTCTCCAACTAGTATTATCATTTTTTTCACCATTTCTTCGCGAGTTATTATGCTTTCCTGTCATGTGGAAAGATTGAAACGGTGGTTCAGCAGACACCATACAAACCAAAATAAATACCTACCTAATAACTTAACTATTCAAGCTGATAGTACCTTCAGCTCCTCATAATGATGGAAGAGAAGCTCCCTTGCCACTGATGATAAATTGTCTTGAATAACTGCAAACAGAACTCTGAATGATATCCATGGGGAAGTTGGTCCTTCACCTGTTTCACACATTACCTGCAAACAGATTGTTTGGTTGGATAAATGGAATACTACCGTACACAAAAGCTAAAATCATTTGTCGTTGCAAGATGCACAGAGGGGGGGTCATTGAACAGCAGAGTTGATAAGAGAGCAAGTTCTTGTTGCGGTGTTGCCCCATGGTAATCAATATTCAATAGACATGCATCTAACAGGAAAACCGATGGTGAAGAAATAACAAGATTCAGGTTGCCTCACAGGTTGAAGTGTACAAATATCCATTTCAACTTCCTTTAGTGATGGGTTAAACCATAAACCCTTCAAGTCAAGCAAATAATCTGAAAATAAGGGCACCAAATAGAATGTTAAGACTAACTTTCTCAATATGACATGATAAAGGTCTTATTAATCATCTTACTTCGAACTTTTGGGACAAGCTTGAAACTAACAAGATATTCTAAACGGATGTGAGTGCTCAGATGTGATGGCCACATCACATAACACTTTGGGTTTGAACAATCATCAACACCAGAATCATATATCTCACTGCTTGGAAAAGACTCTTGTGATCCAGGTTCAACAGCTTCCACATTGTCCAATATCACACGGCACAGCAACATATACTGCACTCCTTTTTCGTCAACATCACAAAGACCGACACTGAAACAATGAAAGTGTGGCACAAACATAATACTATATTAAGCAAATACAAAACAGTAATAACAAAAACAGGGTTAAGGAAAACACACCTGGTAAAACCTCGGTTTTCTGGTGAAAGATATACACCAGCACTCAAACCTGCTTTCTCAACAGGATTTGCAGTCGTACCCAAACCATTAATAAGAATCCTAACTATGTCACTCTTCCTAGATCCTAGCCATCCATACTTAACATTTGCATCACCACGTGCTTCTTTAGTTGACTTCATCTGTCTCTCAAAAGCTTCAAATCTACATTGTGCGGTGATATCGTTTGGAGAGTAACGGTGGACATGAAGTATGTTATTCGGTGTTGCAAACGGACTCATACCAGAGAGAAAAAGGTCCTGGACAAATAGAAAGCCTTCGCTGCCTCTTTCCACAGCTGTGATCTTCTTGCGCAAGACATCCACAGTCGAAGGTTTTTGAGGGACTGGGGGACTAGATTCAAGAACAACTTGCTTGACCACTTCAGGTGGAGAATTCACAACCTTATCTACCATTATTCCCTGTGCAGTGCTATCAACATTGCGAGAATCCTGTTTGGTCATTTCATCACTTTCCTCATCAAAGAACAGAGAAGGAAAGAAATGCTTGCCAGTGTCATCAAACCAGGCAACAGACCGCTGCTTTCTGGTTTTTAGGTTGACCAGGGTCATTGACAAGAAATCAACAAGAATTGGTTCATCATTCATCACAGACACAACACTTGATTTATTTCCTTTGAATTCATCGATGAGTGATTTCATTATTTGCTCTGGAAAAGTGTGCCACGAACCCTTTTTGTAATACACGACACGGCTTGGCACTCCACTCTTAAGAAAATTGACACAATCATTGGCAAGGTTAGGTCTAGTGCAGCAACAGTTGCAGCGTTTAGCAAATGAATCGAATGAGGGCCCATTCTCAGATTTGACACGGCGAGATTTGCAGTCTTTTGAAAGGCAGTCATCAACAAGCTTCCGCTTCAAGCACAGGGAATTGGATTCTTGCAGAGATGCCATGAGAAGCCTTGCTTCTAACTCCAAACAAATATGGAAACAAGAAAACTAAGCCCTAATATATATACAAGTTACAGATCTCCCTTCATATTGATATCTCAGTGGTCCTGTATAAGATAATGAATGAATTTATCTCAAGCAGAAAACACAGTTCAATATTCTAGAAGTTGGCGAAATAATAAATGGAACATTAGTAGCAGTGATGCTATTCATAACAAAAAAACTAAGTGGAAAAGGAAGATTAATTGAATATAGCAAGCATCAATCATGCAAATAAAGGGTCTAATTAAGTTGTTGTTTAAACAATGAATATCACAATCTATGAGCATCAGGCAGTGTGCCTATGATTGTTTTCTCCTAAAAAGGATCTCAAGCAGGTATATCAGCTCCACAATTAATTGTTGAAGCTTGGCCTAGAAACAAGTTGACAGCAGGAGCACAAACTTCGCATGAGCACAGTCTGGATTACCACTCTATGGTAACACTGTCAAATATCTATGCATTAACATAATTTTAAAAACAACACCACAACTGATTGAAGTAATAAGGATATCGAATTTCAATTCCCATAGACACAAAAGCATCATCTTGAGTTGAAATTGAAGATGATAGACTATCTTAAACTTCTCACCCGCTAGAAGCATGAAGTTTGGTGCTGTTTACTTACACTCCTGTCCATACACTGCCAGTCTAACCTGCCTCTCAGTTAATGCTTGCAAGACTCCATCCTGCAACTGCAAGGCTGGTATTGGTGGCTAGACAGTGCTTGCAGTCTGCAAATCAATAAGGCTCAGCAAACAACTCATAGTAGCCCAATTACTCAATAAATCCTACTCCCATATGGCTAAGGTGAGTGGGGCAGTTGCCTAAGATGGGATCCAAACCTAAGGCTTATCCACACCTGAGGAAAGGGGTACCATAGTAATGGTTCAAAATGGGCATCAAGGACCAAAACCCGCGGGGAGGGGAGGGGGGGCTAGAATCGACTGTCTCATCTATTTGCCATTTGTCATGTTTTGAAGAAAGTATATCAATGGCCCAAAAGGTGAGGAGATCCCATATGATTTATTTCCTGATACCAAATACTATTCAGGAATCAGTACGATATTTGATAATTGACCCATTTTTCTGGCACTCAAGACTCAAGAGTGCAAAAGCACAACATAATAGTAAAATGCTCTTAGTGCTGGCCTAAATAGCTTTGAACAATAGGGGAAAGCTTGATGATTCGATCTCTGCGAGCAATATTAAGTCATGCCAATCGAAACCTCATATGGCATTTCATTATGAGTGATTTCTTCAAGAAAATTAAAAGTTTAAAGACTATATGGTGCACATACCAATAACTGCTTCCAGAGCAATAATTCATTTTCCATGTGCTAAACATAACACGAGAAGTGGTTTAAAACTGATCATCAAAAGGATCAAATCCGCTCTAACGATACATACAGCATTTACTGTCAACTCAACAAGTGGAACATGTGAACAAAATTGGAGCTAATAGAAGTAACGCACAGAAACGACAAGTCCAGCAGCTTTTTTGGTGCACCCGTTGCATGATATTATGCAGACCCTACAGTACTCGTCTCTGCACAAACAAAACTCTGAAGGAAATGACACCACCACCAAATAGGTAAAAACAAAGGCCTTTGGAACAATATCCAATGCTGTAGCTTGCAACAAGTGGGTAAACCTTACTCTGCCATCTCAACTACAGAATATAAGGTTTTGAACAATATCTACATGACTTTCAGTTTGGGAAATGCCACGTGAAATAATTGCCCATGCAGCTACTTGCGGCCCAAGAAATCCTTTTTCCCATAGATTCACAACACAAATCATCGAGGTAATCAAATTCAGTCCCGAATCGTAAGAGACAGAAATAGAAGTGTGCATGACATTAAACATTACCCGGTCAGGTGAAGTGGAGAAGAGACTGCTAGCATTTCAGCCTTGCTTCTCCTCTCAGGGCCTAAAAAAACAGACGGAAGGGTTTCCGTTTTGTACTGACTGCATGTTTCAGTGAACATATACAGACACATGAGCAAAAGTCTAGTTTTGAAACAAAGTTTCAGTGCTGCAAGCATCCAAGCGCTGATAAATTCGTCACCATACAAATAACTCTTCATACATGGAACTCTAAAGGACATGCCACATTCAAGGACCCAGCCTAGTCACCCAAATATTTGCCATTACACGATTTTAACTAGAGACCCAATTGGAGTAACCAAAACCAACAGCACCAATACACACACATGTATAATTTTATATTATTATTCGACTGGAGAGGAACGAATGGGAAGAGAAGTTGGCGGAGGAGCATATGTAAGCAAGTTTCATTCGCTCAGACTGGTACAACTACTCTGGCACACTACAGAACAATCTATAGTACATGGATTTCGCATATGGCATGGGAGAAGTGAGTGGGCGGGTGCTTACGAAGGGAGTGAGGTGGATTTGAGATGCCCCATTTTGCAGGCGTCGGGGGAGTGGTAGAAGCGGGAGGAGGTCTCGAGGCTGGTGACTCCCTCTCTCACGCCCCCAGTGCTCTTCTACAACCGACCGAGCCCAGCATGCTTATCCTATAGGGTTTGCTTGGGGTTCCGGCTGCCTAACCTGCGGAGTGCGGAGCAAGACGGGAAGGCGAGGCGACACTCCGGCGTTCTGCCTGCTGGGGCGGATGGGCGACGTGAATCCGGCGGTGAGGTGGCAGCGGGCGGCAAGGTCGGGTACGGCGGCGGCGGCGAGGGAGACGGTGGCAAAGGGGATTCGGGTTCCTTTTTTTTCTGGGTCATTCAATTGGGTCGCCGTCGCCGACGAGGGGGGGGACAGAGGAGGCTGCGAGTGGGCTGGGCCGTTAGTTTGTTGGGCTGAGAAATGTCCTCTCCCTCTCTCTCAACCTTGTGGGCCACCCACTGCCGCCAAGGACTAGGATGACATTCCTTCCTTCCTTCATTCAAGTTGAAACGTACCGCAAAGTCTGAAACAATTCATGCTGCTCAGCCCTTTTTGTGTTACTAGTGGAGAGGCATGCACGTGTCAATAAAAAGGTTCATTTTTGTAAATTTCAAGAAATAATAATGCACATTCAAGAGAATTCATATAAGAGATAAGAAGAATTCAAATAGTAATATAAATGCGTATTTGCTACCGGAGTTGGTTGTTGAATTCATATAATAGATGACAAGAATACACGTACAACTAAATTCTGTATTTGTTCTTTTTTATTGAGCATGTATGTGTGGCACGCCGGTCATTCTAGGTATGAGTTTTAGTAGTATGCAAGAGTACAGCCATGGAGACAGACGAAACCAAAATCTTAATGCTTAAAATATGTTTTTATTTAATTGGTATATGCTTATGATAACAAGATAGCAACACATTAGCCATTGTACTTGAGAAAGAGAGTTTATCTATATGAAACTTCATATCAAATATATAATATACGTTGTTTTACTAAAATTAATAGGGAAGTTAACTGGACGAGTCTTTTTCGTATACAAGGCTGCATTGGAGCTAAATTTTTGACAATACTTGAACGAAATATTTTCTAAATAACTAATAATTGCTAAATAGCCCATGAAGAACAAAAGAAAACTTTTTTCATTGATTTTAGTTATCATCATCTGCCAGACATGTTTTTCATCTTCAGTTCTTGCACCCTTTAGTTGAGTCGTTCACAACTTCTGGCATTGGAGCTAACCATCTGGATTTACCTTCATGCAACCAGGCTCCAATGGCCCCCACAATATTCTCTACATTATGTCAGTGTATTAAAAGTTATGCAACACATAAGCATTCAAGAAAGTAATCTAGTCCTATTTAGGTTTCAGCATCGTTAGAGTTTGGCTATTTGATTCACAGTGGTAAACACTAGTGGCAGTGAATTGCTACCACTCCACATCCATTTTTTCTTCAAATTTGCATATAAATTTAACTTAGCCCATGGTAAGCAGTGGGAATAAGATTCTAGCACCCTTTCTTCTAAGCACAAAGAATAAAAAAAAATAGATAGAGGCCTAAGAGCCCATGGTAGTTTTTTAATGAGTGAACCAGTCTCCTCACCTAGAAGTTTAATTAAAATACTAATCAATTCGTAGTCAATTTAACGTAAACTAATTCTCCCATTTTATCTCACTAAGTCAATCATGCTAAGGGAAATCACATATTGTCTCAGAAAGAGAAGAGACCCAAAAAAAAACTTGAAATTTGCCAAGTTCACCAAATTACAGAAATTATGTATCTATGTCATGATAAAATTCTTCATAAATTTGTTTAATCTTTTCATCTGTGAACTGAACAATGTTAATAATTGTTTATTAGCTTGTGCCCAAACAGTTGAAGAAAATAAGCATCTTATTGCAATTTCCGTTATCACTAAGAGTAGGAAATGCAAAAGAGGAACCCTAACAGTCATCAAAGACGTCCAATAAAACAGATACTCCTCAATAGTTCAACAGTACAAATTTCCAGGTACTATCGAATTGTAAGCAGATAATTAATAAATGAGAAAGCCAAGACATATTCCAATTTTCAAATATTGGACGCACTTTTAACAGTTACGGCAAAACACCCAAAAGTTCAACAACATCAGCAAGACGATGATAATTTAGGATACACATGAGCAGATCAAAGTTCCAGGGGTTGTCCTAATCAGTGTATACCTCCACTAGGAGTTCAGAAGACAATATGAAAGAGCATGCGACCTGTGGAAGGTCTAAAAGTAGAGAGACAACAATTTCACAATATTGTTTAATGCATGAGCACTTCTAAACTTAGCATGTACTGTTCACATCTTCAGAGGAGCATGTACTGTCCACAGAAACCATGCAAGTTGTCGGCCAGATGAATGCATCAGGAATTCCACATGAAAAGGCCATCACGGCCTTACAAACAGATTAACAAACATATACACGTACGAGCAACAATACAATTTATTGAGAACCATCAATCAGAGGGATGACCCATGATCACAGTACATCATCCTGTGATGCTTTCAACTAGCCAAGCCAAGCCAAGGGGCCAGAACCTCATGATCTGATGACAGACCCTACCTAATCTGCGAAGCCCCCAAGTCATCGACTTCAACGAGTAGCTTGCTAGGCTACGTACGTACGCACGTACATGCAGCTTAATTACATCATTTTTAAGCGACCAAATAATGATATGATGCTATACTAGTACACTACTATATGCTACTATGCACTATGGTGGGTGGGGTGAGCTAACCAGTACTATATATATGCTAACCAATACTTACAGCTAGCAATAATGCAAACCCTATACACAGACACATATCACCATCACCAATCCAGAATTATGCTCGAGGGAAGGAAAGCTCCAAAACCGTCTTCTTCTTTCACTGGCATTTCATCCTCACAGGCAACCAATCTCAGAGTAAAGCTGCTCAAATTCTTACACCTGATCTTCAGCTGCTCAAGGCTCCTAGCAAACACCTGCTCCACCCACGTCCGCACGGGCCTCTTCTCATGTGAATCGGATGCCCATGCCGCTGCCACTACTTGCTCCATAGCCCCAGCGTCGATCTCCAGCATGCACCGGGAGCCCAGAGTATTGTTGATAGTATTATTAAACTCCTGCAGGATGTCCTCACAGAGTTTGCCAAAGTCAAATGGCTTGAAATTGATTGACTCGTCCACCGAACATAAGAGGTTGCCCACAGATCCCTCTGGATCACCAGACGAATTCTCATGGCTGCTACTGCTGTTTTCACCACCATCGTGGGCTTCAGCCTCGTCGCCTGGGAGGTTCAAGTCGAATGGAACGCTTGATGTTCTATGCAGTCGCTTCGGAGTGCTTGGTGATTCTGCTGTCTTTTCTTGCCCATCAGAGATGTGGAGCTTCCGCTTACTGAAAGAACTGGAGTACAAAGATGCTTGACTGTTTCTCAAGGAATGCCTTGAGGAAACTACAACTTTGCCAACAGAGCCTCCCCTGATGTTGGCTGTGCCCGGCTCAACTATGATCTTCAGTTGATTTCCACGAGCTGCCACAACCTTTTCTTCTGAAAAAGCATTGCCCTCTTCCATCCCAACAGAGGCATCTTGACATCCTTGGATCATTCTTGTAGACAACACCACAATAGAATCATTAAGGTCAGCCACCCGTCCCCCATGCAAATCTTTGTACCTGCCAGTCTCCATGGCATGAATCAGGCTCTCCTGAACAAGGCAGTCAGCTTTGTCGATATTGTCAAGGAAGATAACTGATCGCTGCTTCTTTCTCAACTCTTCAGCGATGCAGTCGGTGGCACGCTTTCCTCTGAAATTGGGGTTACCCCAGTCATGGAGGCTTAGATCCAGATATATCAGGTTCTCTGAGCTACCGTGCATCAGCTCAGCAAGTGCCACACCAACTCTCCGCTTGGCAATGCTATCCGAGCCATAAAAACTAAACCATATGTCATTCTTCTTGTTTGCACCACGACACCTCTCCATTGACCTGCACCGCACAATGGATGCACAAATAGCACTCAAGGCTTCCTCCTGCCTCCCAACAGCCTTGAACAGTCGTTCCATGAGTATCTTGTAATTTCTCAAATCATAACTTTGTGCTGCGGGGGGTGAAAGCCTCTGCCATTGGCCAAAGGCAGAAGCGCCTCCTGAAGCTACTGAATGCAGAGCACTAGGTGAAGTTTGATCCCGGTTTGAGTAACTCCTGAAGCAAGTATAAGGCTGTGCAGAGAAGTGAGGAGGCTTAAGATTCAGATCATCAACCTTCTTGGGCACCAGCTGGATAGACCGTTCAGCATCCTCTACATGTTTATGCAGTGCATTACTTGAATCCTTGGAAGAAGATCCACGAGGGGTGGCCAACACCAAGTCAGTGGCCACAGGTGCAGCAGATGATGGTGACGCATGATCTTCAGGGTTGTCACAATTTGATGAGTTGCTATGTTGGGATGCAACAGCCCTATCTTGGAGGGGTTCATCACTCTTTGATTGCCTGACTTGAAGGTTCAATACAAGGTCTGCATTCATTTGGGTGGAAATAGATGGCGCCGAAATACTCTTTGCAGTTGTGTTGGTCTGTAGAGAAGACATTGCAGAAGGTCTAATAACCTCCCTTTGAAGTGCAACTGACTGTGAACTTTGGTTTGGATTTGCACGTATTTCCCTGTCAACTCGAACATCAATGTGATGTGGAAATAACTGGCAAGGATCTCTGTTGATCCTATTGCAACCTTGGTGGAGTCGTAGGCAGTACTCATTCCACTTCTTCTTCAGATTCTGTATTTTTGTACTCAATACCATCTGATCATCTCTAGCCTGCACTGAAGAAAAACTGTACATCTTTTATACCAATCAAATCGAAAACTATTCATCTATCAGCAAGCTGTACAAGCTGCATTCACTATTTAACTTCAAAATTCTAGAAGATAGAAGTAGCCTCACACCTGGATTGCATCGAACCCATTGTTAGGACCCATCATGCTGCCATTCTGCAGCAGGGAAGGTAGACCTTCTTGGTGTGCTTCAGCTGTAATGCCACTTCCTCTAATGATAGCAACTTCTTGCTCATATCTATCGTTGCACTGTTGACATCGCAGGGCCTGAGGGCAGGAATTTGCTGTGAAGCTATTTGCTTCATAGGTATCGCACATAAAACCTCCAAAAGGAACAAATGACTCCATGAAGCTGAAAATTACAAGTTTGAACTGTTAGATCCTGCCGATGCTAATGCGCGTTACATGAAAACCATAAACAGAAGCCACCTGGTGGCTATGTCACTTTGTAACAAACAGCATAAGTTACCCCTTGTTATTAACTTATTCCACAAGAGAAGAAAAAAATATTGTTCAAGACTCAGACTGTAAGATGTTCAAATTCAAGCTCCATTTAGCTGTAGACACTCCTACATCAAGATGATCATCTAATGCTTAATTCATGTTATGTTACTGTAAAGTAGTACTAAGCTGTAGTTCAAATCAAATATTCATCATATTCAATACACTGCTGCGTGTAGTCATATTATCAAAATTATCCAAGTAGAGAGCATGGCTAGTAGTTTTGTATCACAAAAGCCTCGACTAAAGAGATTGCTCAAGGTGGAACAGAGCAAATGGAGTTCATAAGCAGCAGAACCAACTCCTGATTCAACCAAGTGCACTTGATTACTAATGAAAGCAAATCAGGACTTCAGATCAAGCTTCAACAACAACAAAAAGAATCTGCATCATGGAAAGAGTAATAAACCCAATAAAAAGGACAGGACAGACAGAGGAAGAAAACATTCTAATTGCCTAGTAGTAGCATACAGTATCTCTGAAGAGTTTATTGACCAAAACTCTGTATTACTGATTGTAGTACTACACTGAGTTACTGACTGAAGGGTCTGAAGCAATCAGACATGTGTGGAAACATCCATAATAGAAAGGGCAAGCACACAACTCAACAGTCTAGAAAACATTAAACTAGTCAAGAACAGCATCATAAAGTAATACTCTATAATCACAGCACTCGTGGTGGCAAGCAGACATAAAAGAAAAGAAACGTTCGTCCTGGTTCTTGTGATAGACTAATGAAATCTTATGCACAATAATAATAATAATAATAATAATAATAATAATAATAATAATAAGCACAGCAATCGCCACACATGGATGCGACGCGGCTAATGAAATCTTATATATGCACAATAATAATTAAATAAATAAACAAGTGATCTGGCGATGGATTGAAAAGGAGGAGTACTACTTAGTACCTTGTAGTGGCAGGCATGGACAAGGCCGCACCCGCAACCATGGTGGTGGGTGGGGCTGGAGGAGGCACGACGAGTCCGGGTGCAGGGCCGGCGTCACGCACGGCGGTGATTGGCAGCAGCTGGAGCTCCCAGTCCTTGTCGACGAGCGGGAACTTGGAAAGGAAGGCGAGGTAGGTCTCGTAGGTGGCCGACCATCCCATGAGCCAGACGTTCTGGCGAGCGGCAGCTCTGTGCGTCTCGAGCAGGCGCGTGACCTCCGCCACCACCCGGCTCGCCTTGTCCTGCAGGTCAGCCTCGTCGAGGACAAGATCCTTGAGGTCACCGATGCTGAAGATGAGGCCAGCAGAACCGGGCGTCGTCGGTGCCGTCTGATTTTGATTGACGGAGGCAGCAGGGCCGAGACTGACGGGGAGGATACGGTACGGCGACGCCTTAGCGAAGTCAGCGGCGGCGGACGCGGCCCCAACGCCGACAAGCATAGGGTTCCGTCCACGGGCGAGGATATCAGTGATACGGCGGCAGTTATCCTCCCCAGGCGCGGCCCCAGCGAGAGCAGGAGCGGGGGCAGGGACATCGGCGTCGTCAGCGGCCGCGAAGCTACAGAGGAAGAGCGGCGGCGGGCGAGCGCGCGTGGGGAGGCCGCCTCGGCCGAGCAGCGGGACGGGCGGCGCCGGACGGAGGATTGCGACCTTGATCTCGTTGCTGCGGAACCCGGCGTCGGCGAAGACGCGGCTCACGAGTGGGTCGTCGAGGATTGCTAGCACCAGGTGGGAGAGGTCGACTTTGACGGCGTTAGGGGAGGTTGAGGTGGATGACTGGTGGTGGAGGTGGTAGAAGTGGAACGTGTCTGGGTTCCGGCGCTGGTTCGCCTGTGAGCGCTTGATGGCGGCCATGAGGGAGTTGGCGACGGGGGGCTCGTGCTGCTGCTGGTCATTGCTGCTGGTGGTGATGGTGGAGGCGGAGGAGGAGGAGGTGGTGGGGGTGGAGGGGAGGCGGTCGAGGGAGACGGCGAAGCAGAGGTCGAGCGCCTTCAGCTGGAGACGAGGCGAGTAGGCGGCGCTACGGGCACGGGCGAGCGCGTCACGGAGCAGCGGCGCGGCGGTCGGGGCGAGGAGCGAGGCGATGAGGTGGAGGGAGGTGGTCTGGGCGTGCGCACGGCGGCGCGCGGAGACTACGGCGGCGTCGAGGGCCGTGACGGCGGCCGGGGCCAGGCACTGCCGCGCGGCGGGCACCGGCGTCGGCATGGCGGCCGGGGGGAGGGAGGGAGGGAGTGGATTGGGATTAGATTTGACTGGGCATGGGTGCCAAGTGTAAAAACGCGAAATAACGGCAAGCCAGAGGGTGGAAGCGCAAAAAGTGGGGAGGGGCGGGGGAGCCTTGTTCCAGGCGGGAATGGGAATGGGGGCAGGTGCAGGTGCTGCCGCTGCCGCTGCCGCTGTAGTATTTTTATATCTCCACCATTTTTCTATTTCAACTTTAATTCCTCACCATTTTCTTTCTCTGGTAGTAGTAGTAGTGGAGGAAAAAAAAAAGAGAGAAGAAAAACAGATTTGCTGGGCGCAGCAGGCAGAACAGAAGGCTGCTGCCTGCTTTTGGGAGATGTCGTTGCTGCTGCTGTGGGCCCCACGCGTCACTCACGGCGGCAAGCACTGCAGCTTTTGGGTGATGCGGCTGTGGGCCCACGCACCTGGTATGGTATTCGTGGGTGGAGAGCACCGCACCCATCTTCTTCTCCTCTTTTGGGGGGTCACATTCACCTTGCTTTTAACTGTGGATGCGCCTGCTCTGCTCTTTCAAATCTTCCACTGTGTGTGTGTGTGTGAGTGGCTCGTGATCTTTCTGAAAGATCGACACCTTAAATTGCAACACGTACACAGCCACGTCCAGTTCTAATCACATGTTTCCACCCATCATAGCAACACGTAGAGTTAGAGTCGAATAACACTAACCATATCACTATCCTAAACAGAATAGTACGTGTGAAAGCAGATAGAGCATATCACAACGCCATGTAGTATTAAGAGTAACATGGACGGTAAATTTTACGTACCACCCAATATTAATCTACAAGCATCTAACCCCTTTTTGATTTGTTGTGACTCTTACTCAATTAGAGAGAGAGAGGAAAAAACATACTCTAAACACACAGTGATATTGGTGCCACGGCCACGCTAATCTAGTTTAGTTGTATCTCTGCATGCTTTGTTGCTGGTAATGTATCACTTTCGCATCTTGGTTCAAAGTTACATAACAATTCTTTTCCTTTGGAGTGAAAAACTTTTAAAATACAAGTTGGTATGCTTTTATCATGGTTTCAACGTAGAAAAGTAGACCCTCTCAACTTTAGTAAGATATAGACACATATGTTAGTCTTAGCATCACGACACACATGTCTTGTTCTTTTTTTTGTAAAAATGTGCATCCAAAGACTGAAAACATACGTAACACAATACTACTACTATAGGAATAGGAGTAGTCAAATTCGGCGACTCTACAGACGTAGTATTGGTGAGTGCACGTAGCAATAATGCGCTCGTGTGGTGCTTGGGATTGGGGAGCGCTTGGTGGGTGTGGAGCCCACAAGATAGTGAACGTGAAAGGGCAAACAGGTGGTGGTGTGGTGGCCGCTGCTGCCGAGTGCTCGCTGTCGTTGCTGTGCTCGGCTTTTGTCCGAAAGGCGCCTCGGCCGGCCTCCTTTTCACAGATATAAAGCATCAAATAATATCTTTTTGTCTTTTCCTTACTCCTCCATTTTTTTTATTCCTACCACTTAATAATAGCATGTCGAATAATCTACAGACAAAGTAGTAGTAAGTGCATACAGTAGACACAAGTCTCACTGAGATCAGCTAGATATTTTATAAGCTGGCGGGATAGCTAGAGAAAACTAGCTAATATATATGCTTTTTATAATCTGAGTGGTTAAATATTTTAAAATAGGCTACAACTGAGCTATAGGCTAAGCTATGGATTAGTTAAATTAAATTATAGTTTTTTTAATTATCATTACTCCCTTCACACCAAATTAATCGATCTAAATAGGGTCATATAGTAGGCTAAGCTCAATCAAAGTGTATCTTTATGGACCCCAACACGATCTATCATAATGTAGCACACTAGCACGAGCATATCTCTTAACCATTGATAGGTACCACTCATCTATCCATCTAGACAAAAACTTGTACTATTTGTTTATTATTGTGTGAATACAACTGCTAACCAATCACATCTAAGAGAACATATTCTTCAATTAATCCAAACATATTGGCCGTGAGGTTTTCTTCTTTCATCACCTATTATATATATATATGGTTTTTCCTTTTGAAATAACCATGCATGAAAGAGTCTAGAAAACAACTAGTTTTTCTCCTTTCATCATCTATATATGGTCTTTCTTTTCAAATAACCATGCATTTCAAATAACCATGCATAGAAGAATCTAAAAACAACTACTCATGGAAGGAGGAATGTGTAATGCAATACATATATGGGCTCATCAATAGCATCCTTCTTGCAATATATATACACATGGGACATAGCCCCTTGCCCACTAGATATGGGCATCACTCTGGTGGAGTGCGGGAGCCGAGGAGGGAAGAGAAGATCAGGGGTGGGAGCAAGAAAAAGAACCAAATGCCATATAATGGTCAAGGTTGACACACATGTTTGAGGGTCGAAGAGTGATATTTGAGGGTCTTCCAAATTTGTAGCTTGAACAGAGGTCATGTTGGACATTGTTTATGACCGAGCCCTCAATTTTAGTTGGGTAGCTTGTTTGAGAGCCCTGCTAAATTGCTCTAAGTGCATAGAGATATATCTCATCTACATCAGCTATTTTTTTTATATGTTGCAATGGCTAAAGTGGAGTAGCTAATTAATATTTTTATAATTTGAGTGGTTAAATAATTTAAAATAGTATATAATTAACTAAACTATAATTAAGATGGCTTATTTAGATTAGCTAAGGTTTTTTTATCTAGAGTACTTTAGAGTGGAGTGAATAGTGATTTATTTTAATCAATCTAAACAGAGTCATATATAGAGTAGTAGGCTAAGTTCAAAACGTATCTCTATGGGCCCCTACACAATCTATCATAATGCAGCACCAGCATATATGGTCAATAAAACATATCATCACTATTGAGTCATATCGACGATAACTACCACTCATCCAGCCATCCATCCATCCATCTAGACAAAGCTTAAAATGTTTGCTTATTATTGTGTGCAATACACAATAACTAATCACATCGAGATCTTGTTTGGATGCACATGTATTCATCATATACTATGTATTGAATGTATTGAAGTAGAATTTAAGACAAAGGGAGCATATTCTTCGAGTAATCCAAAGCTTGGGGGATTTTCTCTTACCATCATCTGAATCGTACATCTGGTCTTTATTTGTTTCAACTAGTCATGCAATGAAGAGTCTAAAAACAGGAATTTGTAATGCAAACATCGATCTCAACTATATACTCCCTCCGTATCGGAAATAGAAGACGTTTTAGACAAGGTTTGAGTCAAACATTGGGAATATAAATCATCTATAACTTTTAAATTGTTGAGTTTGTAAATGCAAAAATTATATGAATAGATTTGTCTTGAAAAATATTTTTATAAAAGTATACATATATCACTTTTTCATAAATATTTTTATAAAAACAAAAGGTCAAAGTTGTGTTTTGGAGACTGTATCTCTATCCTAAACGTCTTCTATTTCCGATAGGGAGGGAGTATATTATATACACAGGGACATGGACCTACTTTCTAGTCATTATCAGGATGCGAATACGATGCACACCATGCAGGCCACTACCACTGCAAAATGCAAATAGCAAAAAGATTGGAGTTGGACGTGCACCACCACCACCGTACTATAGATAGATTGGCCGGATGTTGCGTGTCCACCTGGCCAACCACCATCCATTCTAGTGCTTTCCATGGATCCCGATCCTTCCTTTAATTTCACTCACCAAATTAAAATGACACCATGCATGCATTCCATTCTTTTCCTGTTGCTTTCATCCACACAATTATTCTATTCTCTTGGTATAGTCAAATAATGCTATTCTACAGTAATGACTATTATCTTGTTGGTGAACAAGAACAAGATTGTATATTATTACTGCCACGCAACACGCTTGGCCTATAAGGGCACTCCCAGTACAGACTCTATCATAGAGTCTAAATATATTTATTACCTTAAATATTATGGACTTGGAGTCTAAATAAGACTTTGAGTCTTTTTTTTACCCTCTCTCTTCAATAAATATACTATCACATCAGCAAAATACCATAAACAAATGATAATAAATAATCTTGGACTTAGTCTTACATTAAGAGTGCCCTTATGTTGTAGTAAGGTTAAAGCTGCTACTACTAGCCAGAAGCCAGATAGTTA
Source organism: Microstegium vimineum (assembly GCA_022036555.1). Lineage (NCBI taxonomy): Eukaryota > Viridiplantae > Streptophyta > Magnoliopsida > Poales > Poaceae > Microstegium > Microstegium vimineum. Next base: position 268,200 of record CM039129.1, on the reverse strand, counting down.
TAGATAACCATACATTTTAATATTTTTCTTTGTTCATTTAATTTGTGACACACAAAAGCACTACTCCCTCCATTCTAGAATAAGATAGTCATGGCATACGTGGTTAACATTTCTCAACTTTAATTAAGTTTATAAAAATACCTATAATATTTATCTCTAAATAAATGTATTATATATAAAAATATATCTAATAATACATAATTGATTAAAGTTAAAAAATGACTCCTCTCAAAAGACAAAAGGTGTACGTGTATATCTCGTGCACACGCACTTACTTACATATATAAGTACACGTCAACAGAAAGAAGAAGAAGAAAATATCTTTACAACTTGACGAATCTATCATGGCCAATCCCTTTTGGTCAAAATCGATCGATCCCGTAACGATAAAGATAGTATGGCCTCATATCGTAAAAACAAAAACTCAATTGGTGGGTCGGGAAAAAAAGAAACGGCCAACTTCCATCATATCAACGTTACACCACAAACATCACACTCATAGCTTTACGATCCAAAAGCTGTCAAAAGTGACATCTGGGCCCCCACCACCGCATCATTGTAGTGCTTCAAATAATTATTCTCCCATAGTAGTACTCTTCCAAAATATAACATATTATTGGTGCTAATATAAAAACACAGCTAGGAAACTAAACATGTTACTATTTTGTAAGCATTCTTGTGTTTGAAAACGAATCACTTTTGCTAATAAAAATGAGAGTTAAGACATAGATATACCTCTTTTTGTCTATTTGTAACCTACTATATATATATATATATATATATATACCAAAACACTATTTAGACATATATAGGTCAAAATTTATCTACAAATAGTAAAATACTTATATTGAAATCAATTTTTCCAAAGTGCGCAAGCCCCTGCCGCGCGCTTCCCACTCATCTCAACTTAATTTTGACAAGGTGTTTTCCTAAAACGTATAGGGCCTTGTATACGTTTTTGGGCTACAAAACAACTGGGATAAGAGGTGGAACAGAATGACCGTAAATTACAGAGCTCTTGCACTGGCGATTGCGAACGCGATCGCGCCCCCTACCCCAATCTAGGTTGCCGCCGCCGGCGATCTCGATCTGCAAACGCTGGTGACCACGTGGTCCTGGTGTCCTCACCCCGCCACCAACCTGCAGTGTAGTGGCGGCCACCGCATATCGCCGGTTAGCCTTTCGGGGCGCCGTCGACTACAGATTCCCACTAGGGGTGCCACTTAGATTTTCCTTAGGTCGGACTGATTTTTGGTGATCGTGTGCCTTGATCACACAGTGCATCCTTGAGTGCACTCTGCCTTGATCGCAATGGCGTCGGCAGATGTGGATGGAAAACTGGGTCCCCAAAACCCTAACGTGGAGGAGTTGATGAAGAAACTTAATCTCACCGAGGAGGAAGAAGCGGTGATGGATTTCTGTGAGGATGATGAAGATGAAGAGCTAGCCCCGCTGGAGGTGGCTCTAGTCGGGAAAGTTTTATCGCCGGTGCCGGTCCATATCCAACTGGTAAGGTCGGCAATGAGGCCGGCGTGGGGCAATCCGATTGGGCTTAAATTTCGCCCGATTGGGGAGAAAAAGGATAACTTGTTTGTGGTGGAGTTCGGGAGTAATCGTGATAGAGAGAGGGTGCTGCAGGGGTCGCCCTAGATGGTGGGTAAGTATGGTGTTCTGCTACAAGAGTATAATGAAAATCTCTCTGCATCAGAAATCGTTTTTGATAGGATGGAGATTTGGGTCAGACTTCTAAACCTCCCTTTGGGGTGGATGAACAGATCCAAAGGTTCTCGTGCTATGGGGTTGATTGGGAGAGTGATTGCGATGGACGTCGATGCAGATGGACGTCTAAAGTGGGGGCTCGTCCAAACTAGGGTCTTGATCTGAATGCACCATCCGAAGTTCAAAATGCACTGGTCCCTGTTGGCCTGGTGAACGCTAGGGTCAATGTGCTGGATGCTAGTGTGGATAGTGGGGGTGACATTTTGATCGAAAGGCTTAAAAAGCAGAAGCGTGGAAACACTTCAAACACAGGATCGCGGCGGCTGCAATCGACAGTCCCCGTCGGGAGCAATGAATCTTTTGAGTGTGAACTGCCGGGGCTGCGGGCGGCCCGAGGCGGTTCAAGAACTCCGCCTGGTGGTGGAGGAAAAGAAGCCTACATGAATGACTTAAATTTGACTACGTTTGCACAAATTTTTTGAATAAAACGAGTGGTCAAAGTTAGGGTGAAAAAAAGTCAAACGAACTATAAATTGAAACGGAGGGAATAGTAAATAAATTTCACCTAGTATTATATATATATATATATGAAAAGCAGAAACGAGTTTGTCATGGAAGTGTGTGGCCATCACTTTATAACGACAACAACCAGTGAGCTACTACAGTACGTCGTCCATCCAGTGAACGACAGTGAACGTGAAGGAGTGTTGGCCCTTGGGTCGCTGGAACGGGAGGGGTCGTCGAGAGCATGCATCCATGCAACCTGCAGCTCCATCCGTTTCGCCACGGGCAACATGCATGTCAACGTTTGTCGACGAGGACGAGGCCAACGCAGAAAGCACGGACGGACCACTGATGAAGAAACAAAGACATGCATGCATTTCAGGTTAAATATATATCCTAGTTTATTAAATAGAATTCAATTCCTACTTCAATTAACATGTAGTTGAAGTGGTTAAGAGCTAGTAATTAAAGTGGGTCTACAATCGTTGTAAGGCCAGTCTCAATGGGGCTTCATCAAAGTTTCATGGACATTAAATATGCTGATGTGACACTAAGAGAGAGAATAAAAGTTTTATGAGAGTAGAGAGAGTTTTATGGGGATGAAACTCCTATGCATAGTTACCAAAATATAGCTACATTAAAAACTGTGACATGAAACCACCACTGAGGATGGTCTAATCAAGCAGTTGAGATACTTAAACATGCATCGAAAATGACACTAGCGGCACCAGTAAAGAATGGATTTTTTATTCAATACATTAGTCTTGATCGTTGAGAGAGTTAAAACCATAACTAATATGACCATTAGTCACATTTTATGGACTTTGGAGGACTCGGATTAAAGAGCCTACATTAGTCCTGGTTTGTGTTACCGACTGAGACTAAACGTATTTTTTTCTCAAATATGCAAGAGAATTGCGTATCTTCGTATTAATAAGAGTGAGGGAGTTCAACAAGCATAACAGCGACATCGAAAAGAAAAGAAAAGAAAACCGGGCTTACGCCCCAAACAAAACGGAACCTCCAATTGAACACTTGGAGGACTACCCCCGACAGCATACTCCTCAGGTGCTTGGCTCTGGCCTATCCCCAAAGATCCTTGATGGTCAGCAGCAGCTGCGGCACCGTGCTCGAAGGCTGACGAAAGCATCTCGTGTTCCGCTCTTTCTAGATTTCCCAGCTAGTCAGAGCGAAGAGGGAGTCGATGCCGTGCAGTAATCCCTTAATCTTGGTCGGTAACATCAACCCGGATTAAAGTTTCTTCGATTGGCTAGTTCGAGAAATTATATATCTCAGTCAAAGTCACATGTGCTTATTAGTCCCGGATCCGTAATCATATATTTTTCACCCGTTATTATTAATCCATAATCCATAGTATTTGTCTTGTGGTGTTAGTTTCTTACTGTACTTGTTAGTCATCACTACTGCTTTTCTCTGAAGGTGACTTGTGACCTACTAGCTAGCGGCTGCTTCGTTTGCTAGCTGATGGCCCTATACAACAATTATAAATTTGTCATATATATATATACGTCTGCCTAACCCGTCTCTTTTCTCCAAAAGGATGATATAATTTTTTATGGAAACCTACATATACATGTACAACCGCGTCGACCATCCATCATCTCTTGACTCACCACCGTCCATCCATCTTGTGATCACCTTTTTTTTATGCTATATATAATACTAGTTGATTGATCGGATGTGCCATGCGCGCGTGGATTAATCGTTGGTGCGCACACAATTAATTGCCGGCCGGCCTGAGCCTGATCGATGACTAGTGACTAGCTAGCAGCTCTTTTCTACAGTAAGCAAAAGCAAAGCTTGCTTTTCCCTGTCTTTTGCGCGCGTCAAAGAGACAATATTATGCTTTCACACGTACTACTCCGATCGTGTAGCTAGTAGCCAGAATATATACTGTACAGTATGATTTATCTTTATATTATATTATATATATTTTCCCTGTGTCTAGCTAGTGCGCTCTGGACTTTGAGTCCACTCTATATTTTTTTTAGGGAATCTGAAGGGGGCTAGCGCGCGCCCTACAGTAGTGATCGAGTAGTACGTGGATATAATAATTAATTAAACCAAAGGAATAAGGTTTAGAAGAATTTTACTACAAGACTAGCTAGAGAGTCATATATATATATATATATATATATATATATATATATATATTATATATATATATTATATATATATATATATATGTGTGTGTAATGAATTTCATATGATCGATGGGTTTTTTTTTATGAGGGATCACTTAGACTAAACTGTAGTACGTTCCGTTCAAGAAATTAAAGAAATTTCGACTCAAGTCTTGTCGATCTGGATAGTTTTCCGAAGGGATTACTTAAACTAATTAAACTGATGTGGTACATTTCATTCAACAAACTAAAGGATATTTCAACTTAGATCTTGTCTGAATGTTATCGGACTATATATTGGTGTTCACCATCATGGAGGCTAGCTAATAAGAAAGAGGAAGCTGGTGATGATGGTCTTCAAGAGTGCAAGATTGTCCACGTGACGTGAAGATGTAATATATAATAGTGATGCTCATGAGTTTGTGCAACTGGTGGTTTATTAGTACGTGGTACGAAACACTCCCTCGGAGGTTTAATAATTAAATAAATGCCGGAGTATCGACCAAATCGATCGATCATTGCTCACGGATGTACTCCGTAACTTGTTTTGCTGACTAGCTACGTACGTACTCCATTATATTCATGGATGGATGAATAATGGAACCTGCTAGCTTCGTCATGCAAGTCAACCTCTATATATTAGTCGTTCGATCTAGCTAGAAATAAATACACAGAAGATATATAGCGAGTGAAGGGCCGGTGTACGTAGTGCGCCCAGTAGCTTGCATGACATTCTCGATCATTCGATCGGTTTAGATAGATGATGCTTCTTAATTACTTCTCACCCCGGCCTGTCGTCCCTAGCCTTTTTTTGAGATATATATATATATATATATATATATATATATATATATATATATATATATATATATATATATATATATATGGGGCCGGATGCATGATACGCGTGCATATTTATTTATTTATTTATTAATAATTTGTCAATATATATATATTTATATATAGAGTGTATATATATATATAATGTATTGCTTCATGACCCGTTCATCAATACTATTTCGGTACTATTTCTTTTACAATAAATCAATATGAATATTTAACATAAGTTAAATTACGTTAAATTTTGGCGAAAGAAACATGCATGTATCAACCTCTACCACCACTTTCGAGCTTTTTACTAACAGTGGAAAGGGAAAAGCGAATGGAAAAGGAATAACGGTGACTGTAATTAAGAATAATATTGTGAGTGGAGAGAATAAGGATCTGAATGGTTGACCACAACGTACACTGTATAAAATATAATACAATTATTGTAGGATGCAAGCTGGAGAGCACACGAGCACCGCGTGCATGAAAAGAATCGAATCATACAGTTGCTGTTACTGTTAGATGGAGAACTGAACAATTAGCCAAGGCCAGAAGACGAACGTGGTGGGGCTATCATCAGCAGGCCCAAGGCCCGGTTGAAAGTAAGCTAATTTGGGCCAAAGCAATTAGTTAGCCCAAGAACGCGTACCATGGAGGCCTGGGAACAAATGAACTGGTTACGACGTGATGGCCCACGGCAGCTAGTGAGGTGAGTCGAGAGTCACTGGTGGGTGATGCTCTTTACCCCCGACGATGGAAGAGATGACTTCTGCATGCGCCTGGCATACTGTATTTTGGTTGGATCACATTGCAGCAGCAGCAGGGAGATGATCAGATTCTCAGATACAATACAGCTAATCCCCAAGATTAACTGGTAGTACTCCGTAGACGTGTCACGTGTGTCAAAGTACAAACAAAACGCGAAGATGGTAATACTTACTCGAATAATAAACAAATAAATAAATAAATGGGGAGTACAGTATGTGGCTTCGTCTTCCTCCACACTCGACGCACGCACGCACGCAGAGAACACCGCCGCCGCCAGCGGTTTTGTGACAGAAAAATAAAAGAAAGAAAGAAAAAAAAACACGCCGCCACCCGGTTCTCGCTGCAGAAATTAGGGACCAGGGCTCGTTTGCTGCCACTGCTTCTCTTCAAGTCCCGATTCCACTCCGCCAGACCTGGAGGACACACGTACATGTCGTCGCCGGACGACCCCGTGCTCGCCTCTTGCAAGGTACGGACTCCTTTCGCTCTTGTTCAGCCCTCCATCGGCACCCTTGATTCATTCATTCATTCATTCCCTCCCATGCCGATACCCTAGTGCCACTCACTCCCAATTTCACTGCCTCACTGTTTTGCCCAGAAAATCTTGTAGTAATGTAGTATTATTACTAGTTGCTTAGTGTCCTGAAGGACCGAGAACGACGACAAGAGGGGTCGAATGGGAGCCTCAAATTTCACTCGGAAATATTCAGGCAACTCTTCCCAAAAACAACCCCAACAAGCAAGCTTACTCCACCAGCAAGATCACGACCCTAGAGAGGGTGGATACCTTTGGCGAAGACCAAGAGGTACAACGGATCTTCCGGAAACTAAGAACTCAAACCGTGACACCGATAGTGAGGCTCTCAAACCCTATGGAGAAGAGAAGAGAGCTCTCCCAAAGATACTTATGAGAACTGGTCTCCAAAGTGTTTCATCAAGTTCCCTGCGTGATTACAAAATCAACGCAACAAACGGAACTCAATTCGGAGTCCGGAAGAGGGAGAAACGGCCAAAACAGCGACGAAGAAAATCCTGAAAATCCTTGCTGGAAGGCCGACGGACGCTGGCGTTGGACGGTCCGTCGCCAGAGTCCGACGCACCCAGAAAAATCAGCCCCTACTGGAAGGGCGACGGACGCTGGCGTAGGACGCTGACTGAGGGCGACGGACGCTGACGTAGGACGGTCCGTCGCCAGAGTCCGACGCCAAAAACGAAAAACGTCGACCAGCGAGGCGACGGACGCTGACGTCAGCACGCCCCAGCGTCCGACGCAAAACCCTCCGGGCGTCCGACGCTCCCGAAAACTGCACAGTGAACCCGAAAATCGTGATTTCTCCTCCAAATCTTCCCAAAACTCAACCAAATAAACTCCAACTGCAACCAAACTTTGTAGGCATGATCCTTGTACAATTGAGGAGCTAATCCTAAGAAATCATCGCTTAATTTGGTGAGAAATAAAGGGAAACAAGGATTTGGGGGAGAAGGGGCAAGAACGAAGAACACCGCAAAGAAATCGCCCGATCTACGTACTCGTGAGGTTTGAGGGGAATTCCTTCGATGCAAAGATGTTCCTCACGAATACGAACAACTTGGTTCAAATGGATTTGCAAGAGCTACTCCCTACAAAGAGAAATCATCTCGGGAAAAAGAGGGAGCAAAAGCAAAACGCAAAGAACACAAGCAAAACGGGGACACGATCAAGAAATCGAAGTCACCATAGCTTACGGAGGTTACGGCCTCCGATTCCTCACAACAAACTCAAGTGCTTACAAAGGTTGGTGAAATCAACCTAGGGATCTCATGAACTAGAGAGAGGGCAGAGAGAGAGAGTTGGGGCAAAATGATTAGGGTTCAAGAGATAGGATGAGAATACCCCTTCATCCTCTATTTATTAGCCTCTATTTATTAGAGGCTTTGGCTATTTCCAAAGACCCCCTAGATACAATGAGTGAACTACCTAGCCTAAGCATTGCAGTCCAAGCTCCGGTAAATATCTCCCTCGATTTGAATGGACGGCCCCGCTTTCTGTCAGGAGTTGCCGTCGCCTCGACGCAACCTCCAGGATTCCGCCACGTGCCATCCCCGCTTCCTCGGAAGCTCCGCCCGGGTTTTGAGGCCCAAACCCGCGAAACCCGCCACCGGTAGCTTTCGGCTCAACTACCGAACCCCGAGTTTTGCGGCCCAAACTCGGAAACCGACGCGGATGGTTTTGAGGCCCAAACCATCAAACCACTCGACGCGAGCCACCTTGTCTTCGCCCGGTCGGACTCCGAGTCCCCTGAGCCTCCGCTCGACTCGCGCGTCCACCGTCTTGACTTGGTCGACTCGGTCTACCTCCATGTCTTCTCGCACTCGCCGGTGCCAAATACTAGCCACCACAGCTAATCCGCCGGCGCCCATGGTCCCTCAGTTCGAGCCCCGCTTTCGCCCTTCACCGCTCTCAGTCCATCGGCACGGCAAGCCTCTACTCGACCTTCTCCACGCCATTGACCACTGTCACTAGGCATAGCACCTGCACACCACAAGCCGATAGACAGGCACACATTTGCTTTCGCAAAGAGGTTAGAAGTAACCGCTCAAACTGAAACACTCATGTGTTGGTCAATCACTCATCATCAAAACTGAACATCATGGACACATATCAACCATGTGTTCGCATGTCCACTGTCCACCAAACTGTGGTTTCACCATGGCATTTTCCTACATTCCTCCCTCTTTACTTGTACCCTTTTGTACTACTGACTTCATCCATGTTTTGTTTTGTTTCGTTTCGTCCTAATCAACTGCACTGCTGCTATCTAGCTACTACCTCCAAATTGCTTGCTGGTCGGTCGGATAGGATTTGGTTTATTCCAACACATGCATTGCTATTTCTTGACCCTGAGATAACATTAACATGGCCCACTAACATTTGCTCTACTGACTAACTAATGCTTCATTGTAGAACAAGTTGAGACACTTTAGAATTAAAGAGCTCAAGGATGTCCTGCATCAGCTCGGACTTTCAAAGCAAGGAAAGAAGCAGGTTTGCCCGCTGCAACCTCCTCTACAGTCCTGAGCAACAAAATGGTTGAACAAATTGCTTTCATTTTGTTATAAAAGTTAAGTAGGAATATGCAATAGCCTTTTGTTGATTCTTGCTTATGTCCAGGTCATATACTGAACAGTATACCACAAAAAAGCTTTCATTTTCCTTGAACCATTATGTTTGTTTAGGATCATCATGGAATAACCAACCAACACATGCTCCTTTTTAGTTACTATTGTACTGCCTGTGTGTATTGATTTCCTACCTTGAGTTTCATTTGCAGCCACTATGTTCAATCTATATGTTTTTTACTTAGACTTTGAATCGATTTTTTACTTATGCAGGTTTGGTGTATCCTTCTTAGTGACAAAGTACCTTTTAGGATGCACTGGCCTTTACACTCTGACATGCAAATTAATGGTATATGCATTGGCTTATTATGTATAGTGAGCATATTTTCTGATAGGATTTTGGTACATGTTTATTGAGTTAAAAAACTTAGTTAAGTGCCACCTGTTTGATTTTTCACATTGTGTACAAGGAAGAATGGAAGATACTCTTTATTTTTTATTCTTCTTTATGAGTTGATATATTGTGTAAATTGTTGAATACTTGGACATTTGTATGACACCTGGTTGGTTTTATTATGTTGCCACTACTTGGACGCTTGAGCCTGAACCTACAATTCTTGTAGCTGTGTTGCTTTGTTGGATGCCAAGTGTTATTTTCTGTATAACAAAAGGAAAAGGCAGAACCAAATACCCCAGTCTGAATCAGATTAAATCCAAATAACAGCTGATTCATCTTTTGTTGCACAGTCAGTGATGCTTTTCTTTTATTATAGGTTGGTTGGTTTGTACATGCACCTCAGTCTATGCTTTATGACTTGTGCTTGTACTTGTATTTATACCTGCAGTTTAGCAAAAATAGTATTTTATATCCTTCTAGCTGTGGTTATGATATAGGCTCTGGCAGCTATTCTGAGTTTCTGATATTAAGTTCAACTATACTATATCTGAACTATTTGTGTTGGTAATTCTTACTTTGTCAGGTATTTATGTTAGGGTGGTTAACAGGCAACCCACCCAAAAGTTAGGGGCCAATGGTAGAGACGATGGTCCACTAGTAAGTATTTTTTTGTTTTGAAGCTTGCTTATCTGTTTATTTTTTGCTAAGGCAGTGGACATTTTTTTTACATCATCTTCCTGCATTCATCAGCTACAGTTTTCTATTGTATATATCTTTTTGACCTTGAACATTTCTATGTTCCCAGTTAACAGATTACCTTAAGGAGGGACCTAACAAGATTTCTCTATCGAGAAATGACTCTCGCACTTTCTGTTTGGGTATCAGAATTGCCAAGAGGAGATCTCTAGAACAGGTGGGATTTTTTTGTATATAGTCCATTGTTAAGCACTACACTCTCAAGATTCAAGACACATATTTTAATGGGCAATGATATGTGAATCAGCTGTGCTTCATGTGCGCCTTGTAAGAAAGTGGATAGGCATCCGCATCGCATCGGCAAACACTTTCAGTTGGCTTTTATTGTTCTTAGGCATGTCCAGTGCTTTTCAATATATTATAAGTTTGGCAACGGATCTAGGCAACGGATCTAGTGCAAACTCAACTTCCGTGCAAACTGTGCAAACTCTAATCTGGACCGCAGGATGTTGATCCAAGGGCGCGGAGAGATTGGGTAATTTTGCACTTAACCGCCCGCTCTTAATCACACTTATAAATCCCTCTTTCCACCTCTCTCATGCGCCCCCTTGGATCAATATCCTGCGATCCAGATTAGAGTTTGCACAGTTTGCACGGGAGTTGAGTTTTACCCTCCTCTATCTACCACAAATATTGAGATGTTTTCTTTATGTTATTTTTTTTATTCTTACCATGTTTGGAGTCTTAGACTTTTGATTATCTTCCATGTGTATTTCATTGCAAGGCCTTGCCACCTTGGAAGGATAGCTATTTTATATGCCCAGAAATATTCTTTGTGGAACTTGCACATGTGGTGTATAGCAAAATTCCAATTCTCTGTTAGTCTTTGCGGACCTGTGTTTTGTAGTAAAAAAACTAATCAGAGAATGATCACCCACCCATGCACCCCAAAAAAAAGGGATTATTTTAATTCAAACCATTACAATTCTTCAACTTTAAAAATCTTTCATTACAATTCACCTATTCTGAAATCTGTCATTATAATTCTTTTTTATTTGATATTTGCCATTTTCTACGTCTCTCAGCTGTATGGGGCCACTGTCAGGCCGTATAAGTGTACACGTCTTTCGTATAGACCAAAACACCCCAAATTGGTTCTCTCTCCTGTCACTGACGGGTGGGCCCCGCATGTCAGACCATCTTCAAGCTCCAGCCGTCCTTCCTCAACCATTCAACGAGTGGGAGGGCCGGATGGGCAGCGTCGCAGCCACGCAGGTGCACGGCGTTCCATGCCGCCGGCAGCCGCGCGGGCGTGGGGCCTCAAGGCCCGTCGTAGCCACGCCGCTGCCTCGCGTGCGCGCGCGCGTGCTGCGCCGCCGCCGTGCGGGCTTGCTGCGTCGCCGCAGCCGTGCTTGCGTTCCGCGCCGCCTCTGCCTCGCGTGTGCGCGGGCGTGACGCGCCGCCGTCGCCTCGCGGGCGCGCGCGTGTGCTGCGTGTGCTGCGTCGCCTCGTGCTGCGCCGCCGCCGCCGCGTGTGCTGCGTCGCCTTGCGTCGCCTCGTGGGCGCGCACGTGTTCTGCGTCGCCTCGCGTGCGTGCGGGCGTCCTGCGTCGCCGCTTCCGCGCCCGTGCTGCTGTGCCTGGTCGCCGCCACCGCCCGTCCTGCCGCAGCCGTGCTGCTGTGCCTGGCCGGTGGGAGAGAAGGGAGCTTGAAGGAGAATCTGACATGTGGACCCACACATCAGTGAGAGAAAAGAGAGAACCTGTTAGGGGTGTTTTGGTCTATAAAAAAAAACGTATACTTATACGGCCTGACAGTAGCCCCATACATGTGAGAGACGTAGAAAATGGCAAGTATCAAGTAGAAGAAGAGTTGCAATGACAGATAGAATAGGTGAATTGTAATAGCATATTTTTAAAGTTAAAGAATTGTAATCGCTTGGATCTAAATAACCCTATGGAGATCCTATCTTTTGTTAGAGCATCTCCAACAGATATGGTAAAATAAATAGCTAAATTACATAGTTTAGCTCTTTTGTAAAATATAAAAGTACTAAAAAATTAAGAGTTTTCTAATAGACTTGCTATTTCTCATCACAAGATGGCAAACCAGGTTCGCTTGCTATTTATGTCCAACGAAATTTCAGGAATAACATACTTGCTATTATACAAAACCAAATAAAAGATCTGTTGGAGTTCAATTTTTTCTGAAAAAAAACTAAATATACAATACATAACAAGGATAACATATCTCTTGTAGATGCTCCTAGGTGATAGAATGTGATGACAGGAGCAATATATAGAGTGACATAGTAGAACTTAATATATAGTGTATGCAATTTTGTACCATATATATCATGAACCGATCGAGGTGGCAGTTAGTTGATGTAAATATGCTTGCCTTTCTCTCTTTTTTTTTCTTTGTATTATTATGTTAATGTAAATGGTCTTGTGGGCTGAAATGCGTGGGGAGGTTGAGCGCTTATCCCGGACTGGTTGTTTATCAGTTTTTAATTTAACAGGTAGATGGTAGGTGTTTTTGATAATGTACGCAATTTTTTTTTGTTCTTTAGACGATTATACATTTTCGGTGCGACCTCGCAGAGCATGGAGATGAAAAAGGTGTTGCGAATTTCCCTTGCCTGGCGTTAATAATAACATATAAGAGCATCTCCAACGGTTTTGTATTTTTTGTTTGGCAAGTTCCAAATGAAAATGGCAAAAGTAAAAAGATTCAATCTTCAACGGTTTCCCATTATTCACTTGGCAAAACTAAAAATTATACGCGCGAGGGGGAAATATCTCGCGAGAGTAGTGCGCATGCCGATTGCCAAGCGAGATATAGCTTGACATATATGTCAAATATCACCTGATGTTTACCAAGTTAACAAAAATGTCAAGTCCATTTGCCAAACCGCTGGATAAGAGATTTTTAGACTTTTTTTGCAAAAACAAGAATACCAAGTTCATTTACAAAACCGTTAGAGATGCTCTAACAATAACAATAATATTAATAACAACAACAATAATAATCTATGGTTATTGCCCAAGTATCAAACTATAAAATTGACGCATAGAATATGATTGTGCTTACCAAAGAGTCGTTAATTAAGGGATATTTTTCCATGTATGTTCTTATTAAATACGGTATTGAGTGTTCCTTAGACTAGAAAGTGAATTGACTGAATTGGCTATTGCAATGTGGATTGAGTACCGCCACGCGCTAGAGGCTGCTCTTCACCTTCCTAGCAGCAGCAGGCACATCGCTGACCGCGTGCTGAACGTGCTTCCACAGCCACGCGACGGGACATTGAGAGTGGCCGAGGTCGAGCAGGTGGCGGGCAAGGCTGCTCGCCGGAGTATCCATACGTTCCAGCCGTTCGAAGAGATGTTCGCGTTCAGGCGAGTCGTCACGCCGCCGTGGGACGAGGTCTGGAGGAGGACCCCGCTGCTCCTCCATGACGCAGTGCTTCCCGATGTTCACGTCCCCTCCGCTTCCCCCTTGGCATCCTATGACCACGTCGAGTGCATGTGGAAGGTTCTTGGGCACCATCCTGGACCTGTGATGTCGTTCCGCCTCGACTCCTCCGTGTTCCCTGGTCCAGACATCCTAGGGCGCTTGATGGACGATCTTTCGGCGAGATCGGCGAGAGAGCTCATGATGCTCGACGTCATGCGCCCACGCGACGTCGCGGCCGTGGACTTCCCTCTTCACCGTCTGCGCTCATCTACCCTTTCTATTCTTGCTCTGGGATTCGTGAGGATTATGCTAGACCTCTGTTCGGGATTCTACCACTTGGAGGTATTGTTGTTGATTGGCTGCGAGTGCAGGGCGAGAAACGTTTCCATGGAAGTCGGGAGTCTGGCCAGACTGAAGAAGTTATGCATTCTCAGGGTGGATCTGTCGGACGTGGGCGCCGCCGCTGGCTTCACGGATCTTGCACTTGAAATTGACTCAGATACGTTGATGTCAATTGATCTGATGGGTTCGCAGACTCATGCGGTGACAGTCAGGCATGCTTCCTGCTTGCAGCCCCTGCTCCCCGCTTGCAGTCCCTGCTCCCCGGCGTCGTACCGCCTAACCCCCCAAGAAGTCCCTGCTCCCTGTGTGGCCGATGTCGAGCATGCAGAACCCTCAGTCAGGATCAAGATCCATCACACTAAGCTGCTCAACACCATGGGCAGTCTGAGACTTTGGGAGCATACCATTCAGTTTGTTAGCCTAGGCACTGTGGGCGCACTTGAGGTATCTGTCCAGATGGCTAGACCAGAGTAGTGGAGGCATCCGCTGAGTCTGCTCTCTCAGCTGCCTCTGCTCAAATTTCTAGAGCTGACGGTGAGTGGTGTTTCTTGTTTTTTGTTTTTTGTTTTTTCTGTCATACTAAGATTCAGGTTGGGTAGAGTCTTCACGGACTTGAACTCTAAGAGCAAACTTAAACTGAACAAGAGTATGCATTTATTATTATATATTTGCATGTTCTCATGATGATCAAATTGAAATTGTTTTTCTTACAATAGAGAATTGTTGGAACTACGGTTTTAAACAATTTATACAAGAGAAAGTTAAGTAATGAGAGGGAGGTATGAACTATGGTTTAAGAGCGTGTAAATGAGAGTGGGTGAGAGTGCCCTATTGCACTCATGTATTGGTACCTATATAGGAAATGGTTATTTACAAATGGCACCTTGGTAGAGTTGGATTTACATTACACTATCACATATTTGTGTTTTTCTAGTGGAAGTCTAATCCATATTATTCATGGACTTTCCCTTTTCTAGCTCATATTCTTCATGACTTTTCCAAATAGGGATGGCAATAAAGTGGGTTCAGGTTGGGTGGAGTCTTTGTGGACTTGAACTCTAAGTGCAAACTTAAACCGAACAAGAGTATGCATCAACTAAAGCACGAGAGAAGGGCACCAACCAACCATGGCATAATCCAAACTAGATGACACACCATCCGCCTCCTGCCCACCATTGAGCATGCTAGAAGTGCATTGGTCATTGTTGACTTGTAATTCTAGAGGATTCAGACATCATAGTAGATTGCCCACCTTGGTCTTCCCCTTAGGACCTTTGTTAGTGATGGATTTAATTGGATTAATGCTAGGTGAAACTTGTTGATGGGATATCCTATAGGATACCCATGGACCGGCTTACCTAAGCTTTGGGCCTCCTTTTCTCGGCCCACGAAGGAAGATAGACAAGCAAAACCGAATTTTACTCGATAAAGATGACAAGACCAAAGCGCAGCTTAGGACTCGAAGTTTGTAACCGAGTAGGATTAGAGCAGTCCTCGACCAGTTCCTAGACTATAAAGGGCTGGTGATGGTATCACCCAAAAAACATCTGAACATACTACGTAACACCCGATACGTAGAGCGACACACAACACCTTGTATTACGAGATCAGAGCAATAACAAGCGACCCAACTGGATGTAGGGTTATTACTCGACTGTGTCGAGGGCCTGAACCAGTATAAATCGCGTGTCCCTGCGTGTCCAATCACCAAGGTTTCACTATTCGCCGAGGCACGAACTACTGTCTCGGGTAACCTCGTGGCAGACTATCGGTGGAAAAACATCGACAACTGGTGCGCCAGGTAGGGGCTTTCGGCGAATTTTTTCTCGAAAGCTTGGTGGACCACGACCTCAAGATGATGGAATCCACAAAATCAAGGCTTTTCTTCGGATTATGGATCTACGAGATCGACAACGACGGAAAGTTTCGAAGCCGACTCCGAGAAGAAGAAGGAATCAACAAAAAGATTAAGCAAGATCTTCAAGAACTGAATCAAAAGATCAAAAATCTCACGATTTCAAAACCGATCGGACCAACAAAAAAAAGATGGATACGAAACTGACTCAGAGAAGGAGACATCACCGTATGCCAACTCTGAGACTAACGTGGGAAGACTAATCACAAATCAAGTCGAAATATGCAACTGAACCTCAGTCAAAAGCAGGAACAACTCGGAAGCAATAAAGTACCCGGGTTTGTATGGGCTACACAATTCAGCATCTACATATGAAAATTTTCTTCGGAGGAAGATGACAAGAAGCATAACCCTGAAAGGTGCTCAAGAGGGAATGATTATGTCAACAACTCCATAAGGGTGTATCATGCATTGGCCAAACCAATCCCCGAGAACGCAAGGCCAGAATACAGAACTACCGTTCCAAGTAGGAAAAGAACTCAAACTCTACCAGAGATTATCATACAAGACAAGAAATAGAAACCAACAAACAAAAAGAACTCGGAGAGCACATACTATATACATGGCAGAGCTAGAACCTTATTTGGAGCCACCACAAATACCTGACTTGAAATCATTAGATGAATCAGAAGGAGATATCTCGGACGATGAGGAAGGCGACGACAATGAAACCAACGATCACAAAGCTGCAAGACTGAAAAAAACAAGGCTAGAGCAGAAAGAAGAAATCGAGCTGTCCAGAGAAAACAAATCTGGAACAAATACAAAGCAGAATTGACAGAATACAACAGGAAGAAGACAGAAAGAGAATCCATGAAAAACACGAAGAGAGAAAGAATTGAAGAACTAACAAAAGAACTAAACATCCTCACTAAAAAAGAAAGAATCACAGATGAGCTAATTAAAGAAGACAGAGATCCCAATAAACAACCCGAGGAAAATACACCTCAAGAAGGACAAAGAGAAAAACAAGAGGAACCACCCCTCAAGAAGTCAATATAGCACAGACTGGGGAACTGAGGTACCACAACATTCGGAAAGACAGGAACAACATTTTGGGCTCGTAAAACAAAATGGCGGTGCTCGGCAGCGCTCGACGGCGGCGGTGGCGGTGCTCGGTGGCGGCAGGCGGACGACGCGCGTGTGCTGCGTGGGCGGGCGACGCGTGTGCGTGTGTTGTGTGTTGTGTGTTGTGTGTGTGAGCGCGACCGAAAAACGACCAAGTCTTTTAGCCAGATCCAACGTTTGCCGAGTGCCGCTGATTTGGCACTCGACAAACGCCTCCCTTTGCTGAGTGTCTTAGGGTTGACACTCGGCAAACGCCCCTCTTTGCCGAGTGCCTCCCCTCTGACACTCGACAAGTGTTACATAAATAATATAATTGCGACTAAAAATTTAAAAAATATCAAACGGTTTCAAAAAATTACCAAATCTTCACATCACACCATATATGTTTTGTATTGGCTGTACGAAAAGTTTTAAAGTCAAATTTGAATTTTAGCTTCGATTTAAATTCAAATCCTAGTCAATCCCTCTAAGTGATATGAAACATTATCGAATATTATTGGACTTGTAAGACATGTATGTGACAACTTTTGCGAAATCATCCCAATTTTTTATCACATTTTCTAATTATGATATAATGACTCCATGATAAATTATATAATTTTTGGAGTCCATTTGCTATTTATAGATTTTTTAATCAATTCTAACACACGTTTGAGATCATGTTTCGTGAACAATATGTGGAGTTCCTATTTTACTTTACCACGTATGAACTCAACTTATGCTTAATAATATGGATAATATTTTTTCAACCAATTTTTTTCATTATTTGAATCACTTGTAGTTCAAATTTGGCTTGGGTCAAATAATTCACTTAATTAAAAAAAAACTAACTAAATATAGCAAACATGTCGAAAAAATTATCATACTTAAACATGTAGTTCTAGGTACTATTGAAGGACAACAAAAAAAGTTTGGAGACCAAACTAAGAAGAAAAAAATATGGTTTGCCGAGTGTCAGAGAAAACACTCGGCAAACGTCTAAAGTTTACCGAGTGTATAACTCTAAACACTCGGCAAACGTGTAGGGTTGCCGAGTGCCAAAAGATGACACTCGGCAAAAGGCATAGTTTGCCGAGTGACTAACGACGACACTCGGCAAACCACTTAACACCGTCTGCCCGACACTCAGGTAAGGGGACGTTTTACCTAGTGCCATGCGTTGCCGAGTGCCTGACACTCGACAAAGACTATTCTGCCGAGTGTTATAATATGCCGAGTGCCAGACACTCGGTAAAAGTGGCTGCTGTTTAGTGTTATCATATGCCGAGTGCGACACTCTTGGTAAATGAGCCCGTTTACCGAGTGCCCAAGGGAAAGCACTCGGCAAATGTCTTGGCACTCGGCAACCCCACCGGTTTCCGGTAGTGCGTACATGGCCTTAGATAGACGTAGTACATGCCATGCAAACTGTTTGTCAGCTTGCTACCTAATATAGCATCACCAAAACTCACCACGGATTGTTTCTTGTTGGCCAGGAAGCAGGTACGTATCGATCTACATATATAGTTAGTTTGTTGCATGCAATGGGGCATCCATGTCAACCCACACAATGCAAGCAAGCATATGAGTTCTTTGTCTCTCTTTCTCTCTGGCAGTAACAAGCCATTAATAGATCGATGGACCAAAATAAGCGACTACCAAACTACTACATCCATGCATATCCTCCCTGAAAAAGCCTCCTCTTCCGATCTCACACACGCACGCACGCACCTATAGCTTTCTTCTCCTCCCATTCTTCCATTGAAAAAGCAACAAGATGCTAAGTTGGCTACGACGCTTCCCTAACGATGTGATCCATAGGAAGCAGAGCAACAATGGCAGCAGCAGCACCACGGGGGCGGACGGAGGACCTCCTCCTCCACCTCTTGGAGGAACAAGAGCAACAGCTTCACCGCACGGATCATCCGTTGTGCCTCCTCCGTCGTCGACACATCCGGCCGCCGCCAACGCGACGACGACGACGACGACTGCCTACCGTCGTCGCCTCCTCCTCCAGCACCACCAAATCATCGTCGTTACAATAATGACGACGATAAAAACAGAAACACCAGTGTGATGATCTCGGCCCGAGCCTTCTCGTTCCGAGAGCTAGCTGATGCCGCAGAGAATTTCCGGCAAGCCAACTTCCTCGGCGAGGGAGGCTTCGGCCGCGTCTACAAGGCCCGCCTTCGACGCAGCGGCACTAAAGTTGCTGCTCATGGCGAGGACGACAACCACGACGACGACCTTCTTCAAGTGGCCATCAAGCAGCTGGACCGCAATGGTTTCCAGGGCAACAATGAGTTCATGGTGGAGGTGCTCATGCTCAGCATGCTGCACCACCCCAACCTCGTCAGCCTTGTTGGGTACTGCGCCGAGGGCGACCAACGCCTTCTCGTCTATGAGTACATGGCACTAGGATCCCTCGAGGACCACCTGCTCCTTCTTCGTGGCGACGACGACGACGACGATGGCAGAGGCAGCCACCACCAACAGAAGCATGTCCCTTTGCCTTGGCACACGAGGATGAAGATCGCGCTCGGCGCGGCGCGTGGCCTAGAGTACCTTCATGAAAACACTGTCATCTACCGAGATCTCAAGTCGTCCAACATCCTCCTCAACCAAGACTACAGTCCCAAGCTCTCCGACTTCGGGCTCGCCAAGCTCCTCCCGGGCCCACGCACCGACTCCTCCTCATCGTCGTCATCCTCATCCACAAGCAGCAGCAGCAGCAAGGTGATGGGCACGTATGGCTACTGCGCGCCGGAGTACTTGCGGACAGGAAAGCTCAGCGTCAAATCGGACGTCTATAGCTTTGGGGTTCTACTGCTGGAGCTCATCACTGGCCGACGAGCCATCGATGCCAGCCGCCCGGACGGCGAGCAAAGCCTCGTGGGATGGGCGGCACGGATATTTGGTGACCCCAAGAGGTTCCATGAGTTGGTGGATCCTCGGTTGGTGATGGAGATGCAGGGGCCTGCAGCGTCGGAGTTGAAGCAAGCCGTGGGTGTGGCGTCCATGTGCTTGCAGGAACACAATGCCCTGCGTCCTGTCATGTCTGACGTCGTCATGGCACTTTCCTTCCTCGCCACTGATTCTCCTCCTTCTCCTCCCTGCTAGCTCGCTCAAAAAATCACAATCTCTCTCTCTCTCGTTTCTATTGGACTGTGTGTGTATGTAAGTTTTGGTTGTTTTATGTAAAAATGGAAAGAAGAATTGCATCGCAACCTAGTTAGTTTTCATGCATGGTGAAGCAGCAGTACGGGGGAATTGCCAATAATTGCTTATCATCACCCTTACAAATTAGCCTACCACATCCTAGCTAGCTAGCTAGAGTCGCGTACTATATAGAATTTTTTTCTCGAGAATACAAGGGAAAGAGATATATAGTTTTGATTAGAAATAATTATTTTAGATTAATGAAAATGGGTGAATTAAGATTATTACTAGGTGTTGGTAAAGATCTTACGAATGGTTATTGAAAGAAAAACTAGGAATGATCTGGAGGCCGGCGAGCGCACAAGGAGTGACTGCATGGTGGGTCCTATCATATCTTTCAATGATTTTGGTTATATATGACCGAGAATTCCCACCTACTTCCCTTGTATATTGGCCTCATCTTCTTCTACCATCTTCCACAGATCCTGACATTGCTGGCATGGCCCACTCATCCTCACAATCCCAGTCCTCTATCGGTGACGCCGAAGCCGGTGCCCATTCGACCAACGTCAGCTCGCCCAGCACAACCACAATAGTCGGTGTGCCACCAGATTTGGCAGGTAATCAGGTGGCTTCTCTAGAGGTGGCGGGAGCAACATGCTCCTCTTCTACATAGACGAGGCACAAGTCTTGTGTCTCTCGCCCCCCATGGTCCTCGTAACGTTGCTTTGTTTTATCGACTTCGTCACCGCCCTCCACATCTTCGGTAAGATCCACTGCTCCTGCACCTCCGCAGCCTCTGCGTGATCCAACTATTATTCTTGCTTCCTTGGATTGGATCAAATTAAGTACCAAATCATATGATTTTGGCTGATGGATTATGTATGGTGGGATGCTTTAGTTATTGTGGTTTAATCCTTCTTTCCTTGAGTCTTCTTATCTTATGTTAGATTTATAGTTGAATGAATGAAACCCTACATGTCAACTTAATTACTTTTCCCCTGATGCAAAAAAGAATTGTGCTTAGTTTCTTCTAATTCTGCTTGTGAGATCACTATAAGTTCATATTCCTAGCTTAGATATGCTTTAGCGTCTCTTGTTTCATTAATTACTTGTTGCATATGCTTTACTTGGCATCAGTACCTTGATTTGGTATTGGGTGCATTAATGTTGAAATTATTGTGTTTATAGTAGACTGGTGAAGCAAATGCACAGTGAGTGCAGATGGTGTGATTGTACATAAATAATTGTTTACTGGTAGAGAGATGTTGAGTAGGCCAGTGAATGTTGGAAAATGCCACATTGAGCATAGGAGAGGGTTGTTTATTGGTTTCACAGTCTCCTGTTTTGTTAATATGATGATGATAATCATAGATGGACCAAACAAACATGCACGAATCTACA
The DNA here is from genome assembly GCA_022036555.1 of Microstegium vimineum. NCBI lineage: Eukaryota > Viridiplantae > Streptophyta > Magnoliopsida > Poales > Poaceae > Microstegium > Microstegium vimineum. The sequence goes on along the minus strand of CM039129.1, from coordinate 246,720 downwards.
AAAACATGTGTTTAGGTTGCATTCATAGCAGTACTAATCAAACTTCCACCCTTGTTGTCCCTTGATGTTTTGAATTGACGAATTGCTAGGACTTGCCTCTAAGGTCAAGATCACGGTCCTTTAAATTATGCTTTGAACAAGATGTGTATGAGTAAAAAAGTAAAGAAATACACTTTATCTGGGTGAAGAAATCTATCGATTTGGTTGGTGCACCTAAGAAAATACAACAAGTGAAGAAGGACAATTTGGCAAGATTAATTATTTGTTTAAACTTTGGCTTCAATTTCTCATTCCGTTGGACCAAACATACAAACATAATTGTTGATGAATGAAAAGAAGAAGCAACTAAATGTACTTATTATGGAATCTATACACACAAGTGGCATATATATATAGCACGTTTAATGTCATTTGTATCTAAATAAGCATTTTATTTTTCTCCCTACACGTGATATCTATACATTTTAGTGATAACTCTATATACCGATGCATATCATTAATTCTAGAGAAATAGCATATTATATATTAATTCTATAGAAATAGCAGAATGCATGAATTATTATTGTGCCTTATCCTTTCCTAACCCTTGATGGTGTAGTACACGAAAAATGGTTAGAGTGAATGACCAACCTATCCCATCTCTCTCTCTCTAGGTAGTGCAGTCGTAGTGGATTTTAGAGTTCAATGTGAATGTCTAAACAAACAAATTAAAAGATGGTCCAAGTATATCAACTGAAAAAGATGATCCAAGAACTGTGTTGTTTAATTAAATAAATGGAATGTATTGATACACATCCACATGTGAAATTAAAAATATTACATCCATACATGTGGATATACATAAAAAAAGGATGTTCCATGGTGGGGGAGGAACATCTCTCTCAAAAATTCTCAACTAGTAAAAGAATAGCATCATATATGTATATATTCCTTACGCTCTAAGGTTGTTTCGGGTGCAAATTTCTGATCTTGTTTGTGCGTAGATTTGTAATTGATTTGTATTTGCCATGTTTTGTAAACTTTTCTAGTATTATATAACATATGGTGTTTAGCTATATTTATAATTAATTAATTTTTTTGATCTAAACGTTTATATGCATGTTAACTGACTATACACCTATATATATATATATAATTCTACATTTTCCATATCTATATCTATATTCTATATTATATATTTTCTACATCTACATCTATATCTATCTATCTATCTATCTATATAGGGGGTTATGGGAGATGATGTGATGATTTGTTTTCTAAAACAAATTAACAACAAGAAGCCAAAAGTGTCTTTACAATCTAAAAATATAGTTAACTGAGCTATCATTCACTAAGAAAGCATGTTGAGATTATTTTAAGTGATTATACTCCTTCTGATGCTCATACAAATCTATTTTAACTCCAATTTAAAGTGACATCTATGTTAAACATATAAGGGATTCTAAGTTTATTTGATTAAGAAATTGTTTGTTTGGATCAAAGTCTTGGGGTTTTTAGATGGATGGATGTTTTTATACCTTTTTCCTTTTTATTCATTTCAAAAGAAATATTTACCTTCTTAGATATCCAAAACTAGAATACACCTCTCAATCAATTTTTCAAGTTTTTATTAACTTTCTTAGGATATGGTTTTTTAAAGTTCAGCTTAAAGACTCAGATATTTGTTTTTACTTCGAACTTCTACGTAAAAACTAAAACAAATGGGGTCAAGTTAAATTATCTAAAATCCAATGAAGAAGTGTATTAATATGACCTATATAAAAGAGATAAATTTTGAAAATATATTTTATAATGTATTTAGTTATGGTCATATGATATCGCAAAAGTCTTTCTAACAAACTTCGTGAAAATTAGGATAGTTTGATTAGAAAAAATTGAGAACTCTCATGTATTTTGATTAATTAAAATGGATGTAAGATTATTATTAGGTGTCAATAAAGATTTGAGGAATGGATGTTGAAACAAAAATTAGTAAGGAGTTAGAGGCCGCCAGCGCACGAGGATTAACTGTATGGTGGTCCCCATCACCTTTCCAACTATTTTAGTTGTAGCCAAGACTTTCCCCTTTCTTCCCTTGGTGTCATCTTCTACCTTCTTCCATAGATCTGACATTGCTAGGCATGGCCCGCTCCTCGCAGTCCCAGCTCTCTATCGGTGGCACCGATACTGGTGCCCACCAGGCCATCGTCGGCTTGCGCAACACAGCTGGAGCGGTTGTCGAGATGCGTCGCCGTCGTGCCACCACATCTGGTAGGGGAAGCGGCTTCTCTGGCGATGACAGGAGCACCATGCTCTACTTCTACACAGACGAGGTACCAGCCCTGCGTCTCTTGCCCACCACGGTGCTCATAATGTCGATCTGCTTCATCGGCTGGGTCATCACCCTCCACATCTTGGGCAAATTCTACCGCTCCCGCACTGCTACGACCTCCATGTGATCCGATCGCTCTTGCTTTCTCAAATTGGATCGCAGTACCAAATTAGATGGTTTTTGATGATGAAACATGTATGATGAGATTCCCAAGTTGTTGTGGTCATTGTGTTGCCTAGCTTTGCTTGATCCTTCTTTCCTCATGTTAGATCTGCATATGAAGGAATGTAACCCAACATGTCAACTTAAATATTCATTTCCCTTCCTGATGAAAAAAATAACTAATGTACCTATTTTCTTCTTATGTTTTTCTTGTGAGATCACTGCAAGTGTATCTTCCTATCTTTAGGTGTGCTATGTCGTCTATTACTTCATTAACTACTTGTTGCATCTGCTTGGTACTTGGCATTAGTACCTAATGGGAGAATTGAATTAATTGTTTGTTTTGCTCTAGCAATGATGTCCTATATTTTTTCATCATCTTAGCTGCTAACCTTCTACCATTACATGCTAATGCTTCTGTAATTTGTGACTGATTTCTCAAGCAACCTTTTGTTCTAAATGTGTAGTTTGGCTTTCACATTTTTTCTATGAATTATAACTTGCTTCATGGTCTTAAGAAGAATGTATTTATATGAAATTATTACTTTGAATGATCTCAATTAGATCTCATGATGGATGAATGAAATCCTATAGGCCAACTTAATGATGCTCCTTCTATTTGTTCTTCCCTTGAGAGTTACTACTCCTAGATGAAAATAAGAAATATGTCGTATTTATTCTAATTATATTTGTGAGTCCAATACATTCACATCATACTAACCTCAATGTGTTCCATTGTCTATTGATGCATTATTACTTGTTACACCTACTTGTTACTTGGTATTATTACCTAATTGGAGAATCGGGATGTTTGCTCCATCGTATTGATTAAGCCATGTAATTCTTGATTCACCATATATCTCCCTTTACTATGATTGTTTTGTTTGTTGAGCCTAATCATGCTTCTTTTTCTGATATGAAACATCAACAATGTTATTATGATTATTTTTGCTTTCTTTAGAAACTATGATTTATCATATACTAGTTGTATGCTAGTACACACACAACAATTTAGCTCTCCCTTGATTTGGCATTAAGTGCACAATGTTAAATTATTGTGTTTGTATTTTGATGGGTGAAGCAAGTACATCGAGTGCATATGGCGTGATTGTGCATAAATATTTTTTATTGGTAGAGAGATGTGAAGAAAGTGAGGGAATGCTGGAAAATGTCACATCGAGCAGAGGATTTGAAGGGGTCTGATGATTTCACATAAGAGGATAGGGTTGGTTGACTTGAGAAAACACAATAAGAAGGGGAATTTGGCAAGAATGATTTTTTTTCTTTAAATTGGCTTCAATTGCTTGTGTTGTTGGAACAAAAAAACATTTTTTGGTGAATAAAAACAAGATGCAACTAAATATGCACTTATACTTGTTATGAAATCTATATACACAAGTGGCATGTATATAGCATGTTTAATGTCATTTGATAAATAAGAACTTTATTTTTTCCCTACATGTTTTGTCTATTCATTTTAGTGGTAACTCTATATACTAGTCTATATTATTAATGCTAGAGAAATGATAGAGTGCATGAATTAATATTGCACCTTGCCCTTTGTTGTCCCTTTATGTGGTAGTACACAAAAAATGGTTGGTGTGCATGACTGACCTGTCCCCTTCCATCTCTTCAGGTAGTCCAGGCATAGTAATTTCATGGTGAAATGTGAATGACTAAATAAACAAACAAACTGAAAGGCGATCCAAGTATATCATTAAAAAAGACGATTGAAGAACCGAGTGTTGACTAATTAAACAAATGTATTGATATATATCCATGTGTGAAATTTAAAATAATACATCTATGCATGGTATAAGCATATATACATGTGTATATGCATATAAATACTATGCTCCATGGTGGGGAAGGGACATGTCAGCTCAAAAATTCACATGTATATATCTTTGGGCACTATGGTTGTTTTGGGTGGAAATTTCTGCTCTTCATTGGTGCCTTTGCATCTTATTTGTACTTTGCGTGTAATCTCTTCAGGTTTCACGAACATATGGTGTTTAGAACAATTTTTAACTAATTAATTTGTTTGATCTAAAAGTTTATATGCACCATTACTATATGTCAGCTGATCATATATATATATATATATATATATATATATATATATATATATATATATATATATATATATAACAGAAGTGTAAAGTTTGCTTTTTTTTTTCTGGAAATTCAACTTGGCCTTTCCCATTTACCTCTTTGAGAAATTTTGATATTTAATCCTCAATATGAAAGCCTCTCTAGATTTGACATCCAGTTCGCAAGTTTTTGAAAATTTGATCCTAAACACGCTAATTGTATTGATACGAGGGATTTCTTCTATGTCTCTCATTTTCTATTTTTAATAATTTGTTCTCGCTACTTAGGGCCATGGGAAAAGACTAGAATGTCCCTCCACCAAGAAAAGACCTGGAGGGTGGCACTGGCATCTCCTAGGATGTTGCATGGTGGCGTCATTGCTGCGTTCGGTGTCAACCGGTGGACGTCATCGCCCAAACCCTAGAGTCCAGTGGCGGAGCTACCAGTATGGCGAGGTACGGCGGCCGCCATACCTTGCCGGCTGCGACTCCCCAGCAGTACTGCCCCTCCTCAAGCGCCATGATCATGGACTGATGGAGCAGTTCGGCGAACTGTCAAAGACAAGGAAGAAGACGAAGTCTGTCCGTTTGGTTGGCCTTCAACAATTCAATGTATTGGCCTATTGCTATTGGGTCAGCCGGCCAGCCCATCAGGCCAAGTTGAGAGATGTGGCCAGTGACCTTAATCGCAAATCTTGAAGAGGAATCGAAGAAATGCCGACGCGACCGATACGCCACGACGCCGCACCAGACGCCCGAACCGACGCGAAGCTACCGATTGGGCAATTCGCATTTGGTGTTCGCCGAGTTTGCGTGGTTGTGGCGTTGCATATTCTATGATTATATTTTTTTTATAAAAATGAGTAGTGTAGGTTCGCCACACCTAAATTTTATTCCTGGCTCCACCACTGGTAGAGTCGGATAGGGCCTGGCCAGTGATAGCCATGGCTGGCAAACACACGGAGGCGATCGGAGGCGGAAGGTGGAGGTGGCCGGAGTCAGGTGGTCAAAATGGCTGGTGGTGGGCGGTGGAGCTGGTCAGATCTGAAGACACTTGGGCGGGTAGCGGTGGCCAGAGGCACACGATGGAGGTGGCCGGTGGTGAGTGGTGGAGGTGGCTGTAGCTAGAGAAGCCTAGGCGGGCCGCGGTGGTCAGAGGCATATGTAGTGAAGGTGGCAGGAGCCGGAGAAGCCTAGCGCTGGCAGCGAGCATCGAAGGCGGCACGATTTGCTTAGGCGACAGCACTCCCAGGTGCGCTGTCACGGACGAGTCTAGACTCATGATAGGGAGGAATTGCAGCGGTGCTCTTTACTATCATGTAGTGATGGGATATAGTTCTTGGTGTGATTCATGTCAAAATTATCTTAAATTTAGCTAAGTTCAAAGAAAATATTATTAACATTGTGGTTTTAAATAGATATACTATAAAAATGTATAGAATTACGAATCTTATAATATATATCAAGCATGATAAATATTAATAAATAGATATACAAATTTGTTCAAACTTAACACTATTTCTAGGACCAAGGAGGTTTGTCCCACGCATGCAGAGCCGTTTAACACTGATGGATCGGAATTTCTTCATTTCATTTGACAGACTGCTTCATCAATCCCATGTCTCGCTGCAATGCAAAACCATTAATTAATTTATTCAATCATTGGCTGAGCTGATTATATTGCAGCTGTATGTAACGAAGCATCTACCAAATTATATTGGCTTGCAAATTAATGCCAGGGACATACAAGATGCAACACGGTTCTGCATTTGCATTGGCTCCCCCACAAATGGTTCAGAAGGTGAGTATACTTTTCTTTCTTTCTTTTTAAAATAAGTGGAGACTACTTTTATGTGTTTTCCTTAAAACAAGCACCATAGGAGCTGAGTACTCCATTATGCAAGTTTTGACTTCAATTTGGTCCTCCATCTCTAGTACAATAATGTCAATTTATTCCGGTCTCTCTGTATACACTATAAGTTATAGCTAGCCACACAATAAGTTATTCTATACCACCTCTATTTACAATAAAGTGAATGCATATGTATACTAGTTATATCACTCTAACACATGAAAATATTTAGTGTAACATTATAGTAAACTATATAGTAAAGAGTTACTCTTGTAAATTATCATAATAATTATCTATAAAGGTGTGTCTTTTATTATTTTGATAGGACAACGGTGAGGCAGGATTAAATTATTTTCTTTTACCCGTAAGTACTTTGTTCTCCATCCTAAAAGATATGTATCTAAAAAAGATGACATAACTGAGCATCTCCGAGAGTTTGCCAAATTAATATGGCATCCATAAAATTTTGGCAGAACATGAAAAAATATTCTCCAACAGTTTGGTATTCTAACTTGACAAATCTTTCATCCCGACGCGCATATATGCACACGTATACGACTTCGCATCTGTCGGGAGTTTGAAGTGGAAGGACCATTAGTAAACAGAAAATCTTTATTGTGTTCACTTTATAAAAGTGCCAAAGAGAAGAGTTTATAGATCTGAACTTATTTTGTTTTTGAGAAGTTCAGGGTTCTGATGCAAAATCGTTTTTCTTTTTATCTTTTTTTATTATAAACATTTAAATGGCTGAAAAATTGGAGTAATTTATAGAAAATCATAAAATAGCAAATGAAGACTTTTTGGAATCCTAGTGAGTAGATCTATAGAGTGGAATAATAATATGGTAGTTTTTAGTATAATGGTTTTATTGTTGTATTTATCTATGATATTTAAGGATAAATTTGTGGGATTTTTTTAATTTGCCAAGTTCAAAATAGCAAGCTCTTGGAGAAAGCTTTTTTTTACTTGACATATTATTTTAGGAGTTGATAAATCACATGATTTACCAAGTCGAATTTGACAAACTCTTGGAGATGCTCTTACAAATGGAATGGTGGAAACATGATTATCATTGAAGTTAATGGATCCACCAAAGTCTATCTGTTCGCAGCTGGCCGCCATGTTCTGCAACGATGCGTGTTAGGATTTATTAACTTGCTTTGTAAATAAGTAGAGAGTGGCATTATTATTGACCAAACATACAGATAGAGGATTGTCTGCTTTTGCCTAACTAACTGGCAGAGGGAAGCAGAGGAAAGGAGAATAAAGCAAGTTCGAACCCTTTTTTTTTTACCCTAAAAAAGCACACTGTTTGTTAATGGATATACATATCTCTTATATGTGTTCCTAGCTAGTGATATATGATATATTATAGCTACATGCTTTTCATATGTGTGTGCGTGTGTGTGTCATAATAGGGACTACTCCTCCAGACACTAAATAAACAATCATACTATATGATAGATTGTTTTTACAACCGTATCGTGAGGCATATTTTTTTATTAAAAGAAAGTAGGGTTTGAAAAAAATACAAGAATTCGCAAGTAATCCACCCACACCCGACTGATTGAACTGTGCCAAAAAGACACCGTACCAACACCGTGGTAGCTGTGGTTAACTATAAAAAGAAATAATGCCACGTTATTGGACCAGAATGAACACAACATATGTTTATGGTGTTCTTTATTAAGGTCTATTTGGTATACCTCACAATATATATTATTAGATGCTGGAAAATAGCTTCGCTAGTAAAGTTGAACTGTATCAAATATGTTCTAATTTGGTGGTTTAGAATTGGGTTCCATCTTATCGCTAGCTGCATGCAGTGCAAATCCCAGCTAGCTGGTGCTGGTCACGTCAAGGCTGTTCACATTACCAGCGCTTGGAGACAAAATGGAAAGAAAAAAAAGGAACCAATAATAAAGAAGATATGATCCTTGGTTGGTGAAGAAAACGATCTGGTCGAATAAACAAACTAAAAGCTGCTGTATGAATATGTAAAATTAATTAAAGCTAGGTCTTGTACAACGGCCACTAAGTAATAAATATCCAAATTGCTGTTTACCACTAGTACAGCGCACTCAATATATGCAAGTAATTGGCTGGCACTGGCAGCCAGAGCCATGATATTAGTTTTTATTTTATTTTATTTTATTTTTGGTGACTATATATTATATTAACCATTCAACAGTTTGATGGGATCGATAAAACCTTTAAACACTGAAAATGCTCAACTTTAAACATTGAGTACAGTAAGTACTACTACTGTGAACCAATAGTCAAGGGAGCAGAACAGTAAAAGTCAATGTGAGCCTGACTTGGCTGTGCATGCATCCGATGTAAGGTCGGTAAAGATAAATGTGCCATTAAGGGCATATGCTCCCACTCCGTATACCGTTGGATTTGTATTGAGATGTGTGCATATACACATCTCAATACGAATCTACGTTGAGATATGTACGTGTACACATTTCAATGCAAATCCAACGGTATACAGAATGAGAGCACGTACCTTTAAAAGTGAAAAAACCATGTTCATATAAGTTCAAGTAAATTTGTTCACATTATACGTGTAAAAATAAGATTTTCGCCATATATTTAGGTCAACTGCACTGTATTTGTACGTACGTTGAAATGACTTAACTTAGCATCACCTTTTACACATGAACCCCTCACTTGTGGTGTATTGATATATAATTAAGGTACTGAATTATTTAGAACCGCCTAATGTCATTTCGCTGTCAATCTTTTCTTTTGTGTGATGGGTTAACTTAATTAATCGTTGAGTTTTTTCTCAGACGAGCAACACAATTCATTTATCGTGTGAAAGATTATAGTGTGTAAGGTGTGAACACATACTATAGCTATGATTCTTTTCGGCACGTGGGAATTTTTCCAGCATCTTTCTTATTAGGAAATTAAAAAGATCCTAGCTACAATATATTTTTGACTGTGGGTGGAGTAGAGAGATGCTACTTCCTCCGTATGGTCCAACAAAATGGCTAAAGAATTGTGGTATAGAATATCGCACAACCAAAAATCAAAAGATATTTGGAGTTTAAACTTTTAATACAAGTACAAAATTGGATGCATGAATATGGATAGTGCTAGTCATGGTTCCGAGAAAATGGTATGCTCCAAAGTCAAAATCAATGAGTCTCTCAACTCCTATATGCATGTTCTTATTATCCAATAAAGTGTCATGAGTGAATGGAAAATCACTTAATAGGTAGAAGCGCTCAAGTCCTTTGTGTTTTTATGGAAAAAGGGAAGAAAAAAAATTTAGCCAAGCTTTCAATTGTTAAAAATAATATAATATAATATAATATAATATAATATAATATAATATAATATAAGCAACATATGCACATACTTAATGAGTCTGGTTAGTGCATTTGTTTACTTAAAACAACTAATAAAGTGTCATGGATATATTAGTGATTAGTACATGGATTGTCTTGGGTTTCATATATGTCTTGTGTGTCAATGTGTCTCAAGGACTCTCGATTTACAATTATTACCATTAAGTCATTAACCTGGCGTGTAGCAGTATATAGGAGCATAATGAACCGAACAGTCGTCACTGGGACGCAACATTGTAGAGAGCTTTTTTTTTTTTCAATCAAAGCGGAAAAGACATACTCCTATTTATGGTACACTACACTACACTACGACACTACATACACGAGGTCTCCAACTCCTCCTTAGAGTAAAAGGAAGATAAAAGTTTTTTCCCCCATTTATGGAGTAAATAAATTAAGAAAAGAATCATGTTGATGATAAGTACAACAAAGGACCCAATTGAGCATCCAACAGGCAAAGCTATGAGTAGGAATAGTTTATTTGCGATACTGATGAGGTTGTTTTTGTGAAGAAAAAACAACAACAACTTGACCTCCTCGTGAGCCGTCCCTGCCTTTTGAAATGATGCCTCTGCAGTCTGCACTGCTCCTTCCTCTTCAATTTCTTTCTCATTTTACATAAAAAAAATTCTTTCTCATTTTCCATGTGGTTGCTTTGCTAACAGTTAGCATCGCACAGTAGCAATTACGGAGTATTTATTTATTTATTTATTTGTTTATATATATATAATTATTGATTAAGGGACAAGAACAGGTCAGGAAGTGGAGTCCCATCTCCATCTCCTGTGTCTGTCTGTCTGTCTCCTCCTCACCTCCATTGCCTGTCCATTCTCCTCTTCCTTCGTCCCTCCCCAGTTGATTCCATTCTATTCCACCATTACTCCTGCCGAATCTCTCCTCGTCAAGCTCCCTCAAGGCAACGCTCAACGCGGCCTCCACGCCAAGAGGAGAGAAATGTCCAGCGCTGGCTAATCACTACTGGAGTACACAATCCAGTCCAGTCCAGGAAGCATCTCTCCTCTCCTCTCCACCCAGATCGATCGGGGGATTCATTCTTCAGTTCCATTCCTTCCTTCCAAGCTCAGCTCTTGGCCGCCGGCCGGCTCAATAATCCATCCACGAAGCAGAGCATCCATGGGCAGCTACAAGTACAAGTACTGCATGTGCTTCACGCGCAAGTTCCGATCCCCGGACGCCCAGCCGCCGCCCGACGTCCGCGCCGCCTACCTCTCCTTCAACTCCGACGTCAACGCCCTCTGCCGCTACCTCTCCCAGGCGCAGGGCGAGCACCCCGCCGACGTTGACCGAATCCTCGCCATGCTCACGGCCGCCGCCTCGGGGGGACATGGCATCGCACGCCTCGTCACCAGATCGCCGGCGCCGGCGATGCCCACGCTCGAGGACTTCTTCGCCTTCCTCTTCTCGCCAGAACTCAATCCGCCAATCTCACACCAGGTTGGTTCTTGGTTGCCTGGCGCCTGCTTCTGTATCTCAACTACCTACCTAGTACTGTATTCGACAACTAATCACTGCTTACCCCCATTTTTATTACTACACACATGCTGATTGATTGCCTGCTAGGTACTTACTAGCTAGCAAATAGCCCCATGCTTGATTCGGTTTCATCCGCTCCTCCTCCCTCTACTGTATAGTACTCCGTACTAGGTAATCATTAGACTAACAGTTGACATGAAAATAGCAGTCAAAGGTTCCATTTTTACCTGTCTGTCTCTGTCTGTCAATCCATGGAATTGTTGGGAGCTTCATCAGTTTCCCCGAACAAGCTCCAATGCTTGATTCACCCATTACCTGCCACTCACTCACCTCATTCAGTCATTGCCTGTCGTCTTTTTTCTCCAACACCAGTCATTGCCTGTCACTCTCATCCTCTCCCTGTCGGCATTCTAGGGGTGCTGTCCAATTCAATTTCGGCACCCACTGCTGCATTTCCTACTATTTGTTGCACCCTGCCTTCACCAAATAGATAGCCCAGTATATAGAAATAAATAAGCTGAAGCCATCCGTACAGAGTAAAATACAACAAATGGTCCAAAAGATGTGCCTTTGGATTACTTACTACCGCTGTCAATTACTGATTTAATTTCAAAGATCCTAAACCAAAAACTATTTGCTCTGTAATGTACTTTAGGATCTTCAACAAAATAGTATGCGCTTTATATTATCCTTTCATACCAGTACATTGGTTTTTACCATTGTCTAAACTCATTGTTCAGGTTCACCAGGACATGTCTGCCCCATTCTCTCATTATTTCGTATTCACCGGACATAATTCCTACCTAACTGGGAACCAGCTCAATAGCGACTCCAGCGACATCCCAATTATAAAAGCATTGCAGAGAGGTGTTAGAGTCATTGAACTCGATATGTGGCCAAATCCTTCAAAGACCAATGTCGATATTCTTCATGGAGGGTATGAATTTATCTCTATTTTTTAAGTACATTCACTTTTTTTTAGCAATGGAGAATATAATTTCCTCTGAACCAGCATCGCAGTTCTATTTTTTATATAAGCCAGTTTGCTATAAGTAATCCATGCTGCTTGAATTTGCCAACCATCCTTTTTGTTCTCTCTGGCTTTGCAAAAGTTGACTTCCTGACTCTTCTTTTTTTTTTCTTGGCATTTTAAAGGACATTGACTGCGCCGGTAGAAATGATCAAGTGCTTGAAGTCCATTAAAGAATATGCCTTTTGTGCATCGACATATCCGCTTGTCATCACTCTTGAGGATCACCTTACACCAGATCTCCAAGCCAAAGTAGCTAAGGTAAAGTTTGCTTAGTATATCAACTCCTTGCACTTGCCCTGTTTAGAACCGCAATCTAACTTTAAATTATCATAGATGCTCACTGAAACATTCGGAGATGTACTTTTCATACCTAGTTCAGACCCAATGAAAGAGTTCCCTTCTCCAGCAGCTCTGATGAGGAGAATAATCATCTCGACTAAACCCCCACAAGAGTACAAGGAGTTCCTCAAAATTAAGGATAACCAAAATGGCAGTGGAAATATAGCTGATTTGCCAGACACAGGGAGCCTAAGAAGAACAGATTCAAATGCTGATAACCAAAATGGCAGTGGAAATCTAGCTGCAGACACAGGAAGCCTAAGAAGAATAGATTCAAATGCTGATGAATCTGATGGAAAGGTCTGCAATATCACTGTCTTGTCTAGACACACACACACCCATGATTTAACACAAATGAGATAAACTTATTTCCATAAACAGGATGAACTTGATGAGCAAGATGAGGAAGATTCCGATGATGATGATGATGATGATCCCAAACTTCAGCAGGACACTGCATGTGAGTATAGGAAACTGATCACCATCCAAGCTGGCAAACCAAAAGGCCATTTGCGGGATGCGCTAAAGGTGGATCCAGAAAGGGTCAGGCGGCTTTCTTTGAGTGAGACACAGGTAGCTAAAGCAACAACTTCTCACGGTGCTGAAGTCATAAGGTAGGTTGTGTGATTCATTTCAGTGTATTGAGTTGTTATAAGATCGCTTTTGTGGGTTTCATAATCTCAATGTTTTGCTTATGCCATTGAATCATATTCATCTCTCTTAGCCCATACCATAGGCGTTTCAGCAGGTTTATTTATATTGTAGTCTTACAGTATGTAATGTGAAAAGGTTGGGGACAAAGGGAACCGCCAAGTGTTGCCAAGGTTACAGGACACACATGATAATTTAATAAAAGGCTGAATTCTGTAGATCCGTACAAAAGATAGGCACCACATGCTATCTGTTAGTTGAAACTACAAAATCATTGTTTTTTCCTAACACTATCAACATTAACCAATCATAAGATTGCTTCGTTTCAAGATGGTTAGCATAGTCACACACATGCTGATGAAAATTTAAATTCTGTTCAGGTTCACCCAGAATAATATACTCCGTGTGTATCCAAAGGGAACGAGGGTTAGTTCTTCAAACTATGATCCAATGAATGCCTGGACACATGGTGCTCAGATGGTTGCATTCAACATGCAGGTGAGATTTCCACTGTCTTCATGCTTTTATACTCGCATAGTATTAATATGTGTGACTGACTGCTGAGAGCAGTAAAGCATAAAACATTGGGCTTTCATTTTTCAGGGGCATGATAAAGCGCTCCGGCTCATGCAAGGATTTTTCAGAGCCAATGGGGGCTGTGGGTATGTTAAAAAACCTGACTTCCTGCTAACGACAGGTCCAAACGGGGAAGTATTCGACCCCAAAGGTAGTTTGCCAGTGAAGAAAACTCTCAAGGTAGGTGGTGTATGTTTCCTTCCCAGACTTTGACGACTGAGTAGGGCTGCTAAAAACAAATGTTCCAATAATCGAGCTAGTAGTCCAGCATATACTACCTAAATCTGTTGTGATGTCCAATCCAAGCAGGTAAAAGTATATATGGGAGATGGGTGGCGCATGGATTTCAGCAAGACTCATTTCGATGCGTTTTCACCTCCAGATTTCTATACCAGGGTAAGTAAGTAAGGGTGTTCATTATATTTGGAACTTGTTTCTTGTGTGGTTATAACAGTAAATGCAAATGACATGCTGCTCTCTGAATGGAATGGAAACGAAACGTACAGGTAGGGATCGCTGGAGTTCGGGCAGACAGTGTGATGAAGAAGACAAGGGTGATCGAAGACCAGTGGGTTCCAGTGTGGGACGAGGAGTTGAGTTTCCCTCTGAGGGTTCCTGAGCTGGCCCTCCTGAGGATCGAGGTGCAGGAGTACGACATGTCGGAGAAGCACGACTTTGGTGGGCAGACGTGCCTACCGGTGTGGGAGCTGAAGCGGGGCATCCGTGCTGTGCCCCTGCACGACCGCAAGGGCACCAGGTACAAGTCGGTCAGGCTCCTCATGCACTTCGATTTTGTCTAAGAAACATTCAGATTCAGCCAGTCGATCAGGCACGCAGAGTGTTCTTCTCTTCTTTTTCTTTTGCATCGGAGTACTTGTGTGATTAATTATTACAGGGAAATCAAGCTAGTATATATGTACTAGTATGAGTTAGCAGTAGTGTGTGTGTATGTGTGTATAGGCTAGAGGGGGGCACCCATTCCTGCCTCACGCCCATCATTATGTATGTATGAATGATTAAAAAAAAGCTGTTTGGAAAGAAGGAGCAGATCGACATAGCTAAGTTTTTGTGTGTTGGAAAGAAGGAGCAGATCGACATACCAAAGTACTTTGATCGAAGGCTGAAATGCATGGAAAAAAAAAATCTGTAGCAGCAGCAGTAGTAGTAGGCAGGCTAGAAAGAAAGCTGATCGATCACATCCAATTCCTGTGTGTGTTTGTGTCATTTGGAGTGGAGGCGTATGGATTGGTTTGGTATGGTAGATTAGATAGGTGGTTTGTGGACAGGACATGAGGAAATCCTGGATGGCTGTCAAGTTATCAGTTGCCGCTTTCAGCTTCAGGAAGAGCGTCGGCCCGCACGAGCGCATTGCATTCTCCACGGACCCCCTTGCTCTGCTCCAATCGACGAGTGTCCTGTCCAGCTGCTGCTCGAGGCGACGAGGCCGGGCTCCTCCTTCTGCATCTCTATGTATTATATTTTCAGAAAAAAAGAAAGCACATTTTCTCCCAAGGACAGAAACAAATGCGAAATACTATCGTAATCCATTTCATTTCATTCCCTTTTCCCCTGAGAAATTAATTTCAATTCTGCGGTTTCTTCATTACCTTGTCTGCAAGCAACCGCTACTGCTACTGCTCCACCTCCACCTCCACCTCGGACCTCTCCTCCTCCCTCGTCACCACCGGCACCGGCCTCCACCGCCGCCCGCCCACCGCTCGCTACTCTCGTCTCTCCCACCCAGACCCAGTGGAACAAGAACTCTCTGATTCAGGCCTCAGCAACCTTGCTGCTATCGCTATGCATTCCTCGCCGCTCGCCGGAGCCCGCTGTCACCGGGGCGTAGCCACCACCACCACCACCTAGTGCCTGCCCATGGCACCCGACCGCCCCTTAGAAGCCTTCATCACCGCCGCCCGTGGCGCCATCGCGCACCTTCACCTTCCCGTCATCCACGTCGTCCCCGGATCCAATCCCAATCCCGACTGCCTGCTCCACCTCCACGTCGTCGTCACCAACTTCCTCCACAAGCCGCTCAACTCATTCGCCAGCTGGTGCTTCAAGCCCAAGCGACGACGACGGGGAGCAGGCAAACACTCCCCGCCGCCGCCGCTCCACCTCCACAGCTGGGATCATCACAGCAATGGCAGCGCCAACCAACTGGACCTCCTGCTCTGCATTGCGTTCGACGCCTTCGCCCACAACCTGCACTTGCTGGAGGACGCGTGCAGGCAGAAAGGCGAAGAATTTGTGCTTCTCAGGAAGGTAATTGATGGGAAGAGGACCGGTTTCGATGGGCTCCTTTCCAACCTGGGCTTTGCAAAGGTTGGGGCACCGCCGCCAGCAGCAAGGACCATGAGTGCTGGTGCGTCGTCCCCTGTTCCGGCACCAGCACCAGTAAGCGGCGACCAGGAAGAGGAGGATGGTGCTGGAATTGAGGACGACGAGGGGGTGGACAGAGCTAGAGCTACTAGTGGTGCACCACAGCAGGCACAGGCACAGAGATTGCCTGCCCGGCTGCTTAACATTCCTGTGGAGCGTCTGCGGTTTCGCTGACGGAGCTCATCGAATTAGTCCCGCAGCTGGTGAGCAGATCATCGACGTCGTCACCAGATGCGCATCCTGATAAGAAGAAGCTTTTCTCAGTGCAAGACTTCTTCAGATATGCAGAGATTGAAGGTAACATCATTTTTTTCATGCAGAGAAAATGATATGATTTTCAAACAAACTACAGTTCTAATTGGTACCTTAGCAATTCAGCATTGTGCATTACATAATGCAATGATACTTGTGAAAAGAAAATGTTGCTCTTTTTATGTATTAGTAGTTGGGTCATAAGGTGACATTTGTAACTAACTGATGCTCTGCTGCTGCTGCAGGAAAGCGGTTCTTTGAAGAGTTAGACAGAGATGGTGATGGCCAAGTCACTCTAGAAGATCTCGAGATCGCAATGAAGAAAAGGCGGTTACCAAGGAGGTATGCTCGAGAATTGTTCCGACATACAAGAAGCAACTTCTTTTCGAAATCAATCAGGTTGAAGCAATTTTTATCCTTGGTGGAACAGAAGGAGGCGACGATTCTCCGAGCATATACCACATTGTGTTTGAGCAAGTCTGGAACACTTCACAAGAATCAGATTTTGACTTCCTTGAAAGGTGCTGGACTTCCAGCCAACGAAGATAATGCCGCTGCCATGCTACGGTATCTAAATGCTGATTCAGAAGGATCAATCTCATATGGCCATTTCCGCAACTTCATGCTTCTACTTCCTTCAGAACGCCTTGAGGATGATCCTCGGTATGTCTCATGTATCCTGTTACTGTTAGAAGAAAACTGCGGTTGAATTGCTGGCTTTAGGGAATAGTGACTCTGCAATTATCACCAATCCTGTCTAGGCTATCTATCATCATTGTATATATGGTGCTCTCTTAACCATCTTACTTTTCTTTACAACAAATGCATTCAGGAACATTTGGTTTGAAGCAGCCACTGTTGTTGCTGTCCCCCCACCTATAGAAATATCCACAGGAAGTGTTTTGAAGTCTGCTTTAGCTGGAGGTCTTGCAAGTGCGCTCTCTACCTCTCTGCTGCATCCCATTGATTCAATGAAGGTACAGTAGCATGTTTGTTTATACCGTTTTAGTTCAAACAAACGATTCAATGAAGCACATGATGTTGAACTAAGAGCTTTCTATGTATACATCCCTTTTTTTTATGTATCAGACACGTGTCCAAGCATCTACGCTCTCATTTCCAGAGCTCATTTCAAAGCTTCCACAAATTGGGCTTCGAGGATTGTATCGAGGTTCTATCCCAGCAATTCTCGGCCAGTTTTCAAGGTATGTAGTATTTCATAGGTTTATATGCAAATCTTTTGTAGGCTATAAAATTCAAATCCTATCATTTGCAGCCATGGTTTCAGGACAGGAATCTTTGAAGCAAGCAAGCTTGTATTAATTAATGTTGCTCCAACACTTCCAGAGATTCAGGTATGATTTATTACAGTACTTCTTGTGCAAACTCTGCTGGAGCCCACCTTATAAAATCTCATGATAGAACTTTTTAGAACTTAGTTGAATTGCTTGATGATATGTTTTTTGTTCTATAGGTGCAATCAATTGCGTCCTTCTGCAGCACAGTCCTAGGGACTGCAGTCCGTATCCCTTGTGAGGTTCTTAAGCAGCGTTTGCAGGCTGGAATATTCAACAATGTAGGGGAGGCGATTGTTGGCACCATGCGACAAGATGGTCCAAAGGGATTTTTTCGTGGCACTGGGGCCACACTGTGTCGCGAGGTTCCTTTCTATGTTGCTGGAATGTGCCTCTATGCAGAAGCTAAGAAGGTATCCTCAATTTGTATTGATTTTGTGGTTTCACCAGACCTTGAAAGTGGCATTCACAAATCCCTATGTTGTTAACAAGTCAGCTGCCTTTCTTAACTACCTTTGGCTGATTTTGAGCTATCAGTTCTATTGATTCGATGAAAAATGTCATTCCTCTAACGCCAAATAGGCAGCGTAATGAGTAATGACTTTGTTTTGACACATGTTGGTACCAAATGGAGCTGTCTTAGGATATTTTTACTCATTTAGTCAGTTACTACTTATAGCAATATTGACTTGTAGTGTACTCGTGACTAGTTTTGGTTCTCATAATTTGTAAATGATAGCTATATTTGTTATGTTAGTATCAATATGCCTTGCATATTGGTGCATCCAATGATGATGGCTTTTGTTTTGCAGGCAGCACAGCATGTTTTGAAGAGGGACTTGGAAGCATGGGAAGTAGTGACAGTTGGAGCATTGTCTCGAGGACTTGCAGCAATAGTGACCACTCCCTTTGACGTGATGAAGACTAGGATGATGACTGCCCCTCCAGGCACACCAGTGTCTATGCAGATGATAATCTTCTCCATCCTTCGAAACGAGGGTTCACTTGGACTCTTTAAGGGTGCGATCCCCCGCTTCTTCTGGATTGCTCCTCTTGGAGCAATGAACTTTGCAGGCTATGAGCTTGCCAAGCAGGCGATGATCAAAGATGAGAACAAGTCCAGTGAGTCAACACAAGAGAACTTGCCAAGAAAGCAGTGATCAAAGATGAGAGTGAATCCAGGGCGTCAATACAGGAGATGAAAGCCATGGTGGGTTAATCCAACGTTTACCTACCTGGTTAACACATATGGTGCAAAGAAACTGAAACCATACAACAGTTTTTTTTTTCGTGTCCATGTTGCAGAGAAGCAACAGAACACCTGCCTTTTTGATATTTGAATCCAATTTTAGGCTGCCACATCTTTTGCCCCTTAGGGAAATTTGCCGAATTTTCATTCCCATAGGCCTTGAGATGATTGTATAGTACAGTAGATGAGAAAAGTGCTATAGGACAGGCACATGCTGGAGCTGTTGTTCTTTTGCCGGATAGGACAGCTCGCTTCTTGTTTGTTATTTAACAATGATCCATAGCCTTCCTTGTTAAACATGATGTAAATCTGCTGTACCCTGATTGCTAAACACGATGACTCAATTGTTTTGGTGTTTGAAATAGACTGAAAAAGTGAGGAAGAAAACAAAGAAAGGATATTGTAAATTTGTAATGTTGAAGATAGTCCTTGCACTGTTGGAGAGAACATACAGGTTATCTCAGAAAAGCTATGTATGCTAGAGACGTAGTAGTGCACAATAATTTCTGGAAGATGGGGGGATTGTCCTAGTGAACAGCCCTTCCATGAATAGCAAGGTGAACCACGTTATGGGGAGGGCCTCGTCCATAGTAAGCATCTTCTTCATCGTAGTAATCCTCGTCCTCATCGTCGTCATCCTCATTACCATACCTGATGATATTGCGTTCCTCCCACAGTGGGCACGTGCAAGTTGCTTTCTTCTCCTTCCATTCACTCACACATGTGTAGCAGAATTCATAGCCGCACCTGCAACAACCAATGTGTGCAGCAGCAGACATGTCAAGATTTTATAAGAAACAAACCTAAGCAGCAACACATCGATTGGCATCAGGATCAAATATAACAAATGGGCACCATAAATAAACAGGAATAAAATACTTACACACATGTCATATGGTAGCAACCCTCTGCGAATTCAATCATGTGCCTGCATCTCACACATTGCCGCCACAGACGCTGCTGTGCAAGGTTCTGTAACTTGGCATCTTCTGGGCGCCCATGCGGGTACCTTCTCTTGTAGTCACTGCAAGTCATCCTATCGTGCCAGGGGATTTTACATCTGAAGGAAAAAGAGCCTCTGCATTTCACACACTTCCTCAATGTGACAACATCAGCAACAGTGTACTTTGAGCAAGTCCCTTGCACTGGCTTCATCAGCTCACTCAGGGACATCAAGGCTGAACACTTCGGATAAGGGCAGTAAATCTTTTGGGTTGGAGGGATTTGCTCTTCCCTGATACGCTGTACCATGATCTCTAATAACTGAGGTGATAGGAATACCTTTGAACCCGCCACAGTTAGCTTGGAAGTGCAGCCATCTTGTGGGAGTGTTCCATGGAGCAGCTTAATTCTCACATGTTCCTTCATGCACGACAAGCAAAAGCGATGTGCACAGCCTTCAACAGCATGAATCTTGGAAACTTGAGTGTCTTCCAAGCAGATGTTGCATCTCTCGCTTCTCTCAGCAAGAGCCTTGGCAATCTGAGCATCTATGAAATCTCTTGCTAATTTGAACACATAGCTGACCTGGTTGTGCTCGACAAGTGTTATTTCACATCTGTCGAATTGCCTTCGCAGTGACATAACCTGATCGATCATGTCTGCCAGCTTTTTCTTTGGACACCAAAATCCACGCATCTGCAATCCCAATGATATCATCTCAGGAATAATCATAAGTATTTTTTTTATTATGTTTTGACAAGCGGATGAGTGGATAAGTCACCGCAAGACTAGTACAAAAGAAGATATTCAAAAACTTGACAGCTGAATTTACATGTAAACCAAATATTCACACAAACGACAGCTGACTCAGAAGGTGAAAGAACTAATAGATGTACAACTCAGCACCAACAGTGGCGGGCCTAAGCTCAACATGAAACTATAATACATCAACCTCAAGGTCTACAACTCTTGCAGAGCAAATAATGTTATTGAGGACATCACAAGGTTTTCTTACTACAGATGCACCGTTTTAGTCTTTGGCCTACAAAGAAGTGTCTACCAACTGAACAAGAGCATTTTCTGTTGAGCAAAAGAGAAAGCTCTTGTTGAATTTCTAGTGAAAAAAAAACTATGATTTGACCAATTCAAATATCTTTGTACATCTAATTTAATGGTCAAATATCCATATAATTTAATGGTGAAATATGGGGATGTCTAACCTCTGTATCACAGAAAAACTGATGGCCATTACTTGCCGTCATGCATACGCGCATTTATCCTTTCCTCTCCTCTCCTCTTACACGAAGTTTGAAGAAAAACACATCAACCTGAGCGTTATTACATACATACATGGTTGTGCAGGAGAATGTAGTCGGTGAGGATGGTGGCGTGCCGGATGCCCAGCCTGAGCGCGGCGTGGAGGCCCTCCATGAGCGCCAACACCTCAATCGTCTTGCGGCCTCCTACGAACCCCTCCACCGGCTTCTGGGTCATGAAAACCACGTTCCCCAGCGGGCCGACCACTGCCGCCACGAGCACCGCCACCGCCACGCCGGGATCCCGATCCCTCGGCCCCAACACCTCCTCGCTCGTCATGCCCTTGAAGAGGATGCGGTAGTTCGGGACGACGGAGGCGCCGGAACGGTAGGGGCGCGCGGCGGCTTGCGATGATGATGACGGCGAAGAGGAGGAGGATGAGGCGGCGGTGGCGGCGGCGTCGCGGGAAGGTCGGGCGCGGAGGGAGGCTTGGATGGCCTCGGCTACCTGGAGTCGGTAGGCGAGGTCGGCGTCAGAGTGGAGACTCGCCTGGCGGCGGAGGAGGGCGGCGAGGTGATCGCCGTCACCGGCGGCCATCATCGCGCGCCGGAATCGATCCGCTTTGCGATTCGAGCAGGATGAATTGGGGAGAGAGAATCCCTTCCTGTGTTTTCCAGTTTTCTCTTAAATTATTAATTGTGTTGTCTTTACTCTCTCTTTTTTTTCTTCTTTTGATTGAGTTGCTGTTGTCACACTGAGTTATTAGATGCGAATTTGGCCAGATAGGGTTTTTGCTTTTTATGGACATCCTCTTCTCATAAAAACATTGTTATACTGTATAAATAAATGGAATTACAAGAATGGTAACACAACTAAGATTAAAGGGGGAAAAATGTCGTCGAGAATGATGTAAGTGCAGAACTGGTGACCGCCCGTTTTATGTACACCTTTTAGCTCATAAAACACTCCTCGTTGCTCGGTTGTACAACTTTTATGTAATATCAAAGCTTGAATTTGTTGATCGTTAGACGGTGCAGCCGTCTACGGTTATAAGACATCCGATGATGTTCGTTAGAAGCACGTCGTTTGTGTGATTAAACTCCTATTCTTAATTATAATAATGCGTAAATATTTTGTGTATTCAAAAAAAAAAATTATAATCGTTGTGTCTGTCAATCATCCTGGAGTTAGCCCGAAAGGAGCCTTTGTACGACGATAACCTTACTGGAGGTTTAGAAGGCAATCATCTTAGAGCTAGTGTGCTAACATGTCATGCCATATGAAAGTTAGTGAAATTAATAATGATATACTATATTTTCTTTTTCAAAAGTGTTAATTTTCGGTAGGGTGGCTTTCGAACGTGTTACCAGAGAGAGGAGGATATGTAATGATAATAAGTTAAATTCTCAAATTTATGAATCCATCCACCGCAAACCTGAATTGTTATATTTTCGATAGCGTTGGGTTGTGATAGAGTTAGAATGTTTGAAGAATCATGGTTCCTTGTGTTTAGGTGATTAACGACAATGCTAGATCACTATGACTAACGTGTGTTTTGCAGAGGCAATAACTTTGAGTTAAGACATTAGTGATACTAGATGAATGGGTTTAATGGTATTCATTCCCCCAAGATGAAATTCATTTCGGTTTCAAAGGATGGAGCTACAAGTGAAGCCTAGACTAGGTCTTAGTGCCACAAGGTGTGAGAAGGGCACTAAGTATAGACTAGGTCTTTGTTTTTCCTTTGACCATACTATTAAGGGGGTATGAGGTTAGTAGGTTGACCTAGGAGAGTTTGAGAATATTGGTGTATGCACATTTGTCACAACCTATCCTAGAGACCCTACAAACAGCCCTTGAGATGGTAGGAGCAAAACTCCTTCAAGAGACTTAGTGAAAAGAGGTGAAGAAGGGGGTGAAAGAGGCTCCAGACCAGTTAGCCTAGGATGCGTCGGACCATTGGAAGAGGTCCGACGGTCCTGCCTTAGGCAAAAGCTCTGTGGAAGAAGCTCCGAACCACCTGTCCGGAGGTGCTCCGGACTAACGGCGATTAGTTCGGTTGCCTGTGAGTTGGGAGCGAGCCAGAGAGAAGGCTCCGGACTAGTCCGACAGCTTGGCCGACGGCTAGTCCGACGCTACTCAGTGGAGTGCCAAATCAATACAGTATGTACCAGGGCTCCGAACCATGGCTCCGGACCAATGAAAGTGGTCTGGAGGTCCCTGATACAGTGAAGGTTAGAACTGAGTTGTGTGCTCCGGACCAGGAAGAATGGTCCGACGGTCTAGTCTCCGGACTAGTCCGACGTCTTCGCAGAAAGTGCAAAAAGCACAAAACTGCTAGTTTTGGAGGTGGGGACTATTTATAGTTGCCCATTTCGTCCAAACTAGCTGAAAGCCCAAGTTTGATTTTGGTTAATTGATGAAACCTATGGATTAACCATAGTGCCAAGTGCATGATCTAGCTAGGGTGATCCAACTTGACAAGTGGAGCTAAATGAAGGATCATGATGGATCAAGTGCTCCATGACTAAGGAAAAGAAGAAAGAGAAAAAACAAAAATGGGCTCAAGGCAAAGGTATATCATAGGACCATTTTTGGTTTAGTGATCAAGACACTATAGAGAGTGTGATCACCTTTAGGATAGATAGTTGTACTATCAAGAAGGGAAAGACGTTGTGATTGCGGTTATCAAGTGCTGCTAGGTAGACCTATGATATGCTTGTGTGGTGAATGTTAGAAACTTAAATGATATGGTGCTTAAAGAACTAGCATGCTTAGGTCTTTATTGTTTTTCAAATGGTATCTAGTTCTTTCAAGATTGCCACTCAAAGTGTTTTCAAGTGGTTTCTAGGCATTCATGGTGCTAAGGATGGTTTTATATTGCACTCCGATTGGTATCACGCTTCAAAGGTCCATCCTCTAAACCTTAGCATCATTTGGTAGCATTCACTCTCCCACAATACCTATTCATGCATATGTGATCAAAATGAACCAAACTCATATATCACATATGTAGGGGGAGCTAATACTACCAAAGTTGAAAATTTTCATTAGATATATCCCTTTGTGAAAGGTTGTCATCAATTACCAAAAAGGGGAGATTGAAAGCCCAAGTTTGATTTTGGTTAATTGATGAAACCTATGAATTAACCCTAGTGCCAAGTGCATGATCTAGCTAGGGTGATCCAACTTGACAAGTGGAGCTAAATGAAGGATCATGATGGATCAAGTGCTCCATGACAAGGAAAAGAAGAAAGAGAAAAAACAAAATTGGGATCAAGGCAAAGGTATAGCATAGGGCCATTTTTGGTTTAGTGATCAAGACACTATAGAGAGTGTGATCACCTTTAGGATAGATAGCCGTACTATCACAAAGGGAAAGGCATTGTGATTGCGGTTATCAAGTGCTACTAGGTGTTGTCATTCATGCATGTGCATTAAATCACCTAGTAACTTAGCCTTTCTTAAAACCCATAAAATATATGCTAAACATTTGCTCTAAGGAAGTACCATAAGTGTTTGGGACAATGGAGCAAGGGTGGAAAAGAAAGAAACAAGGAAGGAGAAAAACAGGGGCGACAGACGTTGGCGCCAGACACTGGCTCTAGGCGTCGGATGCGTCCGACGGATTCACCTCAGCCCAGGCACCTTCATACTTCGCGACGGACGCTGCAAAGCGTCTGTCGAACAGGCAACGGACGCGTCTGTCGGTTTCGGGAGCTCTCTGGATGCTCTCTGTTATCGCGACGGACGACGTCGACGGATGCTAAGAGAACACGTGACGGACGCTGAGCCAGAGACAAAGATGCGTCCGACGGATTCAAACTCACTAACAGAAAAGCGACGGACATTGCGGAGCGTCCGATGGGAAGGCGACGGACGCGTCCGACGCACATGTGTGCTCTCTGGATGCTTACTGGAAGCGCGATGGACGCTGGCGACGGAGCGTCCGACGCAAACTTAAAGAGCGTCTGACGCCCGCGACTCAGGCATAACGGCTAGTTTTTGAGAGGTGTCTATTTAAGGGCTTGTGGCCGATTGAAGCTCTCTCTCTTGAATCTTGGACTTGTTATACACTCTTGTGAGCTCTCAAGCACCTCTCCCACTCATCTCTTTGATTCTTGTTCATTCCAAAAGAGATAGAGTGCATCCAAGTGCATTGCTTAGTGATTTGCATCTAGAAGCACTTGGTGATCGTTCTTGCTACAATTTTCTTGTTATTCTTGGTGTTTGCCAACACCTAGATGGCTTGGAGCAAGAAGGAGGATTCAACACGAGTTGGTGATTGTTCGTGGTTGACCCCGGTGATTGTGAGAGGGCTTGTACCCACCTCGGCGGAGCGTCAAAGGGTAACTCTAGTAAATTGCTCGTGTCATTGAGTTACTCTCATTTGGGTGGATTCTTGTGGCGCTCAAGTTGTGAGCTAGGCTTGTCATTACCTATTAGCCACTGAATCACCATTTGAGTAGTCGACACAACGGGGACTAGCTTGGTGGCAACCAAGTGAACCTCGGGAGAAAAATTATTGTGCCACATTGTCTCCTGGCTACTCTTGGTGTTCACATTGTGATTGGTCATTCACATTGGTATATCATCTTCACAAGGCATCGGTATAACAATCACTTATATCCTTGTATTTACATTCTTTCTTATCTTGCCTAGTTAGCTTCCTTTGTTAGCTTGTAGCTAGTTTGCTAGCTTAGCTTGTTAGTTGTTCTTGCTAGCTCAAGTTAAGTGCCTTAGGTTCTTGCTATTGTTTGATAGGCACTTAATCAACTAGAATTGCTTGGATAGGTGGCTTTGCATCCCTAGTAGAGCTAGAGCAAAAGCTTCGCTTAAGTGTTATCAAACCCTTTGCTCTAGTGGTTTATAGAATTTTTAATAGGCTATTCACCCCCCCCCTCTAGCCATCTAGGACCTTTCACTAGCTCTCTTGGCCATTGTTTCAGCTCAAGGAAGCTAGAGAGATTTCTTGGAGAGCCAAGTGCCTAGTGAGGAAGAGATTTGAGAATCCTAAGCTTGTTCTTCCTCCATAGAGTGATTAGGAGTGACAAGTATGCATCCATCCACCTTCCTAGCCTTGAGTGGGTCAAGTGAAGGTCTTGTGCTTGTTACTCTTGGTGTTCGACAACACCTAGACGGTTTGGTGGTGATCGGAGGAATGTGATCGCCTGAAGCTTGTTGGCGGCCCTTCTCCAAGTTCCTGTGATCGGTTGTGGGCGATTCACCGAGCCGGAGCGGCGAAGAATCAGCCCGTAGAGAGCACTCGGTCCTTGCGCGGATCGAGGGGGGCAATACCTTGCGAGGTGCTCCAACGAGGACTAGGGGGAGTGACGACTCCTTGATACCTCGAGAAAACATCATGTGTCAAGCTTTCTCTTTCCCTAGCTCTTTACATTTCAGCATTACCTTTTCGTCCTTGTTCTTAAGTTTCTACTAGAATTGCATAGGTTGTTCTTTCAATTATATGCTTTGCTACCGCTTTCTAGTTAGGGCACACTTCCGGTAGGCACTAGTATAAGGTCCTAATCCAAGGCTAGAGGGGGGTGAATAGCCTAAACTGAAATTCTAAAACAAACTCAACAACAAGTTAGATAATAATAAGGCGAAGCTCAACTTGCTCTAGCAAACTAAGGGATGCGAAGCCTCCTAACCATAATTGCTATCCTAATAGCTCTAGGATCACTCAATTCCTACTCAAGTGTAGTAGCCCTCTAGGCACAACCTAATATACTAAGACAAGTATAAAGAAAGGTAATGCAAGAGATATGAAGGTGATTATACCGACTTGTAGAGGATTGATCCAATCACAATAAGAGAGCTCTGAGATCACCAAACAATCACAAAAGGATACAAGATGATGACACTTGATTTTTCTCCCGAGGTTCGCTAGCTTGCCAACTAGCTACGTCCTCGTTGTGTCGGCTCACTCACTTGGAGGTTCACGAGCTAATTGGCATCACACGTCAAACCCGTCACCGGGTGCCGCACAACCAACACAAGATGAGGTCACTCCAAGACACGGGCAATTCACTAGAGTTACCTTTGCAACCTCCCGCGGGGAAGGCACAAGAACCCCTCACAATCACCACTTGTGGTCGACGAAGCACAATCACCAAGCTTCTCGAATCCACACCGCTTGCTCCAAACCGTCTAGGTGATGGAAATCACCAAGAGTAACAAGAATGCAACAACGGTATCAACTCCCAAGTGCCACTAGGATGAACTCACTTCATGCAATGCACTTGATCACTCTAATCTCTCAAATGGATGAACAATCAACTAAGAGATGAGTGGGAGTGTGTGTGTTGTGCTCACAAGAGTATGCAATTTCAGAATGGGAAAGAGAGGTGCCTTGAACCGTCACACACCCTTAAATAGCCCCCTCAAAGGAACTAGCCGTTATGCACTTGGCTGTTGAAAAAAAAAAACCGTCGGACCACTCTGCGCAACCGTCGGACTATAGCGATTAGTCCTATGCTTTGGTCCGACACCTCCGTTGATCGCCACGTGTCCTGCTAATTTGACTTTGACCGTTGGCGCATTGGAACTCAGCACCGTCGGACCACTTGTATTGGTCCGGAGGCCTGGTCCGACGCCTTGTCCGACGCTTTAGCCTCAGCCGAAGTTGGAACACAGTAAGCACCTGACCTTCGGACCACACCGTCGGACTGCACCACCGGACCATGCCACCTGGTCGGGAGCCTCCACCGAGTCTTGAAGTTTTCACGCAGGGAGCACCCGAGCTTCGGACCACCTCGTCGAACTCGACCGTCGGACCATGCAAACTGGTCTGACACCTGTCTTAGTCTTCTGCTGAGTCTCTGACCGAACCACCGGACCACTCGCCTATTGTGACGGAACCGTCCAGATTATAAGAGATCAAGTACCAAAGTAGCGGATTTAACTGCCACTTAAAGCACTTGAGCCCATATAATCCCGGTAGTCCGAAAATCTCGAAGGATTTCTAATAATCGAGGATCACGCAAACTCAGGTATGCACATTCGAACGAGCCACAAATAAACCGAAAATACTTGAAGTACGAATAAAATTATTACAACACTTCGTTCCAAATAAAAGTAGTACTTACGCCACAACACCTGTGGCCAAAGAAAACATTGTTTGAAACTTTGAACCCAAAGTTTTACTCCACACTAAAGTCATTTAAAAGATAGGGTGCCCACGAGGTCATGTCCGACAACAGCAAAAGATGAGCTCGTAGAAGACCTTGCCCAAGGCCTACTCCTCTTCTCCTTCGAAAGGATAGAGACAGTGCTTACAATAGCCAAAGTATACTTGACCATCTACAACAAACGGGATAAACCCTGAGTATGGGAATGTACTCAGCTAGACTTACCCGTCTAACTGAAAATAAAGACTCCAAGGATATGCATGGCTGTATCTGGAGTTGGGTAAGCTTTACTTTGCAGAAATACTTAATTAAAGGAGTTTACTTTAATGATTAGATGAGCAGTCATCTTTTATCCTACTATTATCATCTCTACGTTTGCACCTGTACTAGAGCACTCACTTGAACTACTCAACCAATATAATAACATATATCTAATTCCTTCATCAATATTTTAGTAGAACCATTACGATGTCACATGGAGTTGTACCGTGGTGAAGCTCAGCATAATCCCCCATATCCAGTGGGGGGCGGCAATTCGAATCGATATACAACCAGCTGGCAAGATTACCTTTAACACACGTCCACACTTTCCCTGTCGGGTCCATGCATTGGGTTACCGCTCAACAAAGTCCAGGTGGTAACCGCCGCGATCTCATAGTAGTCCACCCAATTGTAGAAATTAGTTGGCCACCACGGGGCAGGTCGTATCTACAAACTAGAGGGTGCTCACAGTAGGCTGAGAGTCGGCCCGGACAGTGTTTACTCGGCTTCGGGGTCGATACTCACAACGTCCCCTATGTGAAAGGGCGCATTCAAAGATGTAAGAGGGCCACCATCGTGTACAAACCTATACGATCCAACGGACGGACTGCCCCCAAGTCTAAACCACTTGGTGCACTTACCTTCCAGTTGACCGCATTTCATTACTATCATTGGTTCTTTCCACGATAGCAAATATAGCCAACCGTGATATTATTACCCACATGGGATAACACGAAACATTAATATAAAAGTAACCATTTATTCTAAGCAGGCTAAGCGGTTGCTTTTACTTTTATTAACAGGGTAACAAGGTAGGTAAAACAATAATCAAGGAAGGTAATGCATCAATTTGGGATTCAAACAACTCTTGTCACCTAATGCATCACAGTATAAAATACTCAAGTAGATTAATTGTAAATATTGGGAGGCTTAAGAATGCTCCGGGGCTTGCCTTGAGAGAAGGTGGAGGGCTGGTGGTCAGGGCACTCTGGGAGGTTAGTGTCGAGCTCGTGGTACTCCTCGTTTAGCTCCTGCACCTCCTGGACTTCTGTCTCTGGGGTCGGCTCCTGATGTTCCTCCACGGATCCTAAATGATTGCAATGCATAACTAAGTAACTTAATGATGCAGGGATGATGCTTGAACAAGATTTAGCACACTAAAAGAGATTCTAAGCATTTAACAATTAAATTACCACAAAGCTACTTAAAACTAGAGCTATTAGCAACTAGGGTAAAACATGCTATAACTTATTTTTTAGCCGAAACTATACTTAAAAACATACTTATCAGGAAAGTTCCATGATTTATACATGCACATATCTACCACAGGAATTAATCTAAGAAAACAGCAGAACACATTTTAATAGGTGATAAATAAAACTTACATAGAAACAAGGCATGTTCTATGTTTCCTAGCTTCTACACAGGATAACAGAGCTACCATAAAAACCTTACATATCTATCTAACCATTTTAAGCAGGAACACAAGTAACTTGGATATATGCAGAAAACAATTAATTAAACATTAGTACTGAAGACATTCTCCAAAAATCATTTATATATATAACAGACAGATCATAATATAAAGAGTCTAACAAAATTGATTTCACCATTTTAGGATTTACCAAACTTTAGATATAGTTAAACAAGCATTAACATATTACTGAAAATAGAAAAGGAATTCATTTCAGAAACTGGCTCGATACACACAGAGGCGTGCGGAGCGACTGACAGGCAGGACCCTCGATTACTCGAGGTCTAACTGTCGTCGAGCAGGGAACAGAGGACGGTGCTGACTGGCGCGTTCTTGCCGACGGTGAGGTCTCCGGCGGTGGGTTTGGGTGTGCTAGGCTCGGGATGATGACACGCATCCACTGGTGGTGTTGGTTGAACCGGCGCGACCGTGGAAGTGGTCGGCGGCGTGCGGTGGCGGTGCAGCACGGCGGTGTGACGCGGCTAGGTGATCACCGGCGATGCGAGGCTCGGCGCAGGATTGCGTGAGCATCGTGGTGATGTGGTGAGTGCGGTTCAAGGGTTAGATTGAGCCGGAGGGGCTCTATGGAACCCTGGCCACGTGCAAGCTCCGCGGCGGCAGCAATGGCGCACGGCCAACGGTGTTGTGCTGATATAGGGCGAACTAGAGCTAGGGAAAAGGTGTTCTCACCTCGGTTAGCTCCGGTGAAGCTTCCACGAAGATGGAGGCATCGGGGGCGAGACGGTGAAGAGGTGAACACTGGTTGGTCAGTGCGGTGGCGACTTGGCCAAGGAACGGCGGAGGCGTTCCGGCGACTGGAGTGCTCGGCGGGTGGCAGCGGCGCTGGCGTGTTTGCGGCGAGCGGGCGCAGAGCAGGACTTGGTCGGCGCGCCGTTAGCGCGGATTCGCACTTGATTGCGAATGTGATGAGGCGTGGAACTGATCGGACGCGGCACTGAGGCGACGTTACTGTGAAACGACGGCGCGGCGCGCGGCAGTGCGGCTGGCAGGTTTGCGGCGGCGAAGCAGGGCGTCAGCGGCGGGAAAACGGTGCAGGCTCGGTCCTAGCGCCGTTAGCGCGGGCGCGACAGAGACAGAGCGAGCGGTTGATCAGCGACAGTGATGTCGGTACAGGGCCGCAGTGGCGGCGATGGCGTGTTCAACATCCACGGTCAGGCATCGTCGGCCACGCGGCAGACGACCCTGATGTACGGTTCAGCCGCGGTCGGGCGAGTGCGCGCGGGCGTGCGCGGCACATGTGTTGTGCGATGAGCGCGCGGGAGGGGGGGTCGAGCGGCTGATCGAGCCTCCGACTCAGTCAAGCCTCCTGCGCGGGGTCGTTCGATCGACCCTACGTCCGTCAGTTCGAGGGGTCGAAGTCGAGGGGGGTCCATCGACTGGCTGATCGAGCCTCTGGCCCGGGGGTCATTCAATCGACCCTCGGTCCGTCAAGCTATAAAGCGGCGGTCGAGGCCGAGCGGGCCGAAAGCGGTACTCGACCTGTTTCAGTTCTGATTTCCTTTTCCCATTTTCTTTTATTTGTTTCAAACTGAAATTACTTCAAAACAGTTTCAAAAACTCCAAACTAAGTTTTGACACTTAAACCAAAGTTGTTCAGAATATTATTCTCTACCTTTTTCATGTAGATCATAAATTCTGAAAACCATTAGTTCAAGAGTCGAGGATTGAAAACTTATTTAAGCTAATTAGGATAGGAAAAGAATTACTTTATTTCTTTTAGCAGATAAAACTAAGCAGGGTAAACAAACATAAAGCAAACCATACTTTACTCTAAACATAGCAAGATTTAGCTAAACAGATTGATCACAAGATAGAGCACAAACACCTATTAAATTCTAGTTTCCAAAACATATAAACACACACATGAAATGATAGCATATGCAAACATGAATGCAATGAAATGTTTGTGCTTAGTGGTTAATGATGATCCTAATGCAAGCTTGACACAGGGTGTCACACCTATGGTTCGGAGCCTCTTTTTTCCACTGGTCCGACGCTTCTCAGTTGCCAGGCCAGTGCTAGGAGCAGCCACCGGACCACTCGCTATGGTCCGACGCTCCTAAGCCAACTAGTCTGACGCCTCTGTCTTGAGCTGATTTCTCTTCTCTTTGCTTCCCTTGATTTCATGTGCCACCACCAAGTGTTTCACTGACTTATGCATGTGTGTGGCATATTTTAACAATTTTTACAAGGGTTGCTCATTAGGTTTTATATGCAATGCAAGATGATCAACCTAATGGCACTTGATAGTTGTAACCACTAACTATTTTCTCCTCTTTATAGTACGTTTACCTATCCTAAATGTGATCACACCCACTAGGTGTCTTGATCACCAAAAACAAAATGCCCTAGCTTATACCTTTGTCTTCTAAAGCTTTAGGGTCTCCTCCTTCTTCTCTTCTTCTTCAAGTGTGGAACCTTTGCTAGATTTCTCCTTAGCCTCCTATGCTCCATCACTTGTCATCTTCACTCCTCTTGTGTACTTAACCTACTCAACCACTTAGAGCTAGATTAGTACTTAGGTTTCATCAATTACCCAAAACATTAGAGATCTTTCAACTAGGGGGTAATTGGCATTGTTAGCTTTTAATATTGCTTTATAAATTTAAAAGAAGCCCAATTCACCCCCCCCCTCTCTTGGGCATCTTGATCCTTTCAATGTTATACATCGCGATGGACAAATTCACTATTGACATATCGACTACACAATAGTAATTGTTGGACAATGACCACACGTTTTCTTCCTTCCCTATTAAATAAACAAACAAACAGAGTCTAAATATATTGTAATCAAGTGATAGGGGATCAACATCTATCCCTTATGCTAGTAGCTCCAAAGAAAGAAACAAACATAGTCTGAATATATTTGATACAAGCAAAATACTTATATTAACTGTTTTCAAATAACTCCCCGATCATCAGCAAGCATGGTGTGTATGGGAAACATGTTCTTAGGCCCACCAGTATATTTATGTCGCTGCCCAACTGTTGAACCTTTGATGTATTAAAATTGTAAGATATTGTCATTGATTTTAAGGAAAAGAAGACAATCTCTTTGTAAGGATGAAATCTGATGAAATGAACAGGGTAGGTGTCTATTTCAGCCTTATTATATTTGTTAGATTTTTCAAGGACAACCTCATCAGCATTGTCAAAATCCCATTCATCATCAACAGCAGCAAACTCTTGGTCATCGTGTGCGGCAGCAAAAGCAGGTGGTGGTGCTTCTAATTCCTCCTCGATATTGTAGTTACGGATGACCCTCCATTTATCATCAACAAAGTTGTGACTGTGAAGAGGAGGAGAAGGTTTTGCATGTATTTCCTTCAGGAAATCTTTATGCTTGATTTATACTTTGAATATCATAGTTATGTTTTCTTTTATCCTTTACTCGAGGACGAGCAAAGAGGTAAGTATGGGGGCTCTTGTTGATGGTAAGAATGACCCATTTTGTCACCATCAAAATACCGTCAACAATCTCATAATAGAAGGAAGATAAGCATATCATGAGCATATTATATAAAATAACAAGTTCCACATGTCCATAAAGCATTTGATGCAGAATTAGAAGAAATGGAGCAAGATGGGCTAGTGGGACCCACATAGTGGGGTCGGCCGACACCACCATGGGCCCACCAGCCTCCCACTCTGGCCATGATCCAGGAGAAGCACTCCCAAGTGATCCTCCACCCTTGGATCAACTTGTGCTTCCTCCCAACGGCTCATATTCACTTCACATGGATCCATGGGCCCACATCAAGGAAACAAACGTGACAAACATCTCAGAAGAACCAACCAAGTCACATGACAAGTGGGACCACCTTCTAGAGGGAGGTGGTGGGCCTGAGACCCCTAGGGGGGTCGACCGATACCCCATTGGGGGCCATCACCTCCCGCTTAGTCTCTGACCAGTGGGGTACCTTCTAGAACTCTGAGGTAGGGCCCACATTCCATAGGGGGGTTGGTCGATACCCAAAATACCCCTCTAAGCTCCTGCCAACTCCCCCACGCATTTAACACATGTTGGAGATCAGAGCCCTCCATCCTGAGGTGGTTCTAAGGCGGTGGATCCAAAGGCTCAAGATTGAAGCTCCTTGGATCGCTGACATGGCACCGGAGTAGCCCCTACTCTACCTCTACCTATAAATACCCCCCTAGAGCTCCCCTCTCATGGATGACTCATTAGAGAAAAACTACTCCTTAGTAGCTTACCGGAGCTCTGTTGTACTGTTATGCTAGTTGGAGGAGAGTGAGGGAAGTCTTCTGGAGAAAGCCCCGGATCTATCGGGAATCTTCTCCGGAGCTGCACCTCAGCGGATGCGAGATGTTAGTCCTTAACACCCACTCCATGTGAATAATGTGATTTCCATCATTCGTCTCCTCCTCCTCCTCCTTAAGCAACCACATTCGAAACTGGGGGTAGCTACCCCAGTTGGCGCAATAAATTAACGCACAGTACACCACTTTCTCTGATTTTCCCAAGTAAAAGGTAGCACTCTCGGCACCAAGTTTCTCCTTGATGCATGATATCTCACCATTTGGTACTTATTATTGTCATTGGACAAGGATATCCTGCAATTAATTGATTAATTAATTATTATACAACAAAAAACCACGCATGCATATATGAACGTGTGCTAATTAGCACTAGATTGAGAGCAAATGAACCATATATATATCAGTTAGTTAATTGTACAATAACAATAACACAACAACAATAATAATAGATGAAACGATTACTACTAGTTAGTTAGTTAGTTAGTTACCTCATGACAGAATTGTTTTGGCAATGCACGTAGAGTGCTCCCCGGAGATAGACGGCCTTGCGGTCCCAACAATCGGATTCCAGCACCATATCAGCCATGGTCCCGGTAGGATCCCCTTGACCGATCCAGGACCTCTCTTCCCACCTCCATGTCCTCGACAAGAAGACGTGGATTATCAATGTCGATGGCGACATTCTTGCTCCTCAAGGTCGATGGTGATGTTGCCCACCAGATCATAGGCAAGTAAGGGGATAAGAAATACCTCGAAGTGTTGTGGCGATTCCTCCATGCGATCGTACACAAGGTGAAATCTTGAATACAACAAGTTGTGGTGGTCGTTCTCCTGATCCTGATCCTAATCCGTTGTCGTCGTCCCGACCCCAGCAGCAGCAAGCATGTCGGCAATGGATGGTTCCGGGGAGGATGGCAAGTCGGTCCACTGCCGCGTGGCGGGATTGACCACCATGTCATGCAGAAAGAGCAGACTATTGCAGTGATCCTCGACTTGCAGAGAATAGTGATGTTCCAAGAAGTCGAGGGGACCGTCGGGGATTCGACGCGTGGCAGCCAGAGGGCGTGCGAAGAGATACGTCGACTGCTCAATGAGATCGAAGTTGATGCAGTAGAAGGCGTCGAGGTGGAGAGGGAGGAGGTCGGCGCACAGGAGGTGGCGACCGTCGATGATGAAGCACCAGTTCTTGCGGACGCAGCGTGACGCCGCTAGTCTGCTGGGTGGGAGGCGGCCTAGGACATTGGCGAGCATATTGTCAGCTAAGTGCTCCACATCGATCGATCAATAGATTGGATCGGAGAGCTGAGGCGGCTAGATAGTAGCTGGAGAATGAAGATGCGTATAGTATAACATACGACGCGGCAAATGGAGGCCGGGGATGCGAAGGGTATATATATATATACATCCCCCGCCCGCAGTTGTCGCTTAATTGGCAACCGAAGTATATGATAGGATAGTTAACTAGGATCGTACGTACGATATATGCATTCTGCAATGCATCCATTGGCAAGCATTGAGATTGACCGATCTGCGTTTTCTGCACAGGTATGTGTTTCCTCCTCGATCCGATCCATCCAGTGCGGCCCTCAATTCATGGATGATTATGCATAAGCATGCGGCCGGGTCACCGACATATATGCAATAATGCAACCTGGTGTGCTGATATATCATGTTGATGTTTATTTTTGGGTGAGAAACACAAGGACTCTTCCTAGAAGGAAGGGGAAGGAGGAATCATAATCCTAGTCTATTTATATATATAGGCTCTTACCAAATTCATAGGCCTTGGCACAACTATATATACGTGAGAGCTTTATGTTGTAATCACCAATATCAAGAGTAATAAAGAATATAGTCTCCATATCTTCTGTCTACTTGTTTTACTATTTTCCACGGTTCCTTCTAATCTCCCACGGTTCCTTCTAATCTACGGGGACGCATGT
Source organism: Microstegium vimineum (assembly GCA_022036555.1). Classification (NCBI taxonomy): domain Eukaryota; kingdom Viridiplantae; phylum Streptophyta; class Magnoliopsida; order Poales; family Poaceae; genus Microstegium; species Microstegium vimineum. The sequence goes on along the minus strand of CM039129.1, from coordinate 210,360 downwards.
GGAATTGTAGTTTAATGTATACTATTGAATATAAATAGAATGAAACTCCTCCATTCTCATGAAGAGAACACCTCATGAAGAAGGTTAAGAACCTAATGAAGAGGATCATCATGAAGATGAAATCCAACACACTAAGCACATACATCATTAGTGTTGGGTATGTATAACAACAAATCGTCTCTTATTTTGGAAATGACAAAGAGACAGTATATCTCATATTATGAGAATATTGGGAGAAAATAATAGTTGTCGACAACGTTACCTCTATAATTGCAAATGTTTCTCTTATGAGAACCCGGATCCGGAAAACAAAGTCCATGGCAAAGTCGCTTGAAGCAATTATATCGGGTCAATGAAGAAAGCAATTGAGGTTGAATCTCCAACTTAAAAAGAAATAATGTTCTGCTATATCTCTAGCAAATGAAATGAATGAATATGAAATATGTAGCCAATAAGTGGATTATGAAGATCCATATAATTCCTGAAGAATATAAATCGCAACATATAAAAATCTCATACTAAGTATTAACAAGTCTAAGGTATAATATATTCCTGAATGAATATTGAAGTCTCAAGAAGAGCATGTCCTAGAAGGAATAGTCATCAAATGACTTAATATGGAATACCTCTATCTCATTGTGTATATCACATAATAATATCTCATATAGTAGAGAATATATCTCATAGAAGTGACATGTTATTCACTAAATATCAGAATATCCTTGAAGGAGTTAATCCATGAAGGATTTACCAATCGATTCTTGAATAAACACCATTAATCCTTGAAGAGAATATAAACCTGAGTGAAACCAAATGAGGAATGATAAACATCATGAAGATGTCATACAAACACTCAGAAAGTGTATATATGTAAAGCTAGCAATGAAGTATACCATAGAAGGTATAAGAATAATGGTGACTTTGGCAATTGAATTATCCCCTAAATGTCAAATATAAGATTGGATTTACTCTTTAGTGGTACAATCAAAATCATGAAGATTTATAGAACATATCATTTAAAAATCCACTAAGAAAGAATTATAAATATTCAAACTATAGTATAAGTTTGATGCAATATCTAGAAGATAGTAAATATTGTAACTTATTTACCCCTGCAATCCTCTGAAAGGATTTACCTGAAGTATAAAAATTTATTTGTTTTGCACAACTAATTAGTGGTCATTATGCACGAAGCATATTGCTCTTATTTATACCCATATTATAATTCATAGAAGAATTCGAGCCAACTTTTGAAAGATATACCATTATTAAGCATATATTTGTGAAAAAAATGTATTTTGAACAATGAAGTTCAAAGGATGGCTTTATGAGGGGGGCGATTTGATTGAATTTACCTTGAAGGTAATTAAACCACTAGAATTACAAAGATCAAGTAGATCATATTTGCTAAAATATTGAAGTTTATGCATAGATCATGAAGATAAATATTTATTCATGAAGAATAAAATATCCTAAAGAATACATAGTCAAGAAGGTTAAATGTTGTACTCTTTTTCCCTATGTGAGTTTTTACTTGAAGGTTTCTCACGTAAGGTTTTTAATGAGACAACATGTGCAATACAATTAACGAATGCAATATACTCTTTTCTCCAAGAACCGTTTTTCCCACTGGGTTTTCGGATGGAGTTTTTACCGAGACATGTGCATATCGTGGTAATCGTCCAAGGGGGAGTGTTGAGAAACATAAGGACTCTTCTTAGAAGGAAAGGAGAAGGAGAAATCCTAATCCTAGTCCGTTTATATGTGGGCTCTTACCAAATTCATAGGCCCTGGTAGGACTATATATACGTGAGAGCTTTATGTTGTAATCATCAATATCAAGAACAATAAAGAATAGTTTCTCTATCTTGTGTCTACTTGTTTTACTATTTTTATCTACTATGTTAATCATGAGAGACGGAGAGGGAAAGATCCGAACCGTCGACAACGAGTTTCTTAACATTTTCAACTAAAAAATGAACTTGAAAGAGGAGACGACGTAGCCACGATTTCGAGCTCCACTTATTTCGTGCTACACACTACAGAGTGCTCATATAATAATAACCGGAGCCAAAGCTAGCACACACTTAATTGACCCCTCAATACCGACTCAAAATTAAATCTACATGCAAGCATCTTATTCCTAGCTGATGGATATCGGAGTACCACCAAGATAATTGAATTAGTTCACTGCAAGGAAAACTAATTAACGACACATACACATGCCACCCCAGCATGCTGGTAGTGGGAAACAACGTCTTCGCCTCCTTCTCCTTCCTGCTACTCCCATGCAGTCGCAACCTCCATCCTCCCCTAATGTCTCCCCACAACTGTAGCATAATCGATTACCACACCTGCAACCACACTCTTGATGTTTATGTTTATGTTACAGCAATATCTACCATTATAAGTGCAACCAAAACATAGAGTACAAAAGACAACGATGTGCTTAATGATAACTTACGCGCATATTATGTGTGCGCAGCCAACATCGAGTTCAATCATGTGGTTGCATCTCTCACACCGCTTCCACTTTTTCCGCCTCGCAAGCCTATGCAACCTTTCGCTCTCAGGATCATCACCATGGGGGTAGTGTCGCTGGTACTCAAGGCAGCTCATCCTCTCATTGCCACGCCACCACCTTACAGTCCACACACATCACATGGGTCCTCGACACTTGACATACTCTCTGAATGTCACAGGATATTCTGGCCAGAGTGACCCTTTCTTCACTTGGCTCAAGGACATCAATGTCGAACACCTGGGGTACGGGCAATAAACCCTTTGGCTTGGATGGACATGTACGTCTTCTTCCTTCAACCGTTGCGCCATGATCTCCAGAAGCCGTGACGATAGCAGTGATCTTGAGCCCTCCACGCTGAGTTTTGTAGCGCAACCAAGCTGTGGACAGCCTGGGGCGGCCACCCAGTAACGTAGCTTCCATGTGCTGCTTCATGCAGAAGAGGCAGAACCGATGTGCGCAGCCTTCGACCGCGTGGAATTTTGCGGTGTCAACGTCCTCGAAACAGATACTGCAGTTCTCTGTGTTCTTCTTTGTAGCAAGATATCTGGCAATCTCGTCGTCTAGACACTCTTTTGCTAGCTTCACCACGTTGTTGACGTGGCCGTCGTTAACGAGTGATATTTCACATTGCTCGAATTGCTTCTGCATTGACAGAGCCTGATTTATCATATCTGCAAGCTTCTCCCCTGTTGGACCTGAAAGCCCAAGCATCTGCAATAATCAATCAATGCAAGACGGTGTTGTTAGGATTATTTGCAAGAATGCCAACTGTATTTTTTAAAAAAAAAATTATGGAGCACGAGAACCTAGTTAGGGGATTACCAAATTACCAGTTATCAGAATACCGATTTAATTAGGGGATCACCAAATTACCAGTTATCAGAATACCGATTTAATTAGGGGATTCTCAAATTACCAGTTATCAGGCTGGTATTACAGTAAAACATTAATTCAAGCATTTCAACATTGGAGTTTATATGTACAGAAATTATTTTAGTTAACAGAACACAGTGACTAACTGACTAAAGAAAGAAAGAAAGAAAGAAAGAAGAGCATGTACAACAGATGTAGTGTGCACAGGACATGGATGCAAGAGAGACCAGCACTGAACTTGAACTTGACTGTCAATGAGATACTGAAAATTCATCTGAGCTAGGTTCCAATAATAAAGTCAACAAATTTATTATTAAAGGTACTGCAGCAAACAATGAAGCACCATAGCTGTGACCAACACTGAATAAGGATCTTGCATTTCGTTTCAGATAAACAAACAAACAGTGACGTACGTACGTACATAGTTGTGCAGTAGACTGTGATCGGTGATGGCCTTGACTCTGTTGAAGCGTAGCCTGATGGCAGTGCGGAGGCCCTCCACAGGCGCCATCGCCTCCAGAAGCACCTGGCCGTCATCATCGCCATCGTGCCTCCCCAACGACACGGGTTTGTGCCCCCTCAGCACAACCCCCTGCGGTCCGCACACGACCACAGACAGCACCGACGTGCCGCTGGAGTCGTCCCCGTCGTCGGTGATCACCACGTGTCTCTTGCAGAAGACGCGGAAGATCGGGGGGCACGCCGAAGAGAAAGAGGAATAGGACGAGAAGGCGGCATTATTATTGGTGGAGGAAGCGAAGAAGGGATGATGATTGACTCGGAGGAAGGCTCCGCCGTGCACCGGCACCGCGATGGGTTGGTCATCGTCGCCGGCGGCCATCATGGATCGATCGACCAGATTTTCAGAAGGCAAATAAAGGCCGGCGAGGGTTTTCTTTTATTTCCTCCTCTCACTGTCACTGCTGGATCGACAGGATAGGGCCGGGTCAACACCATAATTAACCGCTCGACCAATGCGCAGATCGAAGTCATCAACAGAAACGCCTGCATGCATGCATGCTCGTTTTTTGTTTCTTTCCTTCTTCTCTTTGTTAGTATATTATTATTAAAAGAATAAAAAAATACATAACAACAACAACAACAAAAAAAACCATTCTTCATCTTTGACCTGGCCCTCCACAACGTACGGTCGTCGATCAGCTTGGTAGTGCAACGGGGTTGTAGGCAACGTGGGGCCATTCCATATATCCATGTGTTTCTTCATGCAGGGCAAGGCAGAAACGATGTGAACAACCTTCAACTATATACATGGACTTAATTTTGCAGTGTCATACATTTCGATATATCAGTTGGCAACTCTCTCTAATTTTCTCCTTATTGGTCGTAGCAAGAGCTCGATCTGGCAATCTCATCATGCTCTAATTGCTTTTGCACTTACAGAGCCCTGACTGGTCATGTCTGCATCTGCAACACAAAAGATGGTGTATATTCCGAATGTTTGCAAGAATACCAACTGTGTGTGTGTGTGTTTTTTTTTTACAGAGCACACTTAATTATCTATATATGTTCTATAAATATAGGCAGGAGCACACTAGCTGGTCTTTTTGTTTGATCTTGCATTTCATTTGATCATATCGGTGATGGCCTTGAATGCCCAGTCGATGTGATATGATGGTGTGGAGGCCCTCGATCAGCGCTCTCCACGATCCGGTCAGCAGCACCGTACCTTGCCATCATCATCATCATCAAACTGAGTGCTCGACAAATCGAAATGATGAGTATAATTAATTCACCAGCAGCTAGCGGTCCTCTGGGTCTGATCATCTACATTCTCAAAGTCTCAAAATACATTTTTTTTGGCTTTTTCAAGTTGTAAAAAGGTCATATATATCTAGGTCCAAACCGCTATTTATCCAACCGGTTATCCGATGTTTTTTTTTTCATCTAAGATACTTAAGAAGATAAAAAAAATATAAATTTTAGCAGCATATACATATATTAATTGCATACCAGTTAATACATGTTATCTTTTTTTGTATGGTGTCGGATAAACAAACAACACATGCATGTATGTGGTAGAGGATATATATATCCTGCATGCAAGAAATACACGGTTACAGTTATAATATATGGTAAGGCACGGCCGGCCCAAAATGCGACTCTGCTTGTTCTCTATCCTGCATTGCATTGCATCGATCTTACTGTAATTACTAGTGATGCCTAAGCTGCTACGTAAGTACTTATATATTAGTCCCAGGGATACTAAAAGTCTTGCAGGGTGGGCTAGCTAACAGTGCGTAGGTGCAATAATAACATAAAGGAAAGGAATTGCAACAGGCAACAGCGCCTTAATTTCTATCTAGCTTAGTACTAATAAAGGTCGTCTTCCTCGTAGTCATCATCGTCTTCGTCTCTGATGATGTTGCGTTCATCCCACAGCGCGCAGTGGCAGCTTGCTTTCTTATTCTTCCATTCCTTCCCACACGTGTAGCAGAACTCATAGCCGCACCTGCAATTGCAATGCAAGGAGCAGCAGAGCAGCAACACACATACAATACAAACACACGGGTTTTTATTAGCACTACTGGCCGACATATATAATAACTGTGGAGGAATGCTAATTCACGACTGTAACACGCCGGATGATCTGAGCGTGAGAGATAGTTGATGAAGACCGAGTTAGGGCAGCGGGAGGGGTGCTGCCTGCTGCTGCTGGACGTCCGCCTGCTATCTGCAGGAGAGAAGGAACCTGCAGAGGTGCTAAGGAACCTGCAGAGGTGCTGCTGGCCGGCTGCTGGGAGGAGGCCGGCTGCTGCTGCTGCGGCTGGATGCTGCTGGGGGCGGCGGCACACAGAGGAGAGAGGAGGAGGGCGGCGCACAGGAGAAGGGGAAAGGGAGAAGAGATAAGGGATAAGGGATTAACACTAATTTGCTTGTTTTGATTGATTACATCCCCCTATATTTATAGTCCCTATAGGACTTGTGTTCCAAGTAACTATGGAAGATATCCTTATAGATTGGATTCTTCTTTCTAAATAATACTCTAATATCCTAATTTACTTTCTATTCCTATTTTATTGACCGGTAGGTACTGTTCACGCGCGATTACTGTAGAGCGTGTCCTGTAGCGCGACGGCTGCCGTCGCCGTTTCTGGGTGCGCGCCCCTCACATGGGCCGCAACTTGGCACATTGGTCGTGGGCTGGGGAGGTCCATTAGGCGTATGACATCACTCCCCTTTTTCCAGTCAGCGCGTCCTCGCGCTGAAACCAAGCCAGTTGGTGACGCTGTTTGAGAGGTCTTGCCCACGGAGAATGGCCTCGACGTAGATGCGCAGGCTCCCCTAAATTCGCTCGAATTGCATCTCTAGGGGCGAAAAGTTCCATGTGATGCGTTCGAAGCTTGGCAGCCATGGTGTGTCGAGGATGATATTGGTGTTGGTGCTCATGTCGAGGATGAACGCATCAACCCAAAGGGTCTCTGTGTCGCTGTGGAGTGGGACATTGAAGCAGGCACTCCGAGATGTTACCTTGTCGCCGCTGCTGTTGAGCATGGTAGTGCTGATGTGCTGTGTCCTAAGGCTGACGAGGCGGGCGAAGTTGATGTGGATCCTGTTGTGGGTAACGCGTGGGTTGATGAAGATCTGGACGCCATTGTCGCGGATCGCGCCCGTGAGGCACATGGTGCACCATCCTTGCACCGTCGTGTTAGGTGCAACGATCAATAGGAGGTTGGCGTCGTTGTCAGTGGTGGTGTCGAAGTCTTTGACCATGGTGATGTCAAATAAGTGCTTGCACTTATGGCCACGGTGGATGGACTCGTTGTAGTTGAAGTATAGCCCATGTTGGTGCTGCTCCATTTTCTCATCTGCAGTAAGATGCTTGAAGAGTTTTCCCTGGCTTGGTGGCAGTGTCGCTGTCGATGATGTCGTAGGTGATGTCGATGTTGGCACCTTTGGCGGATGAAGAGCAAGTTTGCCACGTATATCGTGTCCGATGGGAGAGCCGAAGTTGCGGACAAGGTGCTTGTTGTAGGCGATGTAGATGCAGTACTTGGTGATGCAGAAGTCGTCATGCTCCATGTCTATTGTTGGTTTGATCCCTGTCCTGTGCATGTACCGTAGTAGTGTTGTATTGATTGGATGAAGGATTCTATACCCGATTTCCATGTCGTTAGGGGTGTCTTGCCCTCTAAAGGACTTGCAGCAGTTGAGCCATCCATCCGTCGTGTCGTCGATCACGGAGAAGGACAGCTTGGCGTAGTGTTGTTGGCGTGGAGGTGTTGCTGATGGGTTAGGAGGCAGTGGCGTTCCTGTTGCAGGCACCTGCTGTGCTGGCGGCCAGGTGGCTGGCTGAGGAAGTTGGGGGCCGCCTGGGACGGGCTGTGCAGACGCACAGATCGTGGGGGGTATGTCGAGCGGGAGAAAGCACGGTGGAAGTAGTTGTTGCAGTGTTGGTGGTGCCGTGAACAGGCTGTTCGACACGTCCACGATGATCTCTGGGGTCTTGGAGAAGTGAGATTCCTTCATCTTGATGTTGAGGAAGGGTTTGTCGGTGGAGATCGTGACACCCTTGGTCTCATCTTGAAGGTCATCGACAACGTCCTTCAGTTCCAGTCTAGATTGGATGCCTTGGATAGGGGCGTCGCCGTGGAGACGTGCTTGCTCGAGGGCGTGCAGGCGCTTGTCCAGTTCGACGAGTTGCTGATTTAGCTCGTCAAAATCAGCGCTCTCCATGGAGTTGGCGGCGGTGGAAGTCATGGATGGCATGGGCGCGGCTGTGACCGGGCAGCAGCGAGGTGCTGCTGCTGCTGGCGGCGCTGCTAGGGCAGCAGGTAGGGCAGGAGGCGGTGCAAACTTCTGTTCGTCCTCCAGGTTGGCAAAAAAAATTCTGATTTTTTTCAGCCAATGGTTGGTGAAATCGCTCATGTTGTCTGTGCCAACGGCGGAATCCATGGATCGTATAGGTGTCTCCGATACCAGATGTAACACGCCGGATGATCTGAGCGTGAGAGATAGTTGATGAAGACCGAGTTAGGGCAGCGGGAGGGGTGCTGCCTGCTGCTGCTGGACGTCCGCCTGCTATCTGCAGGGGGGAAGGAACCTGCAGAGGTGCTGCTGGCCGGCTGCTGGGAGGAGGCCGGCTGCTGCTGCTGCGGCTGGATGCTGCTGGGGGCGGCGGCACACAGAGGAGAGAGGAGGAGGGCGGCGCACAGGAGAAGGGGAAAGGGAGAAGAGATAAGGGATTAACCCTAATTTGCTTGCTTTGATTGATTACATCCCCCTATATTTATAGTCCCTATAGGACTTGTGTTTCAAGTAACTATGGAAGATATCCTTATAGATTGGATTCTCCTTTCTAAATAATACTGTAATATCCTAATTTACTTTCTATTCCTATTTTATTGACCGGTAGGTACTGTTCACGCACGATTACTGTAGCGAGTGTACTGTAGCGCGACGGCTGCCGCCGCCGTTTCTGGGTGCGCGCCCCCTCACACGGGCCGCAACTTGGCCCATTGGTCGTGGGCTGGGGAGGTCCATTAGGCGTATGACAACAACGAAACAAAAGCGAATGGGCGGGGACTTACACGCAGATCATATGGTAGCAACCCTCCGCGAGCTCGATCATGTGCTTGCATTTCACACATTGGCGCCACAGCCGCTGCCGCACCAGGTTCTGTAACTTTGCATCTTCTGGGCGAGCGTGCGGGTACCTCATCTTGTACTCAAAGCAGCTCATCCCAGCATGCCATGGGACTTTACAGCTCAAGCAAAAGGAGCCTCTGCATTTCACACACTTCCTCAACGTGGCAGCGTCAGCAGCTGTGTGCCTTGAGGAGGACTCTTGCATCGGATGGATCACTTCCCCCAAGGACATCAAGGCTGAACACTTGGGATATGGGCAGTAAATCTTTTGACCTGGAGGGATCTGTCCTTCCCGCGTGCGATGCACCATGATCTCTAACAGCCGTGGCGAAAGAAATACCCTTGAACCTTCCACACTTAGCTTTGTGGTGCATCCCTCTTGAGGGCAAGCTGGGAGAGTTCCATTCAGCAGCTTAACTTTCACATGCTCCTTCATGCATGAGAAGCAGAAGCGATGTGCGCAGCCTTCAACCACATGGATTTTGGTAATGTCAGTGTCTTCCAAGCAGATGGCGCAGCTCTCTCTTTTCTCCTTGTTAGCATTGGTAGCAAGAGCTTTGGCAATCTGAATATTTAATGAATCTGTTGCTAATTTCACCACATAGCTGACTTGGCTTGGCTCAACAAGTGAGACTTCACACTGCTCAAACTTCTTTCGGACTGACAAAACCTGAGTCATCATATCTGTCAACTTCTTCCCTGATGGGCGCCAAATGCCAAGCATCTGGAAAAATTAGGAAAAAATCATCAGAAGGTTGTATTGCTATGATTTGTCAAGCACATACAGGGTAGGCAGGTATCATCATAAGACCAAAACAAAAGAAAACTCTTAACAAGTTTTCTATTTAGCAATGCACACAACAGTATCATCCTCCAGATTTACACTTATTGCTGAACAAATGACTCAAAACATTATGCAGTTGTATTACAACAAATGCTCCATTTTAGGGTTTGCACACACCTCAGTGTTTGCGAGTAATGGATAATTGTAGACTGACATCTTCGTGAAACTAATCATTGACTGGAGTGAAACCACAAACTTGGTGATGTTTGGCATCTCAAACACTTCTTTATTTTCTTATGAATAGGGAAAGGAGCAAAAAACAATACAATATTTTCAGTTCAAACCGGTAGCTGAAAGAAGTTGTTGTTAATGTTAAGTACAGAAACTCAAACTCTTGAGAACCGACTATCAATGGAAAAATCTGATCCACATATTCAATATCATTTCCCCCTGTAATGCAATAAGCAAGACAACCAATGCATGCTCAGACAAGTTAGGATCATGCCGCCACAGAATGGTCATTTCAAGAATAGGCTAATGTCCAACCAAATCCTGTCCAGTAGACACTGAAGTGCAGCTAGCTTCACATAAGTATCCAGTAAGATTTAGAACTGAACAGACATTGAAACAGCGAAATACCATAAGCACATGGAAACAGCAGGACCAAATATAACAAAACTAAGCTTGTTTATTGATTCAACTAGAATTAGATTTTCTATTGACGATATCTCTTAGGAGACTCAATCAACTAGTATAAATATCTCCTGGCCCCCGCCTACGCCTAAGATCTAAGCACATGGAATGGAAGATGTATACAGCACAAAGATTGGCACCGAACCAGACACATACCACCCTTCAGGTTTACAAGTTATTGCTGAACAAATGACTTGAAACATCTAACACCATGCAGTTGTGTTACAACACATACATACAGTGAACAGTTTGTGGGTACTTTTTAAAAATGAAAATGGCAGGAGCTCTGCCTTTGAATTGAGAGAGTTCAAAAAACACACATTACAGGTTGATCCCAAAGCCCAAAGGATCCAGTAACAAATCTGCCAAGAAAACCATCTGGGGACCAAAACCTGAGTCCGAAACACAGGGAAGACGAAAGCGAAACACAGGGAAGTGTTTGTGAGTACTGAATAATTTTAGACTTAGGCTGGCATCTTAGTGAACTGCTCATTGACTGAAACATGATGTATTGATCAAGACAAGAGTAAAGATAACATTGAAACCACAAAAGGTTAAGGAAGTTTGACATATCAAACTCTCATGCTTCTGTTTTTTAAAACAAACAGAGCAGGAGAGACTTTCTTATGTTTCTAATGAATAACAAAAGGTTAAGGAAGTTTGACATATCAAACTCTAACACTTTCTTATGCTTCTGTTTTTTAAAACAAACCGAGCAGGAGAGACTTTCTTATGTTTCTAATGAATAGGGAGAATAGCAAAAACAGTTCCATGTCTTCAGTTCGAACTGGTAACTGAAAGAAGGAATAATCAATAGTACAGAAACTATAGAGAACTGATTGATTATCAAAGAAACAGTCTGATGGATTATATTCTTTTTTTTTTTCGCTGTGGTGCAATAAGGACGACAACCAGTGCAAGTTTAGACAAGTAGTTCAAGGTCAAGCATCTCTAAAGTAAAGAATCAAATCCTATCCAGTAGACAGTACAGTTCTGCTAGCTGCTCCACTCAGATTCAGAACTGAACATGCACTAAAAAGGGGGAAGTATCCTAAGCACATGGGAACAGAAGCACCAAATCTACTTCTTTTTTAATTGATTCAACTAGACCTGTATTCTCTACAGACCATATCTCTAAGGCAACTAAATCAACTAGCATAAAATAGGTGGAGTTGGCATGGCATACATGGTTGTAGAGCGGGCGGTAACCAGTGACGACGGTGACGCTGCTGATGCCCAACCCTAGGGCGGCGTCGAGGCCCTCCATCAGCGCCATCACCTCCACAATCATGCGGTCGCCCACAAAGTGCTCCACCGGCTTCTGTATCCTGAGCACCACCTCCCCCTGCGTCCCGCAGACAGCCACCGCGAGCACGGCGACGCTGGGGTCCCGGTTCCGCGAGCCCACGATGTCCCTGCTCGCCATGCCCTTGGAGAACACACGGAACAGCGGGCGGGGCGAGGAGTCGACGGGGCGCTCGAAGTAGTCGCCGTCGTGGGCCCATTGTTCATCAGGGATGGCGGCGAGGTCGCGCGCGAAGAGGGCGTCGTGCGCGGCGACGCGGGCGGAGGCGGCGGCCCGCGCGTGGGCGGCGCGACAGGCCTCGGCGTCCCGGCGGTCCTGCTCGACGCGCGCGAGATCGGCGGCCTGGACCGCGAAGGCGTAGGTGGCGTCGGAGGAGGGCTCGGGGACGGGGAGGACGGGGGCGGCGGCCTGCGACGATGACGATGACGAAGGGATGGCGGCATTGGGCGAGCGGAGCGAGGCTTGGATGGCCTCGGCGACCTGGAGCTGGAAGGCGAGGTCCAGGTCGGAGGCGGAGATGGCGGCGGAGGATGCGAGGGCGACCTGCTCGTGGAGTGCGGCCATGTCGTCGCCGCCAGCCATCATCGGAATCGCACGAAGCAGCGAAATTCTTAATGGGGCTGAATGTTTTCTTTACCTGTCACCGGCTCACCGCAATAACCAGATTTTATTAGGGAAAATGGATCCTCCCTCCGCCCCCAAAGTATCTAGAGAATCAAAGTACCATCTCATAAATTTGACTAAACTTATATGATATCAAATAAATATTATTAAATTCCTTATTAAATATATTTTTATAGTATGTCTATTTGATACTATAATTTTCTATAGTTTTCTCTATAAGATCAAACTTGAGATGTTTTGACTCTATAATATTTTTAAAATGACTTAGAATTTGAGATGGAGGGAGTAGAATTTTTCAACTGAAAAAACTTGAACAAAATTTAATTGAAATGGCCATAAATTAGTGAATAATAAATGTTAAAAATATAGAAATGTTAAACGCACGATTTTTGCATAGTCGGATCCGCCTAGGGACGCGATGGATGTCATCCTCCACCACCACCACCAACGGAGACCAAGACAAGAGCGGTGATAGCTAGAGTTCCAATGCATGCACACCACCGTTACTGAACTTGGAACTTTTTTAGCTAGTAGCGCATTATTTTATTTTTTAAGTTAAATTCCAATATTATATTTTATATCGTTGATGATATATAATGAATCATGTAACATGTGGATCATCTTTCTATAGATATGTGCATGGTTGATCTATCGGATCTTACAACCAAGCTTGCGGCTGGCCGGGGTCGATGGTCAGGGGCGGTCATCCGACCAGGGTCGACAGTTGGGGGCGGGCTGGCCGGTCGGGGCCAACCTCCATGGCGGACGGCGTCCGGAGCCAGGGGCCCGGTGCGGGCGGAGGTGTGGAGGCGAGAGGCCTGCCGGTGTCGACGGTCGGTGGCGTGCTGGCCGGCGGCGTCCGGCGGTGTGGAGGCGAGCGGGCTGGCGTTGACGGGGGCGGCGGTGTGGAGGCGAGCTGGCCGGCATCGGCGAGGTCGACGTTGTCGATCTGGCCGGTGTCGGCAGGGGCGGCGGTGTGGAGGCTGTCGTGGTTGTGAATCGAGTTGGAACAGACACAAAGGGGGTTGAGAGGTCTTTGGTGCCCGACTTAGGGTTTAGGTCGTTTTGGGCCAAAATGTTCGTGAAAATGGGCCGAAAATATTATGTCACCGGATAATTTATTTAGCGACGGACGATCCGACTCAACTACTGATATATAACAACGGACGATCTAACACAAAATTAAATTACTTATAGCAACCGACCATCCATCAAAGTATCGAATTTTAACAACGGAGGATCCGAGGAGCTCCATTAGCAACAGACCGTTCAACGCTAATTTTTATCTTTAGCAACAGACTCCTGATGCTATTTTAGGGTTGTGGTGTAGTGAAGGTATCTTAAGAAGAACAATATCCCATTGTAAAAATGCATAAATTGTGTGTGCCATACTATCTCTCTCTCTCTCTCTCTCTCTCTCTCTCTCTATATATATATATATATATATATATATATATATATATATATATATATGAAGCAAGTAGTAGTAGTTACGACCATGCACATATGTAAGATAGTAAGAGGTCCATGCATATACTCATGTATACCAAGAGTTGTTAATTTGTCCCATTGAAAGTTGAAAAAAAAAGAATGAAATAAAAAGATAGACATCTGCAGCAACAAATTGTTATTACCAATAGTATATGGTAGGGTTCTAGCTACTAAATCATATTAAATAGCCAGCTTTGTCCATCCAATTTAAATAATAAACTTGAAAAAGCTATAGACTAGTTAACAAATTAAAGAATCAGAGAAACAAACAAAATATCCACCGAACCTGATGGTCCAAACAAATGATTATTTGTCCAATGATATATAGATTACTACAACTCATTGAAGCATGCAAATGAACAAAAATGGTGATTCATGATGGCTTTCCAACATGACCAAAACTAAATAAAAAATGCATGCATCCTAGGCTACTAGACTCTCCTAACTTCGCTGGTACTACTATATAATTTTATTGTTTGTGGCACTTCCACATCTTGGCACACTACCCATGTTGTCACTTGTTGTTGTTGTTGTTGTTGTTGTTGTTGTTGTTGTTGTTGTTGTTGTTGTTGTTGGGCTTGGTCCAGTAGCGTTGCAACAATGACTCACCATTGTTGTTCTGGCTGCTCTTCACTATTGCATTGTCATCCCCCTCCTCCTTCTCCTCGTGCACTCTAGTTGATCCTACAAAACCACCATCAGTGTTCACTCCATGTTGAGTCCCCACTAGTTGTCTGACATCATCAATGGTTGTGCCATTCAACCCATACTCATGCATTGCACCATATGATGGTTGTGGAAATGACATGTCCATTTTATTGTTTCCACCACTCATCATAAGACCTGCGTTGTAGCTACTGCTATCATGAAGAAGCCCTCCTCTCAGCATCTCCAGGAAAGAGGGCATTGTCTCAGTCCCTTCAACGGCCATCACTGGCATTGATGCCTGGTTGGATAGTGACATTGGCGTGAAGGGCAGGGAGGCATGTTGGTTGTCCATGGTGAAGTTGAAGTCACCACCTCCACCTGTCGACATAAGTGTCGGAAGCACATTGGAGAATAAGCTTGTTGTTGTTGGGGTGGGCATCGTCATGTTAGGCATCATCAACTGTGTGTTGGTGCTCATCTTGCTGGAGCTAGTATTGATGTCGGGGGATAATGGTGCATAGGCAGCCGATGAGGATGATGATGTGCTAGAGCCTGAGACAGATCCGGATGCACGCTTGTTCTTGCGGCACCCACCACCAACGGGACATTGCGGAGGGTGCCGCCATGTGTCCAATAGCGGCGACAGGCCTTGCAGAAGTAGCGAGGTTGCGTCGTGTTGTAGTTGTTGTAGTAGCAAAATTTTGTGTTATTGGAGTTGCAGCGTGGGCACCTAAGCGCCTCAGGCAGCTGTGGCCGCGGTTTATGCTCCTCACTGTCACTTGCCTGTTGCGTGTCATGTGGTTGCTTTGGGCTCTGATCTTCCTCCTTTATAATGGGGGATACCACCATCGCCTCCTGCACCAAATAAATTGTGGATGCAGAAATTATTAACATGTGTGAGAGCCATTATTAGCGCCACAAGCAAAGAGAAATAATGATAATTGCACTTATCACCCAACTTCCTGATTTAATAAATTAAATATCATAAAACACAAGCTTGTTCAAAATCATTGAATGAAATGTTTACTACCTTCCTAGATAGAAATAAAGTGATGATTTTCTATAGTGGCTAGAATGTGTGATAAACCATGATCATACTTTTGTATGGTAGACTATTGTGTTGTGTGCTAGTACATATGTACTGACACACTAAAACCAAATATGTATTTTATAGGTTCCACTTTTGTCTTTCCTAATCCCATCTTCTCATAGGACCTATATCCCTAGCCCACTTGTGTATTTCATGAAATCTGACAACAAAATCTTCGGACGCAATCAATGTAATCCAACAGTCTATTTGCAACCATTTTTAACCTATTTGCAACCACTTTTAACCATAAATATCCCTCGAGACGCCTCCTTTCCACCTCCCTATAGTCACACTATGGTGTCTTCACTACTATACCAAACATGCTTGTGCCCTCACCTAGCCCCACACTAGTGCCAATTCCTTGCTCACTGGTGTTAGAAACTAAGAGACATCCTACCACACCTAACCCCATCTTTGATATGCCCATGTATGCATCTCACCTGCATCACTTTTGACACAAACTAGTTACTCCAACATGCCTCATCCTCTCCATCCCACTAAATTGTACAACGGTCAATGCCTCATCCTCTCTATCCCACTAAATTGTACAACATCAATCCATGATATACGTATGATGGCCCATTTTCCTACTTTGTCTTGACCAATCCACATTCTCTCACAGGGACCATATCCATTACCTACTTGAAATTAGGAAGCCCAATACCTGAATATCAAGTTGCCAACTAGTGTGTTCCAATGACTCATTTTTCTACCCCGTTCAAGCCTAATTCTACAAGTTAGACCCTACTTGTTACCCATGTCACCACTAGTACCATACCCAACACACTCTTGTGCCCCTACTACCTGCTCACCTACGCTCTATATGTCGATGTTCATGTATCACCTGCATCGAATTCGATGCCAACCAAACACAAACTTAATCCCCTCCATCCCACCAACAGTGCCTTAGTCACCTTCTCCACCATGTCCTCATCCTTCCACATCATCACCATTCTTCATCTCTGGCAGTGCTCCCTATCATCGCTACATATCCTGCAGTATTAACTTGGCTTTTTCTGGGATGTCGTTATGTTGTCACCCTCTAGACTTTGTCCTATCGCATCCTCCACTGCCACTCATCCACCATAGGATTTCCCTCAACACTCTCATTGATTCTACCAGTGAGCTAGCTACTTGAAATCAAGAAATAGAAACGAACTTGTATCCTCAATTGAAGAAATAGATGAAGAAACATATATATAAAGGTTAACAAATATGTCCATGTCTCACATGCATATAGATCTATATATGGAAAGAAAGTAGCCAACATGAAAGGGAGGGTCGAGCGCAAGGAGACAATCACCAAGTTAGTTACCTGCTGGTGGTTGTGGGGAGCCGATGTTGCTGCAGTGATGTTGTTGGTGCTGGAGCTCATGTCCATGGATCTTTCCCTCCGCTAAGCTATAGCAAATATAGCATAGATGCACAAAAACTTACATATAACATAAGTCGACCAAGTAAAGCAAAGAGAGCCACTAGAATCTCTTAAAATCAACACATCTATCAACCAAACCTGTATCAAAATACCAAGAAGGATCACCGAGTACACACCACAGACTAGATGTTGTGGTAGCCTTCCTCTTGTTACTGGGTAGGAGGGAGAGAAAGAGAGATGATGTTGTGAGAGATGCCTGCTTTCGTTGTTTATAGAGAGGAAAGGGGGTGAGCAAGACGGATGGATGGACCGATGGTGTGAGGGCCCAATATACATACTGTGGGCTATCAGAAAGAGAGCCAGCTAGCGGACAATGCAGTGGAAACGGCGGCGGATTTCCGTGAAAGCAAACGCGCGGCGCGTCTACTAGCTGATGGCGCATGCATGACACACATGAGAGACATGGTCTTATGGATGATGCGCCCACCAAGATGTCTTGCGGTTCTTCTCTTCCGTTTGCATACAACAGAAACAACAGAGTTTGTTAATCATGACACGCTTAATGATGCAACACTTGCACTCATCTTGTACTACAAGTCTCTCATCCTTGCATGGTTGTTTCCCTTTTTCCACTTAAAAACAAACAGAGGTGACAGTCTCATCAGTGATGGTTGATGCTAGAACATGCCATCAAACGAACACACACTATATGCATCTCTCACATACACACCTTTTGTGTCTCGCCAGATTTAGAAACTAGCTTAGCCAGTTTTGACAAAATAGGTCCATCCATCTAACACTCACCCAAGAGGGATCTCACTTGAGCAACCGTGCTTTGATGTGCTCTAGGCTCAATAGACCAACTAGGATGCCTTCTTATTCCATGGAGATGAGAAGAACATAAGATGGGGTTGGAAAAGTAGGCTTATGGGATAAAAGATAAAAAGGTGCATGGTGTTTCTAGATGGACACTTCCACACCTTTACAGTCGTTCCAAACAGTTTATCATGACTTTCTTGGCACTATGTGGCTTCATGGTGTTTCGGAGTGTCCAACGCTTAGTGCCAATTCCTAGTGTTTTTTTTTTTGGATTGCAAAGAACAGTAAAAAAGAAAATCATTCCTATCATGCTTAACAATGTAAGAAGTGATAGATGTAGTGGTATTAAACACTATGAAAGATTGGGCTAGTAAATCTTAAAATTCATGAAATCACCCACATGATTTTCACTAGCTACCAACATGTATGTGGTCTATAAAATAATAGATGCATCAATAAGACATGCAAGATGACCAACCTGGGGTATAATCCGTATAAAGTTGGGGTTACAACAATCTCCGGTAGCGTCTGTTTGTTCTCTGTGGGAACGGAATCAGTAGGAAGTTTACAGATATAATCTATATTTATCAGTGTTATTATTATTTTATTTTGTTGGCCAGGAAGGATGGACTCACAGGATTTGCAGTTCTATAGCATAGCGTAGAGCCCATCGTCCACATGCTTCTTTCGAGAACATGGACTCACATGATTTTTCGTTAAGAGAATTTTACAATGGGAGGTACACGATTGAATTTGTGATCCTCCTCTCTGTATATGTATGCGATGATGCTGTTCATCGAAAGAATGAAGAATCCTCGCCGAGTAGATCGAGTAGCAAGTAAAGCAACGATGTCGATTTTTAGCAGAATTATAGTTATAGACCTGATCCATCTCATCCGATTCCTACAACAACCTTTTTTTTTGGTCCATCATTGCAGTTTGACTGTTTGAGGAACCGAAATTCATATTGATGCATGATCTACCATGGACCATTCTCAAAACATACATGGCGAGAATAGTTGCAGCTACAAATCAATTCAGAACTCTTTTTGGTCCATCCTGGATAGATTATCAGAACTCTTTGTAGATGAATCTGGAAAAGAAAGTTGATGCACAACCATATGGGTTTTGAACTATACAATTTCAAAAACTACCCCATGAGCTATTCAATTGCCTTCCGTGTTCTGCTTCCAAAAGGTGAGGCCTGTCTTTCAGTGTCTCACCATATAAAACAGTTGCTTGAGAAAAACAGAGTAAGTACTTAACAGGCTCTATTCATATCCAATGCTTTTGATCAGATCTGGACTTTTGCTTGTAACTACAACCAGAGTTTAGAACCAAGACTGACTTATCAAGCAAAACCACCATGGCCAGAGACAGTTCTTAATTGCATCCATTCATAACCGATGACTGTCAGTGTCAGGGGTTAATTAAAAATCAACATGTAATGCCTCTAACATGGGTTATCTGAAGCAGTGCAGAATATGATTGTGCATCAAAACATCATCCGAGGACCTGATGGTCTATGCAATGGATGTCTTGCCTCATCAGGTGAATCATTCGCCGCACTGAGAACAATAAGATCAATCTACGCCTTCACATGTTCACGGATGAACTGCTCGACAGCTGAAACATTACCGGTCGTACCAGCACCCTCAGCAACAGCCACCTTGTTCTGACACTGGCTGAAGTTGAATACCTCTCCAGGGACCCCGAGCTGAACTTCATCAGAGATGTCAGCTGATGATATGGCATTCCTTGATTCACGAAGCTTGTTTCTACAACATGGGAAAGAAGGGCAGGCATTAGAAACCTTGTGAATTTATTAATATTTCACATCAATTGGAGACTGATACATATGATTTGCATGGTCCCTTAAAGTTAAAGATGGCTACGAGTTATAGATCTGTTTGGGATAAGAAAAGGGGATATGCAAGAACTACTACTACTCCCCAACCCAAATAAATTCTATATACCTTTGCAGATTATTACCATGTAAAAGGCATTGGATACATTCCTGTTGCACATCAAATCTAGGAATAAGATCCATAATCACAGCATTTATTGACTACTGGGTTTGGGTCATTCAAACTCTAATTATCCAAGTATCATAGATGTCAGGACGAGAGAGCTGTCCTTACATTTCTTTCTCTAACTGTTTCTTTATGAACTCCTTTGAGTGGGCTGTAACTTTATCTGTTTTGTTGCAGAATATAAGCACAGGAACCTTTTTCTTCACTACAGTTGCCTTTGTCAGAATGTCATACAGGTACCTGCAAAAGGATGGTAATATTGTTATGCAATGTTAACAGCATTATTAAATGATCAAACAGAGTAATTTTTCTGCAATTTTAATAACATTAACAAATAATCAAACAGCATAATTGTTACGAAATGAAGAGAATATGGAGAAGGCTGCTAGTCACACGATATTAGCTACAATTAAAAATTAATCAAACACAATAATTTCTGCAATTTTGGGATATGAAGAAAGCTCCTAATCACACTGCTAACTTCAATACAGCACAAAACCAAGTAAAAGTAGATGATATAGACACCAAAGTTATTTGATAAATACTAAAACAGAGGCAAAAAAAATTTACTCTGCAGCAGCTTGCATGCTAGACAAGAAATCTTGAGCATCAACAACGAAAACAACCCCAGCTGCTTTAGGCAGGACTTCATCAAGCTTGGGCTTGAGCCTTGAATGGCCAGGGACATCAACAACATGAAGAGGTTTTACTTTGCCTTTCTGAAAAGGGCAATAGGAAGAAGGTTTAGCAAAAATGTTGCAGTTAAGAAATGCATGTTTCTTCATAAAAAAAACTATGCTATCCATTTTGTTTTTATCTCAATATGTCTGAAAAAGAATTAACTCTACAAGTTCCTTACCCTTCCTTGCTCTGAATGCAGCACAAATGTGTCATTGTTTTCTTCCATTGAAGTCACAGTTCCTTGATGTGATGATCCATCCCGAAGCTGACAACCAGACACAGAATTAGGCAATTAGCAGATAAATAAATGAAAGATAGTACAACCCACCTACCTGTTACAACGGTATTGATATGAATACCAAATGGTCTAATAGACAAAAGGAACAAAAAAAATATAATCCTGATTTTAATGGTATCGCCCTACAATGCAGTGCTTCTAGAATCAGATATGAGCATAGTCAAATCAAATCAAACCAAACCAACTATCCTGTATATAAAAACAAAATCCAACCACATAAGAAAGAGATGTCCTGCTAGAATTTAATGCACAAAATGACATTCAGACAAGATTATTTTGAAAACTAGATACTACAACCTTGTCCTTCACTTGTAAAACCCTACACCCCACAGACAAAAAGAACAGCAATTACCTGGTAGAAAAGAGTAGTTTTGCCACTGCCACTAAGCCCGGATAGCACTATAGTATTTGGCTTCGAGGATTTCAGACAAGATGCTGTGGAAATAGAAAGGCAGACAAAGTAATTGCTTAGCAGTTAGGACTCACCACTCTAATGTAATGAATTGTATGATAAAGCATATCTTAACAAGCAACATGGCAGAAACAGATAATATGTAGAGCATGACACCTGGCACCTCAAGTATAGCAGTCCAAACTATAAGTCGCTTTGGCTTATCTAGGTACGTAGCAAAAGCTATGTATCTAGAAAAGCCACAACAACTTATAATTTGGAATGGAGGGAGTAGATCATAACATATCTCTGAACAAAAAGCAAAACCCTTCTTCACTTCATAATATAAACATGCCATCATCAGAGACCTCATGTTCAAGAACATGTAAATACTAAATCATCGAGCCAGGACAATTTACAATGCACACTAACTATTGCTAATAAAACCATGGGCCTAATTCTCAATTATTTAATCTATATTACTCCATCACAACTATCCTGTTGAAGTCTTTGAACTTGTGGCACAATGACACCTCATCAGAGTCTGAATGAACCAAGGCTCGAAATTTCCACTATGTGCTTCCTTCTATAATTTGCAAAACTAATAAATCATCACAAACTCCACAGATTGGGCAATTTATATAGCCATAAATGATACTGTTTCTGCCCTCATAAATTAGCTCCCATATGATCCAGGGCATGGAGTCGGTCACATTTTACCCAGACATATGAAGCAGACAGCACAGCACACTAGAGCTAAATATGCAATTCCAGATCCACAACTAGTTTATTCTCCAGTGAATGAATTAAATCGAGAACAAAACAAAAACAAAAAAAAACTGAAGCAATAACAACGCTGGCCCTTTTATTTAGGTGGGCGAGAATGTTTGTTTCTTCAGGCAGGGATCCCACCCCAAGCAGTCCCCTGCCTGCAAAACTGCACACGCCTATTTCATGCCTACTGGGCCACATAAGAACCCGTGGGCGTTGGCAGCACAATAATCCGTGCTCAAGAATGCAGGGAATTTGAGAAGTCTAGGTTTGGCAGCGCACGTACCTACGATAAGCAGCAGGATTGTGAGGGCAACCACTGCGGCGGCGACATAGATCTGCTCGGGGGGCTGCTGGCTGATCCAGCTCTTTGCTTGGCGCACCAAAACCTGGGCCTGGTGAACCCACTCGTCCATGGCTGCTGCTTGGAGATGGCCGACGACGGCGGCGACGGGAATCGGTCGCTTGCTTCTCGCTCGGGGGAGGCGAGAGAAGAAGAGTGGTTGTTGTGGGCCGGTCGTTGCTGTCTAGTGTGCGTGCGTGGGCTTGGCAGACCAGGCCGGCCCATGTGAGTCCGCAGCGTGGCCTTTGGGCTTCGGGCATCTGTACTGTGTAAAAAAAAAATTGAGATGCACAGGCGACGAACGTTCGTCGTCGATAAAACGTGGCTCATTAGTTGAAGCCCAACGACGCTGCTCCCCGTCCCCCACTCGCTTGAGTTTCGTGCCCCCTGGCGCCACACGGACGCCTCGTGCACAGCTTAGGGCGCACACCCCACGCGCGCCCAAGTCGTCGCTCGCTTGCGTTTCGCACTCCGCCTCGCTTGGGTTCCGCAACACTCTGACGCCTCGTGCAGCACTCAGGCCCGCTCGCAGGCCCCGCTCGCCCTCCACACATGCCCATGCCGCGTCGTATGTCTGAAAAAAGAGGAGACAATGAGCCAAATAGAGATGTAACACACGATCTACTTTTGAAACATTCAAATAAAAACATTTGCAACATACGTTCGAAACAGTTGAAACACTTGCATCGTATGTCTGAAACGCTTGTAAAAAACACCTAGAAGCGCTTGGAAAGCAATTTCAAAAAATATATAAATATTCAGATAAAACAAATACAACATACGTGTGAAACGCATGCAACATCCAAATAAACATGCTTGCAAATATGTCTGAAAAAACGGATGAAACATCTAGAATAGACCGTTTGCAACATAAGTGTACAACCCATTGCAACATATGCGACATTCAGATATACTTGTGCAACATTCACATGAAACACTTATAAACATACTTATGAAACACTTGAAATGTAGGCTTGCAACATGTCAGGCGTGACACTCTAGTGGGCGGCAACCACCATGTCAGGTGAGCCGGTGAGCTTGGAGGCAGCCGAGGAGGGTGCGGTCACAGAGGGGAGTGGTGGTACAGCAGCAACGGATGTCCTTCACCAGCCTTGCCCGTCGAAGCGGCCCATCCCGAATCCTAAACGGGCGCAGTCGTTGGCGCCATGGCGTGGCCCAACACCATGGCGTCCCACACGGCGAGTGCCGAAGGGGGCTTGCCGGGGCTAGCGTCGGGCCGAGCTTCCTAAGGATGCGGTGCGTGCGCAGGTCCACCTCAGGAGCATCCGTCGGGAGGGAGCGCCGTGAAGATCGACGCCAGGCTGCGGCGGTGATTGAAGGCCTGCTGCATAGAGTGTGGGACCATGAGGCTGTCTACGTCGTGGATGCCGCCTTTGTGCGCACCACCACGTCGAGCCTCACGATAGCACGAGAAACACCGGCTAACTCCAATAACTCACCGGTGAGTATGTGGTGTGTGTTGTATGCAGGTGAATCACCGGGGAGCGAACACCTCTGAACTTGGCTGATAGTTGGATTCGATTGTATCTGGCCGGACAAGCAACTTGCGAAGTGGAATATATCTTTACAATACATGGGCACCGTGAGGCCATGTCGCATCCGGCGTCAGGTCGCAATATATGGACACCGCGAAGCCACGTCACGTCCGACGTGTGGACGCGGGACGGACGTCCAATGGGCCGTGCGCGCACGTTCAACGCGTTTGAACGTCTCCTCCTAACCAAACGTTCTATGCCCCACATTCATAATAAAATTATGTAAAAAAAACATAACTAATAATGGCATGTCAATTTTTTTTTTTGATAGATGGAGTACACGTGCGCGTCGTCGACAGTACCATACCATGACCTAATAATGGCATGATCGAGAAGGAGTTACATTTTTTAGTGGATGATCTATTATGATTGATTTCGGCCTCCGAAAGCATGCAACAAGTCTAGCTTGGCTTGCAAGACCGAACACGTACGTTTCAACGTTTGTTGTACCAATAATAATACCAAATCATTATTACGTACTTGTTCATTAGTAGCGACATATATATACCGGTCAGTAAAGCTAGGTGCATGGTCGTGCACGCGCCCAAAGAAAAGGAAAAGGAGAAGGAAAAGAATGCTTCTAGCTTAAGACAGCTTGATGTGCTTGTTGGCTCTTTGCTTTAATTTGTGGTCGATTTTCCCATCCAAATCCACCTTTTGACACATGCACATGCAGAGAGAGAAACGGATGCTGCGTGCGGCTACAATGATGCATCGTTGGCATGTTCGTTTCGCAGGATTATGCACTGTTCCAATTGAATTATTCATTGTTAGCTAATTTTTTATGAGAGAAAAACACTGTTTCAACTGAATTTAAGCTGGCTGAAAGGCCAACCGAACATTATCACTGGTTAAAGACGAGGAGCGCCGCCCGCAGAGAGAGACGGACCGGAGTGAGTGGGTAGAAAAAGCCTTGTTGTTTGTTCAGCTGTTGATTGACAGTAGTACTTGCAGGCAGGCAGGCAGCTAGTGTGAGAGAGAGAATGTCTGCCTCGCATCGTCTCCACCAACACACACCACTACCAACAGCAGTACTAGATTAGATCGAAGCAAGCAAGCAGCCCACAGCGGCTTTTGGCGAAAAGGGGCCCCTCCCCCTCCCTGGGGCGCCTGCGTGCGAGATAGGCCGGGGGCCGGACGGACGGAGGACTTCGGAAGCCAACTTCCATGGCTGCCGCCGCTCTCCTCCTACACCTGCTCCTCCTCCTCCTCCTCCTCCTCTCGTCGTCCGATGCGCAGCCTGGTGAGCCGCCCTGCCCTTCCCATATATCCCTCATCATTCGATTCATACTCATAGCCAATGTCATGGTCATGGGGATGGGGCGAAATGTTCCAGCTTCTCTAGCTAGGACTAGTAGGAGATAGATTTGCGAAATCGCAAACGCATGAATGTGCATATCCACCACCAAACTGACCGGCGATTCGATTTTGGGGTCCCCTTCCCTTAATTAATTAATTAATTAATTACTTTGTTAGTTAGTTTGCATTCCAGCCCTAAATGATACTAGTAGTAGTAATAAATCTAAGAGCGCTAACGGAGCTACTACTCCGTACTAGTAGTAGTAAGCAACTACAGTAGCTAGCTTGGACCTCACCATCCATCTCTTCCAATCCTGCTCCTGCCTCCTGCACTGCAGGTTTCATCAGCTTGGACTGTGGGGGAGCTCGCGATCACACAGACGCCATCGGGATCCAATGGACCTCCGACGCCACCTTCGTCTCCGCCGGCGGCCAGACCGCGCAGCTACTGCTGGTCCAGAACCAGAACCCCCTGCAGCAGCTGACCACTGTTCGCTACTTCCCCGCGGACAACAGAAAGTACTGCTACACCATGAACGTGAGGAACCGCACTCGGTACCTAATCAGAGCAACGTTCCTCTACGGCAACTTCGACAACAGCAACGTCTACCCGAAATTCGACGTCTCCATCGGATCCTCACCATGGTCCACAATCGTCGTCGACGATGCCACCACCCCCGTCGTCGAGGAAGCCGTAATCTTAGCCGCTGCTCCCACGCTCAGCGTCTGTCTCTCCAACGCCAGCACGGGACAGCCCTTCATCTCTACTCTTGAGCTTCGACAGTTTAATGGATCACTCTATCACACCACTGATGAGACAAGGTTCTTCCTTGGACTCTCTGCTAGGATCAATTTTGGCGCTGGAACCAACGATTCAGTCAGGTTGGTTGGTACTCATCGATACTACTACTGCACATCACTACACTATGATGCCTTGTACGTCATACATAGGCTTCGAATTTTATGTTAGTTAATTAACAAAAAATATATAAACTACTTGAGTTATAGCCAGAACTAGTACACTTTTATATGTCTCATATATGCAAACAAATGACTGAACAGTGCCTTTTTTTCTTCTACAGATACCCTGATGATCCATTTGATAGGATCTGGGAATCTGACTCTGTGAGGAGAGCAAATTACCTTGTTGATGTTGCTCCAGGGACCGAGAGAGTATCAACTACCAAACCCATATTCGTCGGTACTAACGAAGAACCACCTGAGAAGGTCATGCAGACTGCAGTAGTTGGCCAGGATGGGTACTTGAACTACCGCCTTGATTTGGAAGGTTTCCCAGCGAACGCTTGGGGAGTCTCGTATTTTGCAGAAATTGAAGATCTGGCACCAAATGAAACCAGGAAGTTTAAGTTAGAGGTCCCTGGCATGCCACCACTCAGTAAACCAACTGTTGATGTGGAGGAGAACGCTCAGGGGAAATACCGTCTGTATCAACCGGGATACACCAATTTGACACTTCCGTTTGTTTTCTCATTTGCGTTCAGGAAGACAAATGATTCTTCAAAGGGGCCTATTTTGAATGCCCTGGAGATTTACAAATATCTCCAAATTACTATGGGATCACAAGATGGTAAGAAAGCGGCCTTTTCTCTTTGTCGTCCTAGCTGCCACATTCACCCCTTATGCTACCTTGCTTCTGAATAAATAAGAAATCCACTTTGGGACTGAATGAATTGGTGTATGCAGCAAATATCATGGCCACCATGGTATCACGATATCCACAGGAAGGTTGGGCACAAGAGGGTGGTGATCCGTGCTTACCAGCATCATGGTCCTGGGTGCAATGCAGCTCAGAAGCTTCTCCAAGGGTGTTCTCGATGTATGACAACCATGTCAAATGTGTGCCTTTTTTTTTTTTTTTGCCTTAACGAAATAGTATCTGGCAGCACCTAATAATTCTTTTTTTCTTGCAGCACATTGTCGGGGAAGAACATTACAGGAAGTATCCCGGTGGAGCTGACAAAGTTATCAGGGCTGGTTGAGCT
This sequence comes from Microstegium vimineum, assembly GCA_022036555.1. Lineage (NCBI taxonomy): Eukaryota > Viridiplantae > Streptophyta > Magnoliopsida > Poales > Poaceae > Microstegium > Microstegium vimineum. The sequence continues at coordinate 183,151 of CM039129.1, read as the reverse complement.
GTAAGGACTGGATACTTTATCTTTATCTTGTCTACATAGTATTTGGCTTCTGTTGTCTGATCGACTTGTTTCTGTTAATGCAGAAAGCTTGATGGTAATTCATTTTCTGGACAAATTCCTGATTTCAGTGAATGTCATAATTTGCAGTATATGTGAGTGTTTCCAGTTATTTTGGTAATATGTTTGTTATTCAGAAATGTCTGTACTGATATATAGTGTTCTTCTTCCTTCCAGTCACCTTGAGAACAATCAGTTAACTGGTGAATTGCCATCTTCTTTGGGAGGCCTGCCTAACCTGAAAGAGTTGTAAGTTAAACATCCTTGTGCACACCTTGTCACTCTGGAAGAACAATCATAGTATTTCAATTTATTTTCCTTTGACTCTTTTTATCTATTCATTTCTTACATTTTTTTCTGCTCAAGAAACCAAAAGACAAATTGATATTAGTGATTTAGGCTTTTTGATATGAGTACATCTGTGTGAGGATCTGTATGGAAAAAAGGAGCGCTCTTATTATGAACTAAAACTTATGCAGGTATGTTCAAAACAACAAGCTGTCTGGGCAGGTTCCAAAAGCACTTTTCAAGAGAAGCATTATTTTGAAGTTAGTATCCTGTCCTTATAAAGCAGACTATTAATTTCAGATCATGCTTTTGAATGCTAATGTGGCTTGAAAGCCTTCACTCTTCAGTGACATCAAAATACTTACATATGTACATCAAATAGCTATGTTGTTCTTAGAATGGCCGCATGACTCCCATGTGTTCTAAATTGTTACATGCCTGCAGCTTCTCAGGCAACAGTGGCCTTCACATAGTAAGCAGTGGCATTAGCCACACCATAATTGTTATATGCGTGGTGATTGGAGTCCTTGTCTTACTGGGTGTTGCTATTGGATGCTATTTCATTACATGTAGGAGAAAGAAGAAATCTCATGAAGGTACACACTCTTTAGCTCAATTTGCATATCTGATATTATGCTAGGGTATACATTGATTCTTGTTCCATCTCCAGACACTGTTGTTATTGCAGCACCAGCAAAAAAACTTGGTTCATATTTTAGTGAAGTAGCTACAGAATCAGCACACAGATTTTCTTTATCTGAAATTGAAGATGCTACTGACAAATTTGAGAGAAGAATTGGCTCTGGAGGCTTTGGCATAGTATACTATGGAAAGTTGGCTGATGGGAGAGAGATTGCAGTCAAACTTCTCACAAATGACTCCTATCAGGGAATCCGAGAATTCTTGAATGAGGTCTGTTCCCATACTCACAACATCACTTCTCAAAACAGTTGCATAACCCTTCTGTATATTTTTAATGCAATTTTCAATTACTGGCAGCCTGAAATATAGAACTTAGAGTCGTCTTGCATATATATATATATATATATATATATATATATATATCTGGCTAACATCTTGTTTCAGGTGACATTGCTTTCCAGAATACATCATAGGCACCTGGTTACATTCCTTGGTTACAGTCAGCAAGATGGCAAAAACATACTAGTGTACGAGTTCATGCATAATGGGACACTAAAAGAGCACCTTCGTGGTAAGTCCACATCCAACAGATGGTAAATCTACAGTGTAGGATCAATGGCAAACTGTCAGTAGGGGAATAGTTATTCTTCCACAATCAGACAAGATAAGTGTTTCTGGTATATAACTTAACGAAAAGAATGCTCCTTGTACTGTTGATTTAACATCTTTTGGAACTGCAGAGCATTCGTGCATGCTTAATTAACTGAACTCAAACATGAAGTTAGATCAGATTCTTCCAGATATCTCTAGTTTAGCTCTCAACTGTGATTCAACCCTAGCAGCAGCATGAAGTATTAGATGACAGCTCCCCATGGTCAATAGAGAAAAAAACATATACAAATGAGGTTTAAACTTTTGGTGATGTTTCGCAGGAGCTGATAATGAAAAGATAACTAGCTGGCTGAAGCGTCTTGAGATTGCAGAAGATTCTGCAAAAGGTTGGTGGTCTGCTGGTTTCGCAATTCGGTACTTGTGTATTGAATACGGTGAAATTAACCACCATGTACGGTTCTGATTCTGAACTTGAAATTGGAAAAATCAGGTATAGAGTATCTGCACACAGGATGCTCCCCAACAATCATCCATAGAGACCTGAAGAGCAGCAACATTCTCCTAGACAAGAACGTGAGAGCAAAAGTTGCAGACTTTGGGCTATCGAAACCTGCAGTGGATGTGTCTCATGTGTCAAGTATAGTTCGAGGAACAGTTGGATACCTGGACCCGGAGTAAGGCCAAGCAATCTGACTGAGGTGTTTTGTGTCATTCTGTTTCATCTTCTCTTACATTCGATTTTGTTCTGGTGTGGTTAGGTACTATATCTCGCAGCAGCTGACAGAGAAGAGCGACATCTACAGCTTCGGCGTGATTCTGCTGGAGCTCATCTCCGGCCATGAACCGATCTCAAATGACAGCTTTGGGCTCAACTGCCGTAACATTGTTGCGTGGGTAAGAAGATACTAATAGTACTAGCATCAGTTTTGCTTCCTGTTCCATCAGTGAGGTTTCTGCTGAAGCAAATGCAATGGATGTAAGAAAAAAAAACTGAAGTAAACGAATCGAATGAACCTGGCAGGCCCGATCGCACATCGAGAGCGGGAACATCCACGCCATCGTTGACGAATCGTTGGACAGAGGCTATGACCTGCAGTCGGTGTGGAAGATCGCGGAGGTGGCCATAATGTGTGTGAAGCCCAAGGGCGCGCAGAGGCCTCCCATCTCGGAGGTGCTCAAGGAGATCCAGGACGCCATTGCCATCGAGCGGGGACCCCAGGAGATGCAGCGCTCTACCATCCAACAGCAGCAGTTGCTCGTGTCCAACAGCAACAGGTCCATGGGTGGTGCCTCGTCGTCCGTGAACAACAATTCTGGTAGTGTGGCGGTGGACTTGGAGCAGAATGGAGCATCCTTCGACGAGCTGCTCATGCGGCCGGGTCTCAGATAAGAACAGAACATACTGTAGTAAGCAGCAGCAGCCCTCAGCCTTATCTGTATGTATAGTATAATATGTAGCCACGTATGCATTGCATGGGACCGACTATTGGTTACCATGTACGCTTGAGTCCCCAAGTTAAGTTGTATGTAGAGGAAAGGAAACTAACTGGCTTGGCTTGATAACCACCCAGTCCCTCCTGAGCTGTATGTAATGCGTAAGAATTCATTATGTTCTGCTAACTGGAGACTAAGCGTACAAAGAAGTTTTAGCAGACAAATCGAATCATAGTGTTTGTTTTTAATCAAGGGTAAGAGATTTTTCGTTGATGAAACAAATGACGTGATGCTAGCAAAGAAACCAGTGCAGTATCGTATATATATTATTATATCATGGGTAACACTGACAAGTTATGACCTTCTTCATCTCAATTCCCTTAATTAACAAAACTCAATTCCCCACGCAAAACGCATCTACTCGACAGGCAACCACAAACAGGAGGGAACAAAGCAACCACTACAAGTTAATACGGCCACCGATCACCAAGTTACTACAAACACCGACCAAAATCATCATGTACAGACACAAGAAAACAAATTGCCATCAAGCCAGACCCACCCACCTAAGCTTCTTAATCTCTTTCACTCACAAGTCGCACTGCACCACATTATAGACATATATCTATCTATTTCAGCTTCAGCTGCTTTGTTCTTCTCGGCACATAATCTTTCTTTTCAACCAAGCCTCTCAAATCATAGAAGAGAATGGACCTGATCATCAACAAATAAACCAAAAGGAAGGTCATTTTTCAACTTGTTTGTGCACCACTACATAGAACACCTGCTCTCACTATTAACAAAAACACTAATAAATGGCATGCATACCTGGTAATTTCAAATGGCTGGACCAAAACTCAGGTTCATTTTGGTCAATTTCAATATCAACGTGCACCAGCTCATAAGCACAACACCATTATCCGCCTCAGGTATACTATGTGCCGTGCAATCAGTTACTTCCACAAAATGCTAGAACATGTCAGCTCAAAGTCACACATTATCCCTCCCAGGAGACAATCACATTCCAAAGGTTCTGTTATAGATATCATTTGAACCCAGCATGTGCAACTTGTTCGCTTCACTTGGATATAACATCCTCGACATGTCTGACATAGGAGCATTGTTCCCTTGTCTCGAATCACTCCACCCATCCCAGTGACCATTTGTAACCTGTGAGTTTCTGGGTTGTTGCGGAATCTGCACATAAGGGGATAGAGGCCCATGGTTCTGAGCTAAAAATCTGGATGCCAGGTAATTATCATTCATATGGTTCAAACCATCCTGCATAGGGTCTGTGAATCTTAAGTTTTGATGAGACTGCACATTTGGCTGTATATGTAACTGAAATCTTGGGTCACTGCTTGCTGGTTGCATCTGTGCTTGAAAAGCAGGAGTATTTTTCATCTCCAGCCCTGAATCGCCAATTCCAGGCATCAGCCCTTTGCCCACAGCTAATATAGCAGGATCATCAAACTCCATGTCACTTGAGTGCCTTCCAAACTGAGATTGGTAATGGTTACTGTTGCCAACCAAAACAGTGTCCCAGAGAAGATTGTCTGCGAAGCACCGCAAAAGGCATGAGAAATCAAACTAGTTATAGGAAAATAAGAAAAAATACTGAGACAGGGAACAGACCTTGGTATGTTGAGCCATACGACTGATTAGACCCATCCTGAGATGAAAATCCAGAAGATAACGCAGAAGGAAATCTAGAATGGGGATTAGGGCCATCCTGAGATGGAAGTCCAGAAGAAAATGCGGAAGGGAACCTAGAAGAGGTATTAGGTCCATCCTGAGATGAAAATCCAGAAGAAAATGGAGAAGGCAGTCTAGTAGGGGGCTTAGACACTTCCTGAGCTGAAATTCCAGAAGAAAATGAAGGGAATCTAGGAAGGGGGATAGACCCATCATGAGACGAAATTCCAGAAGGAAACCCAGGAGTGGGGTTCAAGCTATCCTGGGATGGAAACGCAGAAGAAAATCCAGGAGGGGGGACTCTTGCTGGTGTTGAAAATCCTGGGGGGGCAGATATTTTAGATCTCGATGTACCTGAGAAAGCAAATTCTTCATAAGCACATAAACTTATCACTGACAAACATAAAAATCACATAATAAGCACCAACAGATCAACAATCTATTTGCATGAGTCAGAACATCTTTATATACCAATACTCAATGGAAAATAAGTGCAGCACACAGAAATAAGATCATTCAATTACAGTACCTATCAGTCTGCTTAGTCAGGCAAAGAAGTGAAAAGGTATCATAGTACTCACCAGTAGTTGCCATATCTAATACACCAAGAGAGCTGCTATTGGAAAAATCATTTTCTAGAGATTGGAATGCAAGGCCATTCTGGTAAACATTTCCTCGAGAATTCTGGGGTAGCACACTGAAATTCTGCTCAGTACCAGTACCACAGTTTCTGAGAGATGAACCTAATAAGTTTCCTTGGTTATCCTGTCTAGCAAATGAAAATCTGGACTCTTTGCTACCAGTTCCTGATTTCCATGAAGGCGCAGTGAAATGGACATCATTATTATTTTCAGATTCCCTAAGCATCCTAACAAAATTGTTAGCAGTCGAATATGAATCATCCCAAGGATTAAACTCTGACGACAACATATCAGAAATTATTCTGCTCTCATCCTTATTTACGCTTATGGTCTTGTCAAAGCTTCCTATACTGTCAGTTCTTACTGAACCCATTGCTCTATGTTCATGACTTCCTATTCCAGGATGTCCAGAAACATTACCATGTGTATATACAGTCCCTAGCCCATCTTGACCTCCATTTCGCAAGGCATAAGTGTTATTTATTGAAGAAAACCCCGTCTGTGAAGTTCTAGTGCCAATCGTCAATGCAGGGTTACTTTCTGTATCATTCCACAGCGAAATATCCAATTTACTAGGAAATTCAGCAAATGACGAATATGATGGTTGCTCTGAACCATCCAGTAGTATACTATGAAGTTTGTCACTGAACATTGTCGAATCTACTATATCATTTAAAGGAGTCACACTACAATTTTGCAGCTCTGAACTCCAATCAAGACGCTTATCAGAACTATATTGACAAGGAACAGTATCCTTATTTTCTGAAGGTAGGAAGAGCTCATCAAGACTGCGATGAGATTTGTCTTTGTCAAAATTCTGATCCATGAGCACGCACGGCATTACATCTGGTCGCTGATTTCCTGCCATACTCTGAATGTCATCGTTGCCACCTAATTTTACTGAAGATATCTGAGCAGATAACTTCTCCATGTCAGTGTTCATGGATCCAATGTCCTCCAATATTTTCTCCCCAGCAGCATGACTAGATTGGTAGTCTACAGCATTTGAAGCAAGGCTTTTAGGAGTAATAATGGTAAGTGAGTGGTCACCATCACTAGTACTTACATCTGATTTAGATATTGCTATACTTGATACAAGATCTGAAGGACTTTTGCTGGTAATGTTCATTGTTATGTCTTTCTTAGATAAAACCAGTGACTTAGATGCTGGATGGGTAAGCTCGCCATTTTCATTTGCAACTTGATTTTCATCGCTTCCTTTTGAAATCCCATCTGATACTAGAATGTCATCATCATTCCAAGCTGAAGGTATTGTCGAGAAGTCTATGTCCAGTGATGACTCCAGTGATGATAGAGCTTGTGTTTCCTTTGAAATACCAGGCTTATAAGGCTGCAAGGTTTTAGACTCTTTTTCTGACACTTGCTGTCCTTCAGACATTTTTGTCGCTGTACTTGTATCATCACTCCACGAAGAGGGTGTTTTTGTACTGGAAATTACTGAAGAACTTGGAAATGGATTACTCGGTGATTCTGATCTTGGTTTTGTATGAGATTGTGATGATGTCGCCCCAGTAGCTGTTGTCCTGCCATTCAAATCACGCTGCCCCCTGCACACAAAAAAGGGAAAAAGTAGTAACATAGTCCTCAGCTTCAAGGCATAGCAAATGGGCAGCAGAAGACTTTTAGAGGTACTATACCATGAGGAAGCTGGTGGAAGCGTGGACCTCCCAGAACTACTGTTTGGAGGTGAAAGCCTGGGCTGGTTGGTGGTATTCTGCACAGATGGCAACCAGTTAATGGAGTATTTAAGCCAAAACATGTAGGCTGTAGCGATTAAACCTAGACTAGAAAACAGAACTGAAGTTTTTAAAAAATGACATGTCTTTCAATGCATTTTGAATTTTCAGCATAATAAAGAACATACAAGCATTCCATTCTTGAATGTGTGCTTGGCTGAAACCACTGCACTGTAAGAGAAATCATCTCCCGGAGGAGGCAACACAATGCCTGAACGTCTTTGCGAAACACTTGAAGCCATCTGGGGGACTCTAGTCCTGACAGGAATATAGAAGAGTGAATGAAAAGTATCAATTGAAACTATCAAAATTGTTTTAGCAGAAAGTTCATCAAAGCAGAACAAGAAACTAAGGTTCCACAACATATGTTAAAATAACTCAGTACTACCTTGTATATGCTGAGATTATCTCATCTTTAGTAAAACTATCCTCCTGACTGCCTACATCATGCAAATAGAGACAGTCTGGATTCCCACATGTCTGAGAAAAGTCAAGAAATATTCAGGATAACTGAATTGGGTAGTAGAGTAAGTAAATGAAGTTATCAAAACGAAGCAACAATTGTACCATGTTTCGCAGCCATGCATGGCAATACTTCGTAGTACCAAAGCATGCCCTGCAAGAGTCAACAACCATTTGAGTTACTATGTTGTGTAAAACTTAAATAGTACAAAGGATAGAAACTCGCCTTAACACTTTCCCTTCCAAGACAAAATTGTGTACAGCTTGAATACACCGGATGGCCTCTTCTTCTTTGGCATAAGTAATATACCTGTACACATTTGACAGGAATCAGTCATTGCTTAAGCAATTGCAGAAATTCTGTATCTAACTCTTACACAAATAGAACACTCCCTACCGTCACAAATAAGACATCCACATTCATTAATGTGCATATTTGACTGTTAGTTTCCATTGCTTGCGCAATAATTACAAAGTACAGAAATATCATAACATTATGCAAATATTATTCGAGACAGATATGCTCAAATCATTTTGACATATTCAATCTAATTATGTCAAGAGGTGTTGATGATCAATGCTTAAATATGTTGACTGCACACAGCACAAAAGGTCACTTATCTGTGACTCAAGGGAATAACTTGTTTGCAACAACATGCAAATAACAGCAATGGCTCTTAAACAGTTTAGGACCATGATTACTAGATCCTCAACAAAACAGTAGTCAGTAGGTAGCATAATCTCTTGAGGGAAAAACTAAAAGGTTTATGTAACAGCATGTATGTGTAAGGGTAGCTAAACCTAGGAGTCACAGTACTCGCAAGAAACATATCAACACATGGAAGAATTATGTAGAGAAAGTAAAGATGAGGAACAGTGTGTGTTCTAGAAGACTAGAACTCTAATTTCACATGTTCTTTAGCAAAGGGGCAACTCAAATGCAAGCCATATTAGACATGTTGCAAGCATGCACGTGTCAATATATATACAGCAATTTCTAGTTTTCTACACTAGAAAAAAGAAAAGGCACCCTAACTCCATTTTGGTTAATGTCTTAATGATAATCCCTAACTCAATTCTGGTTAATGATAAACAATGCATGTTTCTGGCATAACACAGTTTCAGAATACATCCAGACACTATCTTAGGGTTTCCAAGAGAAATCACCCAGAAACTAAAAATCCCAGGAGAGCAATATAAAGTACCCAAACCAAGAAAATCAGGCATCTCATTAAGAAATGAATTTCATCTATATCTGCACATGCAGGATTAAGATCTGAGCAGCTTAGCCCAGAAACAGATACCTTGCATATATCTGATTCTTTGAATTTCGTGGCAATAATACAATACATATCCTAATGTTGGCAATGAGGACACAAATGTTACGTTCAAGCATGGCTATGCAATCACACTGCTAAGTAGTTCAAATTAAACTTAAAAGACTGGGCTACTTGCAAGGATATGGACATAATTATCACATCACCAAGTTCACTGGAAAACCACGTAACAAGATTGAAGTCTGAATTTACTTTTTTATATATAATACCAATGGTTCAGTATTGCAAGGAAGCATTAGAAACTTGAAACATGCAACTGCATAGAAGCAGTGAATAATTATTTGATATCTATCAGACTAATTGACCAGTACTGAAAGTAGAAATCTAACTGCATATATGAACAGATCATGCATGTATAGCGTACGGTTCAGAGAGACATACACACTAATATTGCTGTTTGCTGATGCCTGAGAGGGAGGCCCAGTCGGACGGGAAACTGAAACCTTCAAAACTTTCCCATATTGACCAAAGTATTCCCTGCGCTCGAGTACCTAAACAAGAAATAATAGTATAGTTGGTATGATGAGAATTAAAATTTATATATATCACAGACAACTTGGACAAATCTGGATGTGAACTCACGCTCTCGTTGCATAAATGCGCAGGTAGCCCAATTATGTACACCAGATTTCTCTGGATAACCCTGATACTAGCAAGATGCTTCTTGGATTCTACGGTTGACATTGATGTTGTTGGTGGTGCTACCTTTGGCTTAACCTTTTGGGTCTTGTTCTTCTTCTCTGCATTTTTCTCCGCAACCGTCCTGCTTCCATCATCAATGCTAAGGTAAGTTTGAGATACCTAGTGGCAAGGTCAACTTTCACAGACGGCTCTACCTATTCCTATTTCCCATGATATAAATATAAAAGGGTAATCTCAATGGCAAATATTGTAGTCAGCCTATTGAAGTAAAACAGAAATTGACTGTCAAGAAGAGAAGCATTGTGACAGACCTGTCACACGTGGCAGCCATCCTGACGATCCTGTCCTTGTCATAGCGTGTGCGGCATGCAGGGCAGCGGCCCTCTGTTTCCTCCTTCTCAGCCATGTCTATGATGTGGTGCCAGCACCAAACACAAATCTGCAGGGTTAAGTGGCAATTATTATTAGATGATGATGCACAGCGCAGGCAAGGCAGGCTGCAATCTGATTGATAGGATAGGAGGATGATTGGTAGACATACATCGTAGCCGCATTTGCATGGCTTGAGCTGCTGGTCAGTGATGTCCATCTCCTCAGCACAGAGCGGGCAGGTGCGGTCACCATCGTCGCTCATGGTCGTCCTGGTGGATTGGAAGTCAGCCAAGTATTATGCATGCAGAAAAATAAGAAGACGATCCAGACTCAAGCAGGCAATCAATGAATCAATCGGTCAATCCTTAATAAGGTACAGTTCCAAAAAGTGGCACTACGAGCACGCCTCAGCGCGCTGAAGCCCTAAGCGGAAAGGCAACGCTTAGCTTTGGGGCATAAGCGCTCCCAAAGGGGCGCGACCGCCATGGTGGAGCAGCGGCTGCTGGGGCGACTGGCGAGAGGCGAGAAGCGGGAGGGGGAGCCGCTGATGACGATGCCGAGCCTGTGACTACCCCGCCCCCGTCGCCTGCGTGCCGAGCGCGGGAGGGTGGGGGAGGAGGGGACGGAAGATGGAGCGCCGGCACTGCGAGGAAGATCGGCCCCGTTGGGTTCACAGCAACCAGCTCCACCGACGAATCTCCGCAAAACGAGAGATGCGAGAGATGGAGGAGCTGAAAAAAAAAAGTAGATCTCACCGGCTCCTTGTCCCTTCTCACGCGGGATGGACGCCGCTGCCCCTGAATCCTCCTCCCTCCTCACGCGCGTAGCTGGCGACGGAGAAGAAGCCCAGGCGGCCTGGAACGACGGAGGGAGGCGGGGCGGCGATGAGAGGCGACTCAGGTGCGGGAGGCAGGGCGGAGCGGAGGAGGAGGATGCGAAACCTTGTTTTCTTTTTTTTTGGAACAGAGGATGCGAAACTTACATTCCAGGAGGAGAGCCTATCCTTTCCCTTCGTTTTCTATTTATTTTTTGCAGCTCATAGCCACGCTTAGCGTGATTTTTTCAATAATATACCCTTTATATAATATAATATATTAGTATCCTCTATATTTCAATAATATACTAATTATTTTTATTTTATTGCAAGTCTAACTTTACTATTGTTCAAGTTTGTAGAAAATTATATTAATGTCTAGAATACTAGATAACAACACTATAGTGTCATATGCCATCATGGATTTAGCGACAGTTAATTTGATGTGTTAAATGTTGATGTATTTTATTTCTATAGACTTGGTCAAAGTTAATACTAGAAAGCTAAAGATCTTCTATCATTATATTAGCGGGAGCACTCGGAACAATAAATACAAAACAATTCCACTTTAGACAATATGGACCACACAATAGATGTATTCTTTCATTTTATTTATCACCTACGATTTTTTAATATGCATACCATCCTATTATGTTGCTAAGAGCATTGGTTTCACTTAGACATCCCATCTGCGGCTGCCTTTCCTGCGACAGTGTTGGACCACAGCAATTAAACGACGTGTCGATAATACGAAGCTGACGATGCACTCGATGCTATCGATGTCGAACTCGAGGATGACCAGCATGAGGTGCCCCGCCTCAGCGTCCTATGCATCCCTGAGCAGCCTCTCGGCATATGGGGACAACATGACCACCAGCCAACGACGGCGGCAACATAGAAGCCACTTGAAGTCCGCATTCCGACATACCTGGATAGCACGACCACCACGTGGCTGGCGGCCTCCTTCGCCTTCCTCATGTCCAACATAACAAGCAACCGATCTTGCTCATGTGCTTGTTCTAGGATTCATATGCACCGTCGAAAACAAAACGAGAAGAGAAAGATGAATATCAAATCAGACGAGATCAAGACCACCACTGAGAATAGCATACCACATTGAAAAAATTGAGCAAAACAAATCGCTCTCCATGTACTACGTTACTTGAAGATGTGCCTCCACTGTTGCTCCCTACATGTCACCGACTATCACGACTGCGATACTACACATCTATAACGAGGCGGTGCATTTGCAATGAACAATCATTTAGTTGAGATAAGGTTATTCAATTAAATCAAATAAAGATAGCTATCTTTAATTTATCACGTAATAATATGTTTTCGTTGCAACACACGGATATAGGTGTGTATATATATGTTTCTTTGTAGTTGGCTACATAATAGAGTATTTTGTAGTTGTGTCGCTAGCCGTGCCGGTTGGTGCGGTCCAACCTGCATCTTTTGTCCCGAGCGCATCTATCCTCATCCTCATTCACCGCCGGCCCCACCTCCTCACGACATGCACCGCCCGAATTGCCCCAAATTTTTACAATTTAGCCTTTTTTTGAAATATTTTCACATTTGGACCCCTGGAGGAACTATTCCCAGAAATGGACCCAGGGGGTCGCCGCCGTGGCCCATGGCGCCGAGGTAACACAGCTCGGCGCTGTGCCCCACGGCGTCGAGCGTTGAGCCCGCATCCAGCGTGGCAGCCGACGTGGCTGGGGGCTCGGCGCCATAGGGCACGGCGCCGAGCTCGGCGCCACACCCCACGGCGCCGAGCTAGGTTCAAAGGACCCGAGCGCGGCTCTCTGTCTCGCCTCTCTCTCTCACTCGCCTCTCTCTCTCTCGCTCTCGGTTTCGACGACGCCCGCCGCCGCCCGTCGCCCGCCGTCGTCCGCCGCCGAGCCAGCCGCGGCCTCCGTCGAGCCCGCCCTCGTTAGGTAAATTTGTTTTATTGTCAAGTTTAGTTTAGGGTTTTTAGTTAACAATTGTAGTTCAAAATTTTAGTTACAAATTCAGATGATAGATAGAGAAATAGGTAGTTAACTTATTAATTATATAGTTTAGTAAATATAGGGACGCGCAAGATATATGTATATATATATATGTATAGTTAGGTCATTGATAATTTAGTTAACTTATTAATTATAGCTAAATAGATATATGTATGTATATATATATATATGTATAGTTAGGTCATTGATAATTTAGTTTATCCATAATAAGAACTTTCGTGTTGTGTATATCAACTAGATGGATAACCTAGTGACCCTGTATCATGGAGGAATGGAGGAAGCGGAAGATGGTTTTGGTAATATCACCTTAGTTGGAATGCAAAGGGTGCCTTTGATGTTCGATGAGCGGTCGCATTTTTTGGAGTTGTTTGGTAGGGCTCGTGATGAGCTTCAGTGCAATTCCATTAAAAATGTCATATCAGTTGAGGGAGTAGTTCACCATGGTAAATCAGGCCAAATATTTAGGCGGTTGGTCCCAATCTCATCAGAGGCTCAATGGGAGACATATGTCAATACTGTGATAAAGAGTGAATTTCAATGTTTGGATTTGATTGTGCGGAAGCTCTCCAACGAGCCCACTCCTCTTGGCCATTCATCCCCTATTGGGCATTCATCCCTTCATGGCTTGTTACCACCACAATACGATTCGTTACCATGTGATCCTCCGTTACACAATCCAGAGGTGCATGTGGAAGATGTGGTTGTGGTGCCCGATGCGCAATCCGCTCCAAACGAGGTTGGAATCTGCCCTAATGTTGGTGCACTTCATGTTGCTGCGGCCCCTCAGGAGATCCCTTTGACCCAAAATTATCCAAGTAAGTGTTGTAGTAATACTTTACCTTTTCTTATCCACCCTTGTAATATGTTATTCCAATGATGACATCCTCATTTAAATGTAGGAGACATTCCTGATAATGTTGGCTGTCATCGTGTGCCTTCATCATCCACTGCGGTGCATACAGGCTTCACATCTAATAGTGTTGATGTTCAGATTGATGATGGAGAGGAGCCTTATGAGACCGCAAGAGCTGTTCGTTCCGATGATGAACGTCCTGTGGCTGCATTGAGTGAACAAAAGATTGAGCTCATGAGGCAGTGTTGTCCCGACATTGATCCACTAGTGCATGAATTTAGCGATCTCAGACACTCTCATGGTGCTTATGCAGTAGCAAGAGAAGAAGAGTTGCTAGAGGCCCCTGATGATGGGGAAAACATAGAAATTTTCAAGGGCATGATCTTCAAGGACTTGCCAACATTGAGAAGGTGGTTACAGGAGTATTCTGTGAAACATAAAAGGCCGTTCAAGGTGCAGCATTCTTATGTGGAGCGCCGTTACACAGTGGTATGTCAGAAAAATGATTGCAATTGGAGGGTATGTGCGAGGAAACAGAAGGACAGTGAAAACTTTAAGATCACCAAAATTGTAGGTCCACATACTTGTGCAACGACGGATCTAAAATAGAAGCATCAACAGTTGATCTCTACCCTTATTGCTAGAAAATTTTACACAACACTGCAGAAACAGAACCTAGCTGAGAAGCATTTTCATTATGAGGTGAGCTATGGCAAAGCATGGAGGGCAAAGCAACGTGCCTGGAAGATGATATATGGTGATTGGGAGGAGGGGTACGAGAACCTGCCTGCATTGTTCAATGCAATCAAGGTAGCTAATCCGGGCATGCATTACGAGTACATCCCAAAACCAAATGAATGGAACGACGGCAGAGAGATATTCTTCCGTGCATTCTGGTGCTTTCCTCAGTGTGTCCAAGCCTTTAGGCATTGTCGTCCTGTGTTATCCATTGATGGTACTTTTCTTTTTGGCAAGTACATGGGCACAATGTTGATAGCCATTGGTTGTGACGCGGACAATGAATTGGTTCCATTAGCATTCGCTTTGGTAGAGAGGGAGAACAAAGACAGCTGGGGTTGGTTCTTGCGGCTTGTTCGGATACATGTTGTAGGCCCTGGGAGAGAGGTTGGTGTCATATCTGACAGATACCAGGGCATACTTAGTGTCGTACAGGAGCAGATTCCGGGGTATGCACCATTGCATCACCGTTGGTGCACTCGCCACCTTGCAGAGAATTTACTCCGGAAGGACAGTTCAAAGGACAACTTCCACCTGTTCGAGGAGGTTGCTTGCATGCTTGAGATTTGCTACTTCGAAGAGAAGTTGGAGCTGCTAAAGACAACAACAAATGCAGAAGGTAGGCAGTGGCTACATGGTTTGATGAGTCAAAAAGATAAATGGTCAAGGGCCTATGATGATGGCGGGTGGAGGTATGAATTTCAAACTAGCAACATGGCTGAGTCATTTAATAGTGTGCTCAAGGGTATACGGGCCATGCCTGTCAATGCCATTGTGTCCTTTACTTTCTTTAGGTGTGTTGCATGGTTCAATGACCGGCATGCATCAGCAATGGCACTATAGAGCATGAATCAGATATGGGCACCTAAACCAAAACACCATCTTGATAGGGCAAAGGAGAAGGTTAGAACACATGAAGTTCATTGCTTTGACCATAGCACGGGAAAGTATGAGGTCATAGAAAGGGGTTGGACAACCTCCGATGGTGAGGTTCGGCCTTCAAGGACTTATATTGTGGTTCTTAGTAATTTCTCATGCATGTGTGGGAAACCAAGGCAGTACCACTTTCCATGTTCTCATTATATTGCAGCGGCTCAACATCGCAACTATGCATATGTGAGTAGGATGCCACGAGAACTAAGTGTTGACAGCCTTGTACTTACTTGGGCTCCCCGTTTCGAGCCTTACCTAGAGGAGGAGCAGTGACCACCATACCATGGCCCAAGATACATTGCGGACCCAGGTGCTCGTTGGGACAAACGTGGAACTAGGAAGAGGACGAGATACAAGATGGTCATGGATCAGGTTTCAGGAAGAACAAGGAGGGGTAGAGCAACACCCTTTCTTACTGATCCCAGGCAAAACCAATGTAGCAAATGTGGCAGACTTGGGCACAATATACCTACATGCACTTGGGCGCCTAGCCAGGTGACAATAGTTATATATATATATATATATATATATGTTACACTATTTATAAATGTTTACTCTTTGTTTGCTTTCTGATATTTATGCATGTAATTTAATTTCTTACTGACAATTTTCTTTTCCTCCAACAGGATGGCGATTTTCGACCTCCTCGATCAGTACTACGAGGCGAACCACCGAGGACGACGCATTTCCGAGGGGGAGGTAATAACTGCAGTTTATCTTACTTTAGCATATGAGGTACTTACATTAAAACACGTGTAATGGTTGCAGGTGCTGGCCCCTCTTCGTCCTCGAACCCATGACAGGTTCCACGAGATACGGTACGATGAAAGGTACACGCCCTTACTAGAGAGGGCTGGACTAGACGTTGTATCGTATCAGGTTCGTCGTGGGTTGCCTGTCATCAACCCCGCGACGATCACGGCTTTGGTCGATAGGTATAACCATGTCCAACACTAATTCATTACTACACACTGTTTCTTTGAAATGTAACTAATATCTTTACTTATCTACCTTCTGTAGGTGGAGGCCGGAAACTCGTAGTTTCCACCTACCTTGTGGAGAGATGACTATCAGTCTTGAGGACATGCAGAAGTGGCTAGTCCATGTAGTTGTTCTAGTTAACATAGTGCCTGTAGTTGATTTAGTTATTCTAGTTGGCATAGTTGACATAGTTATTCTAGTCCATTTAGTTGATTTAGTTGATGTAGTTTCCATAGTGTATTTGATGTAGTTGATGTAGTTGACATAGTGCACATGTTTCAGGATTGATTGTCAAAAACAGAAAAAGACGGTGGAGTTTGAGACGCTACACCGTGTGCACATGGATGCTTGGGACAATCAATATGACAATGTGTATCAAAACGAGACGCCACACAACGACTACAACTTTCGTCAATACCTAACTTGGTACCGGACAGTGACACGAACAAAGTTGAAGACTCAATGGACAAATACGGACTACGCAGACATTGATTCTTCAGATGACGAAGACACGTTCTATGATCTTGAAGCAAGACAAGGGCCGATTGTCGAGGCTGCACCTGTCTTGGACCGAGTGGTAAGTGATCTTAAAAAAGTTATGTAATTTTTTCATGGTAATGCGTTGTATATGACTACCATTATGACTATAATTTGTCTCTTTTTGCAGGGCAAAGCGCTAAAACAGTCTGTAGTGGAAATTGAACGGTTTCCAAGGACAAACGTGGACGAGGCTACGCTCAACAACTTTCTAGGAGTAAGTACTCATGAACACAACGACTATCTCGTCGACAATGCATATATTACAATGCTTAATATGCTCATGTTGTTATCACAGAGGCTAGCACGTAGATTGCGTCGAGCTGCGGCTCGTTGTGGTTGCGGGACTAGCACAACGATGGAGTATGTAGCGAGTCCACAGAGATCACAGAGCTTCTTCTCGCAAAGGTAAACTTTCATTACATGTCGTCTAGTTAAGTGTCTTTCTTTCATACACACAAATGTATTTATATGCACATTTAATTGATACGTGACATTGTAGGTTACGGCGGACAGAGCTCCTCTCGTGGTACTTGAGATACTTTCCAAGGTGACGCCTCGGAGGACGACGAGGATGACGGCAGATATCAAGAACTTGGACCGTCCCAGCTAGATGATGCTCCTTTGACTCAGCCTTCGCAGCCTATAGGAACTAGGAGACGACGTCCGCCAGTTCACTACACTCTAGGCACCGACGCTTTTGGTAAGGGTAAGGATAAGTCTAGTAGGCAGTGACGATGTGGAGTTGTGTGATGATGGTGAACTATATGGTTGTCTTGTGCTATTTGGATGAATATATGTTGGATCATATGATGTTGTCTCTATTTGTTATTGTGGATGCTCCATATACAAGCGAAATTTTGGCGAATTTTTTCCGCGAAATTCTAGCGAATATAGTTGATAACCTAATTCTCTAAACTTAAAGTGCGGTACATGATAACACAACTAAAAGTTTAACAATACATGTCGTTATTCATAGATAAAACATAGAACTACTGAGTGCAACGAGGCCACTTTCCCTTCCTCATCGCATCAGGATTCTCCTCCATCGCTGCCTTCGCACGGCGGGCGCGCTCAACCTTCTTGTCCCTCTCCTCCCTGTAGGCTGCACCTCTTCTCTCTTCCTCCTCTTTCTTGTGCTCCTTCTCAGCTGTCTCCTCTTTTAGTATCTTCTCATAGGCCACTCGACGCTCTGCGTCCCAGTCCTTCATACCTTGCAGAAGACATTTGTCGGACTCCTTGATCTCAGTGTCGATCCCCTGCTCAAAGTCACAGAGCGGTGGAGGGGTCTGTAAATCATGCAGAAGTTAGGCACACAAAACAAAATCATTATTTAATATGATATAAATCGATTTCCGTATAAGAGTAGATTCTCACCATTAAGTTAGTACGACGCTGAGCAAGTGTAGGCTGAAAAGTATAATTTGAACACATCCAATACCTTTGCCTATAGGTTTCATGATCCTCAGAAATCTCTACCTTGCAAGGATCACCGCAAAAGCACATTGGAACCGGAACACCGCTGGGCAGAGGCTTTGGATCGAATGCGATGCCGGTCAACAGGCCCTTCCTACAAATGAAAAAAATCGTTCTAGTAATCGAAACAATTAGAACAAAAAATAAACCTAGCAGAGAATACCTTGCTTTACTAGTTTTCCCACGCCTTGGCATCCTATGGTTGCAAAATGCAAATAACAAATCAATAATCGTCCCAAACCCTAAGTCAAAATCTAACTAGGGTTTCAAAATACACCTAATATAGACCGAATCGATGCATAAAAAATGAGGAGGGGAAGAAGGATACCTTGGTCTCGAAGATCGATGGATCAAATCCAAGTTTCCAAGGTCCAAAATGTCGATTCAAAGAGGTTAGATGGATGGAGGAGAGGAAAAACTCGAGAGCAAGGAAGAACAAATGGATGAAGCCTCGGGTGGGTGGGAAAGCTGGCTGGAATATAAGGAACCGAGCTCGGCGCCGTGCCGTGTGGCGCCGAGCCCCCAGCCACGTCGGCTGCCACGCTGGATGCAGGCTCAACGCTCGGCGCCGTGGGGCACGGCGCCGAGCTGTGTTACCTCGGCGCCATGGGCCACGGCGCCGACCCCCTGGGTCCATTTCTGGGAATAGTTTCTCCAGGGGTCCAAACGTGAAAATATATTTCAAAAGAGGGCTAAATTGTAAAAATTTGGGCCGAACTGCCGGCCGCGACGCCCCGCCCACCCCATGCGCTCCTACCGCCCTCTCCCCTCGCCTCCGCGCCCGCCCCGTCGTACCCGCCCACCTTCTCACCTGCTCACGCGCTCCTGCCGCCCTCGCCCCCGCCCCCGCACCAGCACCTGCCACTGAAGACCCTGATTCCTCTCGATCTGCCAACGCCATTCATCTTGATATGCTACAATCCTAGATCAAGAATATGATTATGTTGATTTTCTGTATCAATGCTCGATTGATTCAGAAACGAAGGAGTATCCCCAAATTTCGTTGTGGCCTCCTTTTTATTGGAGCCCACTACCACGGCTGGTTTGTGCAGTACACTACTTTCTTCGCTGTTGGAGAGACCCCAATCCTCCATCGGAAGGTGCTGCTGGAGAGGCCCCAATCCTCCATCGAAAGCTGCGGCTGGAGAGGCCCCAATCATCCACGCCGAGAAATTGCGTGCTCGTGTCTCTTCTGGCTGCCGGGAGCCTTGGAAGCTGCATGTTCGTCCCCATCAGGCTAGAAGAGATAGGTAATGGAGGTCATTTATCTTATCCATGTGTCTCTGTCAGTGTTAATTTTATTCTGAACATACTTGGTTCATTTATGCATTGCAACTATCGCCTTCGTTAACAATTGTTTATCTTCCTTTATGTTCGCCTTGGTAGTCCCAGTTTACATATGCATATGGTTGGTCTAATTAGGCATCTCAAACCAGGTTGCATAAGTTACTATGAATTCTAGCAAATTTAATTATCAATTGATGTTACTGCTTTTAACCAAAATTGTGTGGATCATTCTAGCTAATTTAAGTAGTAATTGATGTTCCTAATTAGGATAAATTTGAGCATTTCAATTAACTCTTACCATCAATTATAGTAAAAAAATTCTGGTGAATATCTATATTCACAGTACAAATTTCTCGTAAATATTACTGCAAGTTCTCGTTACTAGTATCAGTGCAAAATATTTCTTATATCTATTCTTAGTGCAAAATTTTGTAAAAAAATTCTCATGATTTTTTATTGTTGCAACGTGCATGTGCTATTTGTCGTAAATATGCATACCACATAACTTAGTGTCCAATCTTTCATAGGAAATGAGGCCTTCTAAACTTGTTCAGGGGAGATTGAAATCATTCACCCTGCACACCACACAAGAGGATATTAACATTGATATAAGTGATGTCACTGGTGTATCTTAGACAATACCACCTCAACCAGTTCATCAATAGCCACCACATTGTTCAGAAGAAGACGGATGATGATGATGATGACTTCGTGCAACCCTCAACTAGGCACCTGGTAACCAACAATAAACAATGTCGTACAACAAATGTTGTTGTCAATGCACGCAGATGTGAAAACCCGCAGAAGAAAAATATCCCTCGCATGCTTCCACCTGGGAAGGTATACTATTGTGACTAAATTATTAACTTTTGTTTGTTCTGTGTACTATATTTTTTTTCTCATAGTGCCACTTCGTTCATATGGATCTACCGTTTCTCAAACAATATTGCATTTCATTCCTACCATAATATTTCCTTATTTCCTCCCTTTGTTATCAATTAGCACTTATTTTAATCAAAGTGACAAGTCTTCTCTATCCTTTCTACAACCTAAACAACAAAAGGTTACCAAATACCTTCATGCACCAACAGCTCAATGTGCACCTTCAATATTCAACTCATTTATCGATCTACTCACCATGAGGCAGCGTATCAGAATAAAAAAATATGAATTTTGGTGGCCTTCTCCAGATCCAAGCAAACAAGCTAGTTAGCAGAGAAATGTTGAAGTATTTGTATGACAGGCTAGACCCTAAAATTATGGTAATGGATCTTGGTAAAGATAGGGTTATACATATAAACCATTTTTTTTGTTAAGCAAGTGTTTGGCATTCCAGATCAAAAAAATCAGTGTCGAGAGATTTTTAGTGACGAATTTGTACATGCGGGTGCCTGTAGAAATCAAGTATTTGTACATGCGGTTCTCTTAAGAATACCACCTGTAGAAATCGATTTTCAATGGCGGTCCGTAACCGTTTTATTTCTACTAACGTACGATAACTCAAACCGTCTGTGCTTTTTTTTTTGCGCGCCAGCAAAGACCTCTTTTCTACTAGTGTACATATTCATCTTCAATATTATATCTATATATAAAATAATAAGTGGGCACACACGCAAGATAGTATATACTTCTAAATACAATACAACATGCATGCATGCATCATGGTACGTCTATATATATAAGTAAATAGACATATATTCTTCTTATCTTACTAGCTAATAATTTATATCCTCCTTTGGGCCCCGCACAGAAAATCAACGATCTTCCAAGCGTCATGCATACCTTTGACGCCACTACTGTGTTCCACTTTGCCATCAAGACTCTGATATCTACCATGAGTAGCACCCCATTGTTTGGTTGGACTTCTCGGTCCCATAGGATGAGGAGCGTTGAGAGCGATCCCCGGTCTACAACATACTTTGTCGGGGTCTTAGAAGAGATGGTGATCTTCTTGTCCTAGTTCTTGCCCGAGAATGTGTCGCGGATCACTTTGAACCGCATAGCTGCACAGAACATCACCACACACCTAACCAGTCCGTCTTTGAGTTGGGGTAGGTTTTGTGGCGAGAGTTGTACCTTGCAAGATGCTTGGTGGCAAGTGTGGCTGATTGGTTTCCTAGAGGAACCTTTCCAAAGATTCCGGTGACCTTCCTCAATTATTTGTCCACCGAGAAACCTCTAAACCCACCACTAAACTTGTGCCAGTGGCCAGTGGTATTCCTGAAGCCAAGAAGATATAGATTGTCAATGGCCCTGGCCAGTGTCACCTTGTCTTGTGGTGATGTCCCGTCAACATGGATGTAGATCCACGTAGGCGGCTCGCCGTGGAAATCGCGACGTTGTTGTCCGAGGACAAATTTTCTATACACTTTTTGAGGGATGTATGGTGGCGTGCTCGAGCGCTCCAACAGCTCTTTGAGCTTGCTGTACACATCATTGTAACTTTGAGTCTTAAGGTCAAAAGTAGATATGGTGGATTGGGGCAGCTGCGTGAGCTAATTGGTTGCAGCAGGGTGCAAAGCAGCAACAGGCTAGTAAAAATATGAAAATCATGCGCGGCGGCGGCATGGTCAGATCTTAGCTTAGCGTGGTGACGGATACTCCACTAGCATATCCAGGAGTAAGCTAGTCAGGTGTGGGACGTGTTCAATGCAGGCAGGCAGGCAGAGGCACAACAGGTTGCCTTGAATAATTCCTTTGCATATGCATGCCCTATTACATGAGATGTATGTGATATATATATATATATATATATATATATATATATATACCATCGCATGCGCAATAGGTTGCATATATGTCGGTCGATCGGCAACAGACCATATGCATGCCATGCCATGCCATGCCATGAGTCGTCGATGCATATATGCTGGCGGGCCGACCGCATGCATATGGGATGCGTGATCGGTGATCCATGAATTGAGAGGCACGACAGGGCCGGATGGATCGGATCGAGGAAACCAACTAACAACAATGTATCTTCAATTCATGCGCGCATCTATCCCTGCCTCCATCTGATCTCCCTCCCTCCCTCCCCTCCAGCTAGCTAGCCGGCCGCCACACCAGCCTCGATCGATCTCCGATCCGATCCATGGAGCAGTTACCTAAGGACATGCTTGCCAACATCCTGGGCCGCCTCCCTCCTTGCAGCCTAGTGGCATCACGATGCGTCCGCAAGCACTGGTGCTCCACCATCGACACTCGACGTCTGCTGCGCGCAGACCTCCTCCCTCTCCGCGTCGAGGCTTTCTTCTGCAACAATTACTTCCTGTTCGACCACACGTTTGAAAGCCGATGTTTGGTTTTGAGTAATTGATAAAACCTATGGACTAACCCTATTGCTAAGTGCTAAATCAAGATAGGGTAATCCACCTTGGTGCATGGAGCCTAGAGGATGATCATGATGGATCAAGTACTCCATGAACAAGGAAAAGATGTGGAATGAAAATGACTCAAGGCAAAGGTATATCTATAGGGTCATTTTCGGTTTAGTGATCAAGACACTATAGAGAGTGTGATCACATTTAGGATATATAGTCGTACTATCAAGTAGGGAAAACTCGTGTCGATTGCGGTTATCATGTGTCACTAGGTTTGCATTGCATATCCATATAAAACAAACCTAAGTGACACAAACATGAACTAAAATCCATGAACTATATTGTAAAAGGCTAACACAGGGCTTAAGTGGTTGGAACACTTGGTGTTAGCACTTGGAAGCTTGGAGAAGAAGAAGCGAGTCGTTTGGACAAAGCAAAGTGATCCGGACGCAAGGTCCGGACACAAGGGAAGCTCGGTCCGGACTAAGGAAAATACGACCGGAGGCAAACCCTAAGGCATGGCCTCGGCGCACAGGAGGACCGGACGTAGATCAGCGTCCGGACGCTGACTCCGGTCATGCTTCCGGAACTCGGCGCTCTCTGGACTCCTCTGTTCAGAGGATCCGGACGCAAAGCATGGTCCGGACCCTGGAAACCGGACGTGCAACCGGAGCCAAGGGGCTCTTTGGATCGGCTCGGTGTAGAGTCCGGACGCGAGGCAATGATCTGGACTCCTGCACTATTGCGTGCGTCCGGAGGTGACGTGGCACGCGCAGGCGAAGGCGCCAACGACAGAATTCAAACAGCAGGGCGTCCGGACGCGCACGCAATGGTCCGGACCCCCTATTCAATCTGCGTCCGGAGTCACGCAGAAAGCTGTGAAGATGGAGGCAAATGGCTAGCTCGGTGGAGATAGCTATATAAGTGTTTGGCCGGCCTCCTAGGGCTCACTCTTGCACCTTCTATTCATTTGAGACATTTATGCTTGTTTGAGATAGCTCCCAACTCACTCTCTTCACTCTTGTTGCATACTTGTGAGAGTTTGAGTGATCCAAGTGCTTTGATCATTGCATTGCATCTTAGTGGCACTTGGTCATCGTCATCGCCGCATGGTTTCTTATTATTCTTGATGTTTGCCAACACCTAGACGGCTTGGCGATTGTGGAGAAGCTTTGGCGCAATTGGTGATTGTTTGTGGCCAGCTTCGGTGATTGTGAGAGGGCTTGTACCCACCTCGGCGGAGCGCCAAAGGGTAACTCTAGTGGATTGCTCGTGTCATTGAGTTACTCTCTTTTGGGTGGATTCTTGTGGAGCCCGAGTTAGTGGGCTAGGCTTGTGAAACACCTATTAGCCACCGAATCACCATTTGAGTAGTCGACACAACGGGGACTAGCTTGGTGGCAACCAAGTGAACCTCGGGAGAAAAATCGTTTGTCTTCTTGTCTCCCGGCTACTCTTTGATGTTCATTGTGATTGGCTCTCTACATTGACATCCTTATATCACAAGGCATCGGTATATCAATCACCTCCTCTCTTGCATTTATATTCTTTCATATCTTGTCTAGTTAGCTTGCTAGTTAGCTCCTTTAGTAGTTTTTCTTGCTGACTTGTGCTAAGTGCTTTAGGTTCTTGCTATTGATTGACAAGCACTTAGTTAACTAGAATTGCATTGGATAGGTGACTTTGCACCCCAAGTAGAGCTAGAGCAAAAAGCTTCGCTTAAGTGTTATCTAACCTTTGCTCTAGTGATTTGTAGAATTTTTATTAGGCTATTCACCCCCCTGTAGCCATCTAGGACCTTTCAAGTGGTATCGGAGCCGTGGTCACCGCTATTATCAAGGTTTAACAACCTTCGGTGTTAGTGATGACTCAAATATCATTCAACCATGTGGGGAGCAAACCGCCAATGTTTGATGGCACCTCATTTGATTATTGGAAGAGGAAGATGAAGATGCATCTAGGCTCAATACATGAGAAGGTATGGAGTGTGACCGAACATGACTTTGTCATTCTTGATGAAGCCGCTCCCACACCTAAAGAGCAAGAGAACCGGCAATGCAACACCATGGCACTCAATGTCATCTACAATGGCATTGATTCCAAGGTGTTTGAACAAATCAAAGATCTTGAGAAAGTAAGTGAAGTGTGGAAGAGATTAGAAGATACTTATGAGGGCACTTCAATGGTGAAGAATGCCAAGCTATACATGCTCAAGGACAAGCTATCTCACTTCAAGATGAAGGATGATGAGTCCATCCCGGAGATGTTCCATAGGCTCCAAGTGATCATTAATGATCTCAAGAGCTTGGGTGAGAAGGTCAAAGATGAAGACTTCTCAAACCGCTTTATTGGTTGTTTACCCAAGAAATACAAAACTTTGAGGCAAATAATTAGGAGAGATGGTTTGGACAAGATCACTCTTAATGAAGTACTTGGTGAGATCATGACCGAAGAGCAATACAATGAGGAAAGTGAAGAAGAAGAGGTCAAGAAAGAAAAGAAAGAAAAGAAGAACTTAGCATTCAAGGCTTCTTCATCCAAGAGCAAGGGCAAAGCAAAGAAGCAAGAGTCAAGTGATGATGAAGAAGCTAGTGATGATGATGATGAGATGATGGCCCTCTTCGTGCGCAAATTTGGCAAGTTCATGAAGAAGAAGGGCTATGGTGCTAGAAAGAGAAGAGATAACTTCAAGAGCAAAGAATATGAGAAGAGATGCTACAAGTGCAAGCAAACCAGTCACATGATTACGGATTGTCCCAATCATAGTGATGATGATGAGAAGAAAAGCAAGCATGACAAGAATGAGAAGAAGCTATCCTTCACCAAGAAGAAGAAGGGTGAATCCTATGTGGTGACTTGGGATGATAGTGATTCTTCCGATGATGAATCTAGTGATGATGAGAGGAAGAAGGCCAAGAAGAAGGCTTTGGCAAGCATTGCTATCAACAACAAGCCATCCATCTTCGACACTCCATCATGCTTCATGGCTAAGCCAACTAAGGTAAAATCTCATGATGATAGTGATAGTGATGATGATAGTAGTGATGATGAGGAGGAGTACTCCAAGGAGGAACTAGTTGATATGATGAAGCAAACTTATGATTGCTTTGAGAAGAAGAGAAATGAGTGTAAAGAATTAAACAAGAAGCTTAAGGCTCTTGAACAATCCTTTGATAAGCTCAATGGCTCTCATAAGAGGCTAATGGAAGCCCATGAGAATCTTGAGAGGACTCACTACAAGCTTGAAAAGGCTCACTCCTCTCTCCTTGATCAAAGCAAGGATAAGGTTGTTGCATCATGTAATGTTGGAGTAACTTGTGATATTCTAGATGAATCATTTTTCACTCCTATCATTGTTGCCCCAACCGAAACACAATGTAGCACCTCCACTTGCACATCTACTAGTGATAGCTCAAAGGATGATGCTACACTAGTAATTGAAAATGAAAAATTGAAAAATGATGTTAATGAACTCACTCATGCTTTGGGTAAGGCATATGGTGGAGATGCCCGCTTGCTAAAGTGCTTGGGTAGCCAAAGATTCTCTCATTACAAAGAGGGTTTAGGCTATACACCCAAGAAAGGCAAGTCGGCCTTTGTAACTCCTAAGCCTAGCTTTGTGAGGAGCAATGGCCGGTTTTGCACAAAATGCAAACAAGTAGGGCATGTAGACCAATATTGCAAACTTAACATGAGTCAAACCAAGTTTGCTAAAGCTACCTCTATGCACTTTGATTCTTGTTATATGCTTACCAAAAGTGCTAAGGGTATCATGGCTAAGTATGTTGGCACATCCATTGTTGGCCCAAAGAAGAAGGCTATTTGGATGCCAAAGTCCTTGGTCACTAACTTTGGAGAACACAAACAAGTATGAGTACCTAAAAGAAACTAATTTGTTTTGTAGGTCAATTACAAAGTCGGAGGAAGGCATTGGGTGCTTGATAGTGGGTGCACTCAACACAAGACCGGGGATTCTAGAATGTTCAAATCAATCAACTCCAACACCAATGATGGCATTGATAGTATTACATTTGGTGATAATGGCAAGGGCAAGGTCAAGGGTCTTGGTAAGATTGCAATATCCAATGACTTGAGCATATCCAATGTCTTGCTAGTTGAGAGCTTTAACTTCAATTTGCTATCGGTAGCTCAATTGTGTGATCTTGGATTCAAATGCATATTTGGAATAGATGATGTTGAGATCATTAGTGAATATGGTTCAAACTTGATCTTCAAAGGCTTTAGATATGAGAACCTCTACCTAGTTGATTTCAATGCTAGTGAAGCTCAATTGTCAACTTGCTTGCTCAATAAATCAAGTATGGGTTGGTTATGGCATAGAAGGCTTGGCCATGTTGGGATGAAGCAATTGAATAGATTGATCAAGCATGACTTAGTAAGAGGCTTGAAAGATGTTGTGTTTGAGAAGGACAAACTTTGTAGCTCTTGTCAAGTCGGCAAATAAGTTGGTAACACCCATCCAAAGAAGGGCATGATGAGCACTAGTAGAGCATTTGAGTTGTTGCACATGGATCTATTTGGACCAACAACATACACTAGTATTGGAGGAAACAAGTATGGATTTGTCATAGTGGATGATCTTACAAGATATACTTGGGTATTCTTTCTCAATGACAAGAGTGATACATTTGCAACCTTCAAATCTTTTGTCAAAAGATGTCACAATGAGTTTTAAACAACCATCAAGAAAGTGATAAGTGACAATGGAAGTGAATTAAAGAATACAAGAGTTGAAGAGCTATGTGATGAGCTTGGAATCAAGCATCAACTCTCGGCCAAGTACACTCCACAATCAAATGGCCTTGTTGAGAGGAAGAATAGAACATTGATTGATATGGCAAGATCTATACTTAGTGAGTACAATGTGAGTCAATCTTTTTGGGCCGAAGCTATCAACACCGCTTGCTACTCTAGCAATCGATTGTATTGTCATCCATTGATGGAGAAGACTCCATATGAGCTTTTGAATGGAAGAAAGCCCAACATTGCATACTTTAGAGTCTTTGGGTGCAAATGCTACATCTTGAAGAAAGGCACAAGACTTGGGAAGTTTGACAAGAAGTGTGATGAAGGGTTCCTACTTGGTTACTCAACCATAAGAAAAACCTATAGAGTTTGGAATTCGGCTAGTGGTATACTTGAGGAGGTTCATGATGTTGAGTTTGATGAAACCAATGGCTCCCAAGTTGAGAATTAGAACCTAGAAGATGTGAGTGGTCCTCAATTGGCAAATGCTATGAAGAACATGGATATTGGTGATATTAGGCCTAGGTAAGTGATTGACATTGAAGATGATAAAGATCAAGTGCTCAACTCACCTCAAATACAAGCTAGTAGCTCTCAAGTGCAAGATCAACAAGTTGCTAGTTCATCTCAACCAAGCTCAAGTAATCAAGTTCCTATCCTCCAACCGACCAACACTGCAAGAGATCATCCCATTGATCAAATAGTTGGTGACATTACAAGTGGTGTTCAAACAAGATCAAGATTGGCATCCTTTTGTGAGCACTACTCCTTTGTACCATCCATGGAGCCAACAAAGATTGATGAAGCCCTACAAGATGTTGATTGGGTCAATGCTATGCATGAAATGCTCAACAATTTCACTAGGAACCAAGTTTGGGAACTAGTTGAAAGACCCAAGAACTACAATGTAATTGACACAAGATGGGTATTTAGAAACAAGCAAGATCAAGATGGTATAGTTGTGAGGAACAAAGCAAGATTGGTAGCTCAAGGATACACTCAAGTTGAGGGTCTTGACTTTGGAGAAACTTATGCACCAGTTGCAAGATTAGAGGCAATAAGAATTCTATTGGCCTATGCATGTGCACATAACATCAAGCTATACCAAATGGATGTGAAGAGTGCTTTCTTGAATGGATACATCAATGAGCTAGTATATGTTGAGCAACCTCCGGTTTTGAAGATGACAAGAAGCCCAACCATGTGTACAAGTTGAGGAAGGCTTTATATGGCTTGAAGCAAGCACCTAGAGCGTGGTATGAAAGATTGAGGGATTTCCTTCTATCTAAAGGGTTCATTATGGGGAAGGTTGATACTACTCTCTTCACCAAGAAGCTTGGCAAGGATCTATTCGTCCTTCGAATATATGTGGATGACATCATATTCGGTTCAACCAATCAAGATCTTTGTGAAGAATTTGGCAAGATGATGGCAAATGAGTTTGAAATGTCAATGATTGGTGAACTTAGCTACTTCCTTGGTCTTCAAATCAAGCAATTGAAGAATGGTACCTTTGTGAGTCAAGGCAAGTACATCAAGGATATGATGAAGAAGTTTGGCTTAAAAGATTCAAAAGGCATTAGCACTCCAATGGGCACAAATGGACACTTGGATAGTGATGCTAGTGGCAATATGGTGGATCAAAAGTTGTATCGGTCTATGATTGGAAGCCTACTCTATGTGACCGCTTCTAGGCCGGATGCGATGTTTAGTGTATGCATGTGTGCAAGATTCCAAACCTCTCCAAGAGAATGTAACTTGAAGGCTACAAAGAGGATATTAAGGTACTTGAAACATACACAAGATGTTGGATTGTGGTATCCCAAGGGGTCTAATTTTGAGCTAATTGGATATTCGGACTCCGACTATGCGGGATGCAAGATTGATAGAAAGAGCACATCGGGCACATGTCAAATGCTAGGCATGTCACTTGTATCTTGGTCATCAAAGAAGCAAAATAGTGTTGCACTCTCTACTGCCGAAGCCGAATACATAAGTGTGGGTAGTTGTTGTGCTCAATTGCTTTGGATGAAAGCAACTTTGAATGACTATGGGATCAACTTCAAGCAAGTGCCATTGCTATGTGACAATGAAAGTGCAGTGAAGCTAACCAACAATCCGGTTCAACATTCAAGAACCAAGCACATTGATGTAAGGCACCACTTCATAAGAGACCATCAACTCAAGGGTGATATCAAGATTACAAGTGTTGGCACCGATGATCAACTTGCCGACATATTCACCAAGCCACTTGATGAGAAGAGGTTTTGCAAGCTAAGAAATGAGTTGAACATTCTTGACTTCTCAAATATGTGTTGATACACCCCCCATATATGACATGCCTCTCCTTCGAGCAAAGCAAGGTACAAGTTGGTTGACATGTCATTCATCCTTATTAGGACTTGTTAGTGCATCTAGACATCAATCCATTAGGTTCATTCATGAGAATAAAATGCTTTGATGCTTATATGGCACCACTATTGCTTCTATGATTGACTTGATCTAGTGGTAGCATATGACATATTTGTGGGCTTGCAATCCTAGATTTTGATCTAGATCATGAACTTCAAATGTTTAGCTCAACATGGGCAAGATAACCATTCTAGGATGTGTGAACAAGCTTGACCATGGTTTAAACCGAGTTAAATAGCTTGGGGCAAGAAATCTAGATTGAACCACAACTAAGCTTTTCTCCAATAATCAAACCTTTGAGCACATCTTTTATGATAATAAATGACAAAGGGGGAGAAGTAAGTAGTACAACAAAGAAAAATCATTTTGAAAATTTTGAAAATGAAAGCACACAAGTAGGGGGAGCATGCCTATGAATAAAATTGTTGCATATCTTTGTGCATTCATAAGTGCTTGCTTGCATATGTCATTACATTCATGATATGCTTGTGTGGTGATTGCCAGAAACTAAATGGTGTGATGTGAAAGTGCAATCAAGCCCTAAAGTGGGTTTTGGTGACATGACAACATATTTAGGAAACTAAGGAGACCTTGTGAGTATGACAAGCAGGTTAAACTTAAGGAGGTTGATGAACAGGTTGGCGGACCCCTCCAATTACAAAAGTGCATGACAACAAGCTCAAAGCGTTTAAATTCTTTTATACTTTGAATTTGAGTTAGGTTTTTCGTACTATAAAGAGGGATTCAACACGCATGCCAACAAGTGAACCAAATGCATATATATCCATATACATCACACCTCCACATACATAGTAGGCAAAACATCCAGCTATTCGAAGATCTTCTTGTTGCTATTTCTGCCAGGCCGGCAGTGCCGGGCTACAGGTCGGCACTGCCGCGACTTGTTCAACCAGTGGAAAGTGAGGAGGTATTTAATCACCCCCTCACTCACCCCGAACGGCTAGTTCTGCCATTCACTCATTCTTACTTCGAAAGAACAGAAAGAGAAGCTCCTCTCTTGCTCTCCCTTCTCCCTTGGTGCTCATCCACTCTCCTCCATTGATTTCCAATCATTCTTTGAGAGATTGAGCCTCCAAGCTTTGAGAAGAAGTTTCTCCCTTGGATCTTCACTCCTACAAGCATTTGGTTTGCGTGGTGGCCGGCGGTTTGAGTTCTTTACTCTTGGAGCTTTGCTCCTAGCCGGCTAGAGGTTGCCCTTGAGCTTGCCTCCTTCGTGTGGCAGCCTAGGGAAGTTTGTATCACCCATCATTTGCTAATACACTTCTCTCATCTCAAGGGTTCATTCTCTTGACTTGAGACCGAGGAAAGAGCTAGCCTTTGTGGTGAGCTTGAGCCTTGTGTGGCGCACCTCAACAACGTGGACGTAGGCAAGCCTTGGTGGCGAGCTGAACCACGGGTCAAATCTTGTGTCACCGTGTGCTTGTTACTTTACTTTCATATATCTTGTGTGCTAGGTGATTTCTAGGGTTTGGACCCGATCTACTCGGTGGGTGTGTTGCTACCACTTTCAAGTGGTGCTAGAGGTTTCCTACACCTCTAGAAAGGTTTCTATTCAAGCACAATTTGCATTCTCAGTTTATATTTTGAATTGTGCATTTATCTAATCTAGTGACCATCAATGCTGCCCTAAGTCCAGCAGTGCCAGCCACCCCGACAGTGCCGGCCTCAAGCCCGACAGTGTCGGCCTCTCTAGTAACTGAAACTCTAGCAGAGAGATTGAACAAAAAACTAGAGTCAATGGACGATTGTAGAAGCATATGCAGCAGTGCTGTCACCAGGAGCCCGGCACTGCCGGCCTCTGGCCCGGCACTACCGTCCCGGTGCAGACAACACTATTGGAAGCTTCATCAATCCTCCATTGAATCGAGGTTTTGATTGAATCTAACTACTAGAGGTACATCACCATATATAATGCAACTACTAACAACCTAAATCCCATCTCAAAATCCGTACATTGCATAGATCGAGCCAAGTTAGGGTTTCAAGTTATTACCTTTGAAAGAGAGGGAAGAGGATGAAGAGGGCCGGGCTTGAGTGAATCTTGACGCGGGGAGGAAGATCCTCCACACCTCCTCCAATGGCAGCACCTCCGAAGGGCGGCACCGTCGGGGAAGAAGAGAGGGACCTCCGGGCTCCCTAGGTCTCCTTAGGGTTGAGAGAGGAGAGGAGAGGTGTTTCTGTTGGGGGGATATGACTTGGGATGGAGTCCCCTCGGGTCTTGGGCAGAGAGATAAAGAAAAACCCGAGAGGTGGGACTTGGGCCCGACAGGCTCGGGACCCTTAAGTCGCGGCACTGCCGGGCTGAGTCCAGCACTGCCGGCCTGGCCAGGCAGTGATGAGCTATGCCACTTAATACTTATAAATTTATGCACTTGTGAACACATACTCCTTGCTCTATGATGGTCACAGTAAGCAATCAGCAGTACATACAATGACCACCATACTCAAGTTTCTTTCAAAATTGGTTTTGAAACACATAATTGAGATTTTTCAAAGTTTTGTCTATGTCGCTGGGTGGACAAACAAATGTGTGCTATAGTTCCAACCACATTACGAGAATCAAGTATATTCAACTCACTACGCAAGGCACAAAACCTTGTCTCATCGAGAGGCTTAGTGAAGATATTGGCTAGTTGCTTTTCGGTGCTCACATGGCGAGTTACGATATCTCCTTTTAATTCATGGTCTCTGAAGAAGTGATGACAGATGTCTATGTGTTTGGTTCTAGAGTGACTAACCGGGTTATTTGCGAGTTCGATGGCACTCTCGTTATCACACAAGAGAGGTATCTTGGTGAATTGACATCTGAAATCTTTTAAGGTTTGCCTCATCTAAAGTAGTTGAGTGCAACATGCGTCGGCTGCAATATACTCGGCCTTGGCGGTGGAAAGGGCTACACAATTTTGCTTTTTAGAACTCCAAGACACTAGGGACCGTCCAAGGAATTGACACGTCCCCGAAGTGCTTTTTCGGTCTACCTTGCAACCGGCGTAATCAGAATCCGAATACCCAAGTAGATCGAACTTAGAACCCTTAGGATACCATAAGCCAAGGTTAGGAGTGAAAACTAGATATCTAAAAATTCTCTTAACGGCCATTAAATGACACTCTTTCGGGTTAGCTTGAAATCTAGCACACATGCACACACTAAGCATTATGTACGGCCTAGATGCACATAAGTAAAGGAGAGATCCAATCATGGAGCGATATACCTTTATGTCCACGGATTTCCCTCCTTCATCAAGATCAAGATGTCCATTGGTTGACATGGGAGTCTTGATTGGCTTTGCATTTGCCATGTCAAACTTTCTCAACATATCATGGGTGTACATGGTTTGGCATAAGAAAGTCCCTTCCTTGAGTTGCTTAATTTGAAAACCGAGGAAGAACTTTAGCTCACCCATCATAAACATCTCAAATCTCTTAGTCATGATCCTACTAAACTCATCACAAAAGGATTGGTTAGTACAACCAAATATTATGTCATCGATATATATTTGGCACACAAAGATATCATTATTGACTTTATGAGTAAAGAGTGTAGGATCCGCTTTGCCTATTTCAAAGCCTTGTTTGATCAAGAATTCCTTAAGGCATTCATACCAAGCTCTTGGTGCTTGCTTAAGCCCATAGAGCATCTTATGGAGCTTGAAGACATGATGAGGAAACTTGGGATCTTCAAAACCCGGTGGCTGCTCAACATACACCAACTCTTGGATAGGGCCGTTGAGGAATGCACTCTTCACATCCATTTGTTGAAGCTTGAAGTCATGATGGGCATCATAGGCCAAAAGCATTCGAATTGCTTCAAGCCTAGCTACCGGTGCATAAGTCTCTTCAAAGTCTAAGCCCTCCACTTGCGTGAAACCTTGAGCCACCAATCTTGCCTTGTTCCTTGTCACCATGCCTTGCTCATCTTGTTTGTTGTGGAAGACTCACTTGGTTCCAATCACATTAGTGTTGGGTCTTTCCACCAATGACCACACCTTGTTCCTTTCAAAGCTATTTAGCTCTTCTTGCATAGCCATCACCCAATCCGGATCATCTAGAGCTTGCTCAACCTTAAGAGGTTCCAAAGAGGAGACAAAAGAGTAAAATTGACAAAAGTTTGCCAAATGTGAACGAGTAGTTAGCCCCCTTCAGAGACTCCCAAGTATATTATCAACGAGATGATCCTTTTGAATTGTTTGCCTCAATCTTGGATGCTCTGTGGATTCTTGTTGATCAGCTTGGTCATCATACTCATACTCTTCAAAATTAGGTTGTAGGTTCCTTGGAGTAACAGGAGATAGGCTAGCTGTTGTCTGCCTGCTTGGTCCGGCAGTGCCGGCCTCTGGCCCGATAGTGCCGTGGTCAGGCACAGAGGCTGGACCAGGGAGCACTGCTGGGCCATTTTCTTCAAATCTTGGGGCAGTAGCATCACCACCTTGAGGTTCCACTTCTGTGGCCTGGACTTCTTGTGGTCTAATGTCACCAATGGCTATGTTCTTGATTGCTTCACATGGTGGTTCCTCATTACCTACAATCACTTGATCAATTTGCTCTACTTGAGAGCCATTAGATTCATCAAATGTCACGTCTATCGCGATTTCAATTTTCCCTAAGGTCTTGATGAATACACGATAGGCATGCTCATTTGATCTATAACCAAGAAGAAAACCTTCATCAACTTTAGGTGCAAACTTAGAGGTTTTGGGTTTCTTGTTAAGTATGAAACACTTGCACCCAAAAACTCTAAAGTATGACACCTTTGGTTTGTTACTGGTTAGAAGCTCATATGAAGTCTTCCTCAAGATCTTGTGTAGATAGAGCCGGTTGATGGCATGGCAAGCGGTGTTGACGGCTTCGGCCCAAAATATATCCAAAGTCTTATACTCATCTAGCATTGTCCTTGCCATGTCAATGAGTGTTCGGTTCTTACTCTCTACTGCACCATTTTGTTGAGGGGTGTATGGAACTGAAAACTCATGCTTGATGCCCTCATCATCAAGAAACTCCTCCACTTGAGTGTTCTTGAACTCGGTTCCATTGTCACTATGAACTTTCTTGATTTGGAAGCTGAATTCCCTTTGTGCTCTTCTAATGAAGGTTTTCACCTTATCTTGCATTTGTGCCTTATCATACATGAAAAACACCCAAGTGAAATGAGTAAAGTCATCAACAATAACTAAACCAGGTTTGTTACCGCCAATGCTTATGTAGGCCACCGGTCCAAAGAGATCCATGTGTATTAGCTCCAATGGTTGTTTGGTGGAGACAATGCTCTTTGGTGGGTGAGGTGCACCTACTTGCTTTCTGGCTTGGCAAGCGCTACAAATTCTATCCTTCTCAAAATGAACATTTGTTAGTCCAAGAATGTGTTCATCTTTTAGGAGTTTGGCCAAGTTCCTCATCCCAACATGAGCTAGTCGGCGATGCCATAGCCAACCCATGCTAGATTTTGCCACTAAACAAGTCTCAAGCTTAGCTTTACTTTTGTTGAAATCAACTAGGTAAAACTTGCCCTTCAAACGACCCGTAAAGACAATAGAGGAATCCTCCCTCTTAAAGACTTCCACACCCTTATCCGTAAAGAGACAATTGTAGCCCATCTCACAAATTGTGATACGGACAACAAGTTGTAACTCAACGAATTCACATATAATACATTTGAGATGGAATGCTCAAGAAGAATAGCAACTTTACCAAGTCCAATCACTTCCCCTTTGGAGTTGTCACCGAAGATGATATTCTCACTTGCATTTGAAGTTGGGGAATATGATGAGAACATACTCTTTTCTCCGGTCATATGATTTGTACATCCACTATCAAGCACCCAACTTGATGCACCGGAGGAGTATGCCTACAAAACAATTTAGTTCCTAGATTTAGGTCCCCAATCAATCTTGGGCCTTGCATGTTAGTCACAACAATCTTTGGAACCCAAATGTTCGTGCTTCTTTTATCATGTTTCTCATCACCTACAAATTCTGCAATGACTTTACCACGGTCATTGCATTTCAACATGTAGCATGAGGATAAACTTCCTTGAGGTGACCTTGCCTTTGGTTGATAGGCATACTTGTTCTTGGCCACCCAGATTGATTCCTTGGGTTTCTGAGAAACCTGCTTTTGCTTGGGCACCCTCTTGGCATAGACTTGGGCTTGAGCTTGATCAGGTGAAGCATTAGTAGCCTTCCCTTTAGTGGGGCACGGTACTGCCGGCCTGAGGTCCGGCACTGCCGGCCTCTAGTCCAGCAGAGCTGCTCTCTGTGCATGCTTATCTGCACCAATGCTTCCCTTCTTCTCAAACTTGACACACTCAATGCCTTTCACTATTTTTCTTCCATTGGTTTTACCCCCTTGAGTGTGTCCAAGCCCATCTTTGATTGATGGATGCCTTCCATCCTTGTATTGGATTTTCTTTGGCTCACTTTGTCTTTGTCATTCTTCCTTGAAACTGAGATGACATTGTTGAGCCTTGCTATTTCTTTCTTCATGGCCTCCATGTTGGCAAGGTTAGTGGTATAAGCATTCAAATCAATATTATAGCATTTTCCACAACCTTGACTAGTGGATGGAGAAGAGGCATCATTTTCTTTAGGAAGATGTGAGTTGCCCTCCCAAAGAAGGTTGTATTGTGCCTTAAGCTCTTGATGCTTTTCAACTAAGCCACAATGCTTTTGCTCGAGGTCACTACACTCCTTCTTAGTGAGAGAATGACCTTTTTGTTCTTTGGCCAAGGCCTTAGTCAAAGAGCTCACCTCACTCCTTTCTAATGCAAGAGCTTCCTCGCTAGCAATATAGAGATCCTCTTGTTTGATAAGAGTCTTTTCTCTAGATGCTAACTCACTCTTGGTTGCCTCTAATTCATCCAATATGTTGGCAATGAAGATTTTGGTCTTTTCATCCATGTTATTAGTTATTTGAGTTATTTCTTCATCACTAGAGTAATCACTAGAATCACTACTAGAGATGACATTGGGGAGAGGAGTTTTGGGTTTCGGTTTTGATTTTACCTTCTCACCCTTTGCCATGAGACAAATGTGAGGGGAGCATTCATTATCATCGGACATGTTGTTGAAGAGCCTTGGTGAAGTAGATGGCTTGTGAATAGAAATTGTAGTCATCTCTTCATCTTCACTTGAGCTCTCGGTTGATGAGTCCCACTCATGCCCAATGTGTGCTTAACCCACATATCTCTTGCCTTTCTTGTAGTCATCCTTGTCTTCTCTCTTGCCCTTGCTACCACATCTAAAACAAGTTCTTGATTTCTTGTTTGTGAACTTCCTTCTTGTGAGCTTGTACCCATTCTTCTTGATGCCCTTGTTGAATCTTCTCATGAAGAGAGCCATGTCATCAATATTCTCGGCTTGCTCATCTTCATTTTCACCATCACTTGATGTTGGAGCTTCGGGTTCATGCTTGATGGCTTTGGTTGCATGTGATTTGCTTGAGGAAGCTTGCTTGCTGTTTT
The DNA here is from genome assembly GCA_022036555.1 of Microstegium vimineum. Taxonomy (NCBI): domain Eukaryota; kingdom Viridiplantae; phylum Streptophyta; class Magnoliopsida; order Poales; family Poaceae; genus Microstegium; species Microstegium vimineum. The sequence goes on along the minus strand of CM039129.1, from coordinate 145,602 downwards.
TAGGACAGCTAGGGGCTGATCTCCTTGAGGTCTTGTTGGCTTTGAGAGCCACATCCTTGATCTTCATCCCTTCCATCCTTGCTTGCATCTCACCAAGCTTCTCCCTCTCAAGTGCTTCTTCCCTTTGTAGATCAAAGGTCATGATTCTTCCAAGCACATCACTTGGGGTGAAGTACTCAAACTTCTTCTTGTCCCTTATTAATGTCACAACGGTCTCATTCCTTGGAGAATAGGCTTCAAGTATGATCTTGACTACCTTGTGATCATTGACCTCTTCACCACCAAGTCCTCTAATCTTTCCAACAATCACTATCAACCTATCAAACATCTCTTGTGGCCCTTCACCTTTGTTGATCACAAACCGGTTGAGCTTGGCCATGAATAGATCGATCTTGGATTGCCTTACTTTGCTTACACCCTCATGTGCAAGGTGCAAGGTGTACCATATCTCCTTGGCAACTTCCAAGCCCATCACCTTCTTATACTCATCACCATCCAATGCACTTAGCAACACACTAGTTGCTTGTGCATTGAGTTGGATGCAACGAAGCTCGGTGGTGGTGGGGCTTGTGGGATCTACCGGAGGCTCACATCCTCTATGGACAATCTCCCAAGCACCGGGTGAAGACCTACAAGATATGCTTTCATCAAGTGTTTCCACTTGGCAAAGTTAGTCCCATCAAAATGAGGCAATTTGCCCGTGGGAACATGGAATAAAGGTTTATGCTCATGGTTAGAAATGGAAGAATAGTTGAAGGATACGGCGGAGTATTTATTGCTGCCCTCATCCTTCTTCTTCTTCTTCTTCTTCTTCTTCTTCTTCTTCTTCTTCTTCTTCTTCTTCTCATCCTTCTTCACAATCTTGGAGGCTTGGTATGATGCATCATCATCACCGTCGGAGCTACTTGATTCAACCTCCACTAGAGAGGCTTTCTCTTTGCTTTTCTTTAACTCCTCCTCCTTTTCCTTGAGCTGCTTCTTGAGTGCTCTTACTTCTCTTCTATGAAGCTTCTCGGAAAGCTTCAAGATCTTGGCTTCATTTATTGCATCTTCTTCTTTTTGCTTTTTTTTTGCTTCTCTTCTCAATCTTCTTTCTTCTTTCCTTTTTGCTTTCTCTCCAGCAGACATGGTAGGTGTGGTCAAGTAATCTTCCGAGTCCACACTCGCATTGTTGTTGTCCATTGAGTGCAAGTCCACATCCTTTGGGTTGACTTGCTTGACATTTCCCTCTTCGGTCATTATCTCACACGGTTAAGTGCTTACTGAGATAACCTCGCTTTGATACCACTTGTAAGGACCTGATTAGCCTAGATGGGGGTGAACAGGTCTGTTTAAAAACAACTTCACAACTCACTGTCAGTTAGGTCCGGCACTGTCGAGGTGGCCGACACTGCTGCTCTCTGGGGCAGCACTGCTGGTCACCTCGACAGACCTTAGCACAATTCAAAATATAAAGAGAGAATGGAAATTGTGCTTGAATAGAAACCTTCCTAGAGGTGTAGGGAACCTCTAGCACCACTTGAAAGTGGTAGCAACACACCCACCGAGTAGATCAGGTCCAAACCCTAGAAATCGCCTTGCAAACAATATATATCGAAGTAAAGTAACAAGCACACGGTGACACAAGATTTGACCTGTGGTTCAGCTCGCCACCAAGGCTTGCCTACGTCCACGTTGTTGAGGTGCGCCACACAAGGCTCAAGCTCACCACAAAGGCTAGCTCCTTCCTCGGTCTCAAGTCAAGAGAATTAATCCTTGAGATGAGAGGTGATGTATTAGCAATATGGGGGTGATACAAACTTCCCTAGGCCCCCACACGAAGGAGGCAAGCTCAAGGGCAACCTCTAGCCGGCTAGGAGCAAAGCTCCAAGAGTAAAGAACTCAAACCGTCGGCCACCACGCAAACCAAATGCTTGTAGGAGTTGAAGATTCGAGGGAGAAGCTTATTCTCAAGCTTGGAGGCTCAATCTCTCAAAGAATGATTGGAAATCAATGGAGGAGAGTGGATGAGCACCAAGGGAGAAGGGAGAGCAAGAAGAGAGCTTCTCTTTTCTGTTTCACGAAGTCAGAATGAAGGAATGGCAGAACTAGCCGTTGGGGGAGAGTGAGGGATAAGAAATACCCCTTCACTGTCCAACGGGCAAGTTAAGTCGCGGCAGTGCCGGCCTTGGGCCCGGCACTACCAGCCTGCCCGGCACAGCCGGTCTAGCAGAACTAGCAAGGGTTGGATCTTGGAATAGCTGGCTGATTTGCCTTCTATGTATGTGGAGGTGTGATATATTTGGATAGTGTCGGTGTTACGACCCGGGGTCGAGACCACCAACTAGTACATTTGTATATCGCGTGCTCCCTCTCTCAGATGTGATGCAAGATGGACACAAGGTTTATCCTGGTTCGGGCAAAGAAGGCCCTACGTCCAGCGGGGGAGGTTGACTTGTATTATCTCGCACCCAAACGTGCTTGTACAGGGGGGGTACAAGCTGAGTTACATGGGTTTGCTCAGGATGAGCTGCGGCCTAAGGCTGGCAGGGCTGTCCTAGGCGGTGCATTGGTTGCTCGAGGGGTCGCTCAAGCAACAGGTGTGTGAGGTGTGGAGATCAGAGCTGAAGTCTGAGTGTGGAGTCCGAAAAAGACCATTCAGAGTCCCCCTTCTTCTACCTCGGCGTCCCCTTTTATAGACCAAGGGGAGGTCCGAGGGTACATGATCCTAACTGTCGTAGTATGGGCGGCGTGTCCGTGGCATAGTGCCGGCGAAGGGACGTCGAGCATTGTGGCGGCATGGCCTTCCCGTCCTTTTGGCACTCCGGGTCGTAGTGGCTGTGGAAGTCGCCGCGGCACGTCGCGGCACAGCTTCCTTAGACGGGCGCGAATCCCATAGCTGAAGCGGGACGGGGCGGATGGGACGGGCCCCATACTAAAGTTGTTGGAGGGAGGGGCCGAGCCCCTTGGTCGAGGGGGGGGGGTCGAGCCCTGCGCGGCTCCATCGTTATTCCTGAAGTCGTCGTCAAGGGCTGCACAGTTCACTTTCCGAGGGGTGCTGCTGGAGTCCGTACTCGCGTCGTGGTGACAGTAGCCGCACAGTTGACGGGAGACTGGGACATGGCAGGGAGTTGACGGATTTGACAGCAGACGCGGGTGCCCATGTCGTTAGGCGGATTTACTTTAACCCATGCTGGGAGCAGTTGGGCTGATCGAGCCTCCCGCTCGGGGGTCGTTCGTTCGATCCCTGGTCCGTCGCTTGGCGTCGAGGTAGGGTCGGAGCAGAGGCGGGGTCGGGTCGATCGAGGTAGGGGCCGAGGGGTCGTTCGTTCGACCCCACGGTCCGTCATTTATCGTCGAGGTGGAGGCCGAGGGGTCGTTCGTTCGGCCCCTCGTCCGTCATTCGGCGTCGAGGTGGAGACCGAGGGGTCGTTCGTCCGACCCCTCGTCCGTCTCTTTCCGTCGAGGTGGGCCAGCCCGCGACTGGTTGCCATAGTCGGTGTAGGGGCCTTCGAGTGATGGGCCTTACCTTACTGACTTGAGTAGTGGGCTGGTCCCTATCTTAAAAATGGTTGCTATGTTTAGCGTTAATTTATCGAAGGGTTTAGGGTACCCCTTACCTTCGTACCTGATAGATAGATATTGCATTTGGTTCACTTGTTGTCATGCGTGTTGAATATCTCTTAATAGTACGACATACCTAACTCAATTTCGAAATATAAAACGAATTAAACACCATTGAGCTTGTTGCCATGCACTTTTGTAATTGGAGGGGTCCGCCAACCTGTTCATCTACCTCCTTAAGTTTAACCTGCTTGTCATACCTGTAGAGTCTCATTAGTCTTCTAAATATGTTGTCATGTTACCAAAACCCACTTTAGGGCTTGATTGCACTTTCAGATACGTACACAATGTATGGCGATGGCAGCCACACTTGCTGAAAGAAGTAGTCGTTGTCATCATCGTCATCGGCGTGCTTGTAGAAATAAGTACCAGAACGAGTTGTTGGTAAGGGGATAAGAAACAACTCATAGTGATTAGGCGACGATGACACAATGTGATCGTACGCAAGGACACATTGTCGTCGAGGCCAGGTGGCCCATTGTCGTGTGACATGGTTGACCATCATGTCGTAATGCAAGAGGAGACCATTGCAGTGATCCATGGCTATCAGAGAGACGTCGTCGTCATCGAAGAAGTCAAGGTGGGCGTCGGGGATCCGGCGCGCCGTCATGGGTCGTGCAAAGAGGAACGTTGAAAGGTCCTAGATGGATAGAGGGGGGGTGGTGAATAGCCTAATAAAAATTCTACAAATCACTAGAGCAAAGGTTAGATAACACTTAAGCGAAGCTTTTTGCTGTAGCTCTACATGGGGTGCAAAGCCACCTATCCAATGCAATTCTAGTTAACTAAGTGCTTGTCAATCAATAGCAAGAACCTAAAGCACTTAACACAAGCCAGCAAGAAAAACTACTAAAGGAGCTAACTAGCAAGCTAACTAGACAAGATATGAAAGAATATAAATGTAAGAGAGGAGGTGATTGATATACCGATGACTTGTGATATAAGGATGTCAATGTAGAGAGCCAATCACAATGAACACCAAAGAGTAGCCGAGAGACAAGAAGACAAACGATTTTTCTCCCGAGGTTCACTTGGTTGCCACCAAGCTAGTCCCCGTTGTGTCGACTACTCAAATGGTGATTTGGTGGCTAATAGGTGTTTCACAAGCCTAGCCCACTAACTCGGGCTCCACAAGAATCCACCCAAAAGAGAGTAACTCAATGACACGAGCAATCCACTAGAGTTACCCTTTGGCGCTCCGCCGAGGTGGGTACAAGCCCTCTCACAATCACCGAAGCCGGCTGCAAACAATCACCAATTGCGCCAAATCTTCTCCACAATCGCCAAGCCGTCTAGGTGTTGGCAAACACCAAGAATAATAAGAAACCACACGGCGATGACGATGACCAAGTGCCACTAAGATGCAATGCAATGATCAAAGCACTTGGATCACTCAAACTCTCACAAGTATGCAACAAGAGTGAAGAGAGTCAGTTGGGGGCTATCTCAAGCAAGCATAAATGTCTCAAATGAATAGAAGGTGCAAGAGTGAGCCCTAGGAGACCGGCCAAACACTTATATAGCTATCTCCACCGAGCTAGCCGTTTGCCTCCATCTTCACAGCTTTCTGTGTGACTCCGGACGCAGATTGAATAGGGGGTCCGAACCATTGCGTGCGCATCCGGATGCCCTGCTATTTGAATTCTGACATTGGCGCCTTCGCCTGCGCGTGCCACGTCACCTCCGGACGCACGCAATAGTGCAGGAGTTCGGATCATTGCCTCGCGTCCGGACTCTACACCGAGCCAATCCAGAGAGCCCCTTGGCTCCGGTTGCACGTCCAGTTTCCAGGGTTTGGACCATGCTTTGCGTCCGGATCCTCTGAACAGAGGAGTCTAGAGAGCGTCGAGTTCCGGAAGCATGACCGGAGTTAGCGTCCAGATGCTGATCTACGTCCGGTCCTCCTATGCGCCGAGGCCATGCCTTAGGGTTTGCCTCCGGTCGTATTTTCCTTAGTCCGGACCGAACTTCCCTTGTGTCCGGACCTTGCGTCCGGATCACTTTGCTTTGTCCAAACGACTCGCTTCTTCTTCTCCAAGCTTCCAAGTGCTAACACCAAGTGTTCCAACCACTTAAGCCCTGTGTTAGCCTTTTACAATATAGTTCATGTTTGTGTCACTTAGGTTTGTTTTATATGGATATGCAATGCAAACCTAGTGGCACATGATAACCGCAATCGACACGAGTTTTCCCTTCTTGATAGTACGACTATATATCCTAAATGTGATCACACTCTGTATAGTGTCTTGATCATTAAACCGAAAATGGCCCTATAGATATACCTTTGCCTTGAGCCATTTCCATTCCATCTTTTCCTTGTTCATGGAGTACTTGATCCATCATGATCATCCTCTAGGCTCCATGCACCAAGGTGGATTACCCTATCTTGATTTAGCACTTAGCAATAGGGTTAGTCCATAGGTTTCATCAATTACTCAAAACCAAACATGGGCTTTCAATCTCCCCCTTTTTGGTAATTGATGACAACCTTTCAAAAAAGAATATATATGATGAAAATTCACTTTGGTAGTATTAGCTCCCCCTACATATGTGATATATGAGTTTGGTTCATTTTGATCACATATACATGAATAAGAATTATGGGAGAGTAAATGCTACAAAATAATGCTAAGGGTGTAGGATGGACCTTTGGAGCGTGATACCAATCGGAGTGCAATGTAAAACCATCCTTAGCACCATGAATGCCTAGAAACCACTTGACAAGCCCATAGAAAGAACTAGATACCATATAAAACAATGAGAGCCTACGCATGCTAGTTCTTCAATCATCATGTAAGGACTTGATTAGCCTAGAGGGGGGGGGGCTGAATAGGCCTGTTTAAAACAACTTGACAAGTTTCTGTTAGCAGAGAGGCCGACACTGCCGGGGTGGCCGATACTGCTGGATTTAGGGCAGCAGTGCTGGTCACCAGATCAGATAAATGCACAATTCAAAATATAAACTGAGAATGCAAATTGTGCTTGAATAGAAACCTTTCTAGAGGTGTAGGAAACCTCTAGCACCACTTGAAAGTGGTAGCAACACACCCACCGAGTAGATCGGGTCCAAACCCTAGAAATCACCTAGCACACAAGATATATGAAAGTACAGTAACAAGCACACGGTGACACAAGATTTGATCTGTGGTTCAGCTCGCCACCAAGGCTTGCCTACGTCCACGTTGTTGAGGTGTGCCACACAAGGCTCAAGCTCACCACAAAGGCTAGCTCTTTCCTCGGTCTCAAGTCAAGAGGATGAACCCTTGAGATGAGAGAAGTGTATTAGCAAATGATGGGTGATACAAACTTCCCTAGGCTGCCACACGAAGGAGGCAAGCTCAAGGGCAACCTCTAGCCGGCTAGGAGCAAAGCTCCAAGAGTAAAGAACTCAAACCGCCGGCCACCACGCAAACCAAATGCTTGTAGGAGTGAAGATCCGAGGGAGAAACTTCTTCTCAAAGCTTGGAGGCTCAATCTCTCAAAGAATGATTGGAAATCAATGGAGGAGAGTGGATGAGCACCAAGGGAGAAGGGAGAGCAAGAGAGGAGCTTCTCTTTCTGTTCTTTCGAAGTAAGAATGAGTGAATGGTAGAACTAGCCGTTGGGGGTGAGTGAGGGATGATTAAATACCTCCTCACTATCCACTGGCTGAACAAGTCATGACAGTGCCAACCTATAGCCCGGCACTGCCGGCCTGGAGGCCAGCACTGCCGGTCTGGCAGAAACAACAACAAGAAGATCTTCGAATAGCTGATTGTTTTGCCTACTTTGTATGTGGAGGTGTGATGTATATGGATAGATATGCATTTGGTTCACTTGTTTGCATGCATGTTGAATCCCTCTTTATAGTACGACAAACCTAACTCAAATTCAAAGTATAAAAGAATTTAAATGCTTTGAGCTTGTTGCCATGCACTTTTGTAATTGGAGGGGTCCGCCAATCTGTTCATCAACCTCCTTAAGTTTAACCTGCTTGTCATACTCACAAGGTCTCATTAGTTTCCTAAATATGTTGTCATGTCACCAAAACCCACTTTAGGGCTTGATTGCACTTTCAATCTCCTCCTTTTTGGTGATTGATGACAGCACACTTAGAACTTACAAAAGCGAATAATAATCTGAGACAATGCAAGTCATGGGTGTAGGAGCTCCCCCTAAATGTGTGAATAGGAATTTGAATTTCTAACTTTGGCATGAAAGGCCAATTTTCACACATTGGAGTGAAGTAGGGCCCCCCCTACATCCATGGCAGCTGTGGGGTGCTGAAAAGGTGTCACAAATATATACGTGATGCATATGAACCTGTCTCAAACACAAATCAGAGAGGCTGCTGTTGAGCAGTCCAGCACTGCCGGCCTGACTACAAACAGCAAGCCTGCGGAAAATTTTAAACGACCACACAACACAATATATATAAAAGGTAAATGCATACTAAGACAAGCATGATATATATAAGAGAGTTCATGTCCACAAATGACACAAATAAAGTACTTAAGTAACAATATTACAATAAAATAGTTTCATGTTGCTCTCTCATCTCACAAACCAAAAAAAAACTAGTTGCTGCTGCTCCTCCATGACCGTCGAAGATTTGTTGTATCCCCTTCACTTAGTAACTTTCCCCCTTTGGAAACAAGTCACCCAAAAGAGAAAAGAACCAAGAAGAAAAGATACAAGCTAGTCGCTGTCCTCCTCCATATGGTCATCATCATCATCATCATCAGGGGCTGAAGCGAAGTGAGTGCCAGGAGCTGATGCACGCTTGCTGCATCTACGAGTCTGTGGCTGCTCAATCTCCTCCTCATCATCATCCTCCTCATCATCACCAACATAGGTAGACTCCTCACTGAACTGTGGTGGTGGTGTGGGAGGATCAAGCTGCCTGAGGCCTTGCTCCTTTCGGACCTCTCTGATCTCAAGCCTGGTCTGGTAAGAGTGATCATTTTCATAGTAGATGCCAGCAAAGATCTTCTTTAAGATCCTACCAAGCTTGCCCTTCTTCCTGCCTCTAGAAGCTGCTGCACCTGAAGACTCAGGAATATCTGCTGCTGCTGTTGCTGTCCTGATGTCTCTGGGAGGAGTGTTCACCTCCTGAATTGCTGTAGCATGAATGGCCTTCTCTGCTCTATAAGGCTCTTGGACAACATCCTTGTTGAAGATCCGGCCAGTCACCATCTCAATGATGAACATCAGATAGGGAGCATAGGGAAGCCCCTTTCTTGCATCCTCTGCAGCAATGCATATCTCATCCCTTAAGAATCTAGCAACTGAGAAAGGTGGTGCTCCACCTCTCATCCTCCTTAACACATTTTTAGATGTGTTGTAGAGGTTTGAGGCAGATCCCATCTTGGGATAGAGAGTGTTCCTGAAAAGATTGTTCAGAATGTAATATTTGCTCCTCAAACCCTTTATCGGACCATCTGCCTCCTGAGGATAAATGTAGAGTTGTGAGATCTCCTCATTTGTTAGCCCTCTTTCATCATGAATATTACTGCATTGTCTGTCCTCCTCACCAAATCCCAGAAGACGAGCAAAAGTCACATAGTCAATCTTGTAGTGCACGCCCTCTATCATCCAATGCATCACAAAGTTCTCCCTATCAAGATAGTAGGTGGTGTAGAACTGATAGATGATCTCTGTGTTCCACCCATTCTAGAAACCCATCCAGTGATACATCCCAAGCTGCCTGCACTGATCAATCACCCTGTCAAATACAGGATCTCTTTTGATTTCCAAGCGCTCCCAATCAACATACTTCATTTTAATGACTCTGGGATTTGCAGCTTGAAAGAGGACAGTGGTGTAAAAGTCAGAATGAAAAACATTCCAAAACCTGTAATCCACATTCATTTCCTTTGACACATCATAGGGATTGATGACCCTCTGCTCTTGGACAGTCCTCCATTGAAGATAGTAACTTTCTATGACTCTGCCAGGAGTGTCCTGAGGCACTCTAACAAAGACCTCCTTAGGATGCTCAACGAGATGTGAGCCATCGAACAAACCCAAATCTGGAGGTGTTTCAGGACACACCCCATCCCTGATGGTTCTCCATGCCCTCTGCAATTCTTCCTCTTGAGCCATCCTCTGCCTGGGATTCAAGCCATCATCGGCTAAGCGAGTGCGAGACTTGGACCTCACTCTTCCTCTTGCACCACCACACGATCCACCGGCGTCCATCTATGCATTTAAAAGGAGGAAAGGTTAAGTTGCTGCACTTAGAATAGTGACTGAAACTCTAGTGGAGAGATTTAACCAAAAATTAGGGCCAATAGACGATTGTAGAAGCATATGCATGGGTGCTGCTACCTAGGGTCCGGCACTGCCGGCCTGGTACAGACAACACCTATGCATGCTTCATCAATCCTCCATTGAAACTAAGTTTTGATCAAATCTAACTACTAGAGGTACATTACTATTGATTTGAGGAACGCCATTGAAGTCTCCGAAGCAGATCTGAAGGATGATCAGAAGAAAGCTATGGAGCAGGCTATGGAGGAATACAAGCAGCTATATCTGAAGTCCTTCAGCCTAAACGGGAGTGGCAAAGCAGTCCAGAAGCAAGATCCACCGTCGCTACAGCAGGTCACTTTCGACGCCAATCCTGGTAAATTTCAAGAGATGGTTAATTCTGCATTAAATCAAGCATTGATTAACCACTCTACTATGTTGTTCAACGCTGTACACAACGCTGTTATGCGATCCTTCAAAGAAGGGCAGGCATCTCATTATGTTGGTCCATCATATCATCAATCTGGATCGGCATCTACTATAACTCCATCGGCAATCCCAACGGGATCCTCCTAGCCTGCGAAGCTATCTGCCGGTGAAGTTACTCTAAAATCAAGCCCTGTAAACGTTGTTTGGCTTAATACAGACCCAGTAGCATCGGAGGTGTCAGGACCTGTAATCCAGAGCCAACCGATTCCTACTAGCCGGTGGGGATATGATATGCCTCTAAATTCATCGACCGATGCCAAGTCGATCCAAGGTGACGATACGGCGGGAAAAGCCCCTGTGGAATCGGCAGTATCAGTACAGCCGATGAATCCAGTGATGCATAATGCTACGCCTCCTTCAAACGGGCAGTCGTCGACAAGAAGTCTTCAGGTGGTGGTACCCAAGTTGCCTTGCGGGCGACCATCGGAAAACGCTCTGCCGATGCAACAAAATAGGGCAGATGCAGGCTATCCTTTGATGATAAATCCTCAGATGGGGGTATCAACACAACAAGGAGGTCAATCTATTGATTGTCCTAGAATGCAAGGGCAACAGGCTCCGAATGGATATCAATTATCGATAAATCACATGCCAATGACTTGTGATTCTGGATGGACTGGTCAGACATTAATGCAACAACAGTTGGTGCAACCTAGATATCAGGTGGCAGGAGCACATCAATACCATCACTCAACGGATGTTCAAAATGAGATGTCGATAGTATCTCAAAATACTCCAGCTGGTGTCGAAGGATATACATCAACAGATCAACCGATGTATAATGTTCAGCAACATGGTGCTGCGCTTACGCCAATCAGATCGGTTTACTTACCACAGAGGCAAGAAGGGATATATCTACCAGTCCAGCCGATAAACATACAACCAACGCGTCAGTAGGGTCAAAATGTATGCTGGGCCGATGAGATCGCCGAACGGACAAAAGGACCGTTCGGTAGTGAGTCTGAGGTCGATACATATTCTTATCGAACACCATACCCTCAGGCATATGGCTCGATTCCTCTTCCAAATCGGTACGAGGTGCCAAATTTCACAAAGTTTTCTGATTTCCAAATTACACCGATCCAAACAGTCGGTTCTAAAGAGGTGTTTTAATGGATCAGTTCGTTGATGATGGAAAGCTTGGGCAGGGGTTCACATTGGCCGATGAGTTACTAGAAATAGACATCGGCGACGGTAGCAAGCCTAGGCCAACTTTTATTAGTGCTAGGTTGGATTCCCAATGTAAACAACAGCTGAATGATTTGTTAAAAGAACATAAAGATTGTTTTGCTTGGGATTATACAGAGATGCTTGGTTTGGACCAATCAATTGTTGAACATCGGTTACCTATTAAGTCGGGTTTTCAACCACATCGGCAACCGGCGCGCCGGTGTAACCCCATTGCACTACCCGATATTAAAGCTGAGATTACAAAGTTAATCGAAGCTGGATTTATTCGGCAATGTCGATATGCTGAATGGATTTCTAATGTGGTTCCTGTGTATAAGAAGAATGGAAGGCTTCATGTTTGTATTGATTTCAGGAATCTCAATAAAGCTACGCCAATGGATGGCTATCTAATGCCTGTTGCCGATCTACTAGTTGATGCTTCTGCTGGACATAAGATTATCAGTTTCATGGATGGTAATGCTGGATATAATCAAATATTCATGGCTGAAGAAGATATATCGAAAACTGCTTTTAGGTGTCCAGGTCACGTCGGTTTGTTCGAGTGGATCGTAATGACTTTCGGGTTGAAGAACGACTTATCAAAGAGCGATGAATTTTATTTTTCATAAGTACATTGGTACGTTGGTCGAGATCTATATCGACAATGTGGTGGTTAAATCCGGAGATTTTGAAGAGCATCTTGCCGATCTGCGGAAGATTCTGGAGTGCACAAGGGAGCATGGGTTGAAGATGAATCCAAATAAGTGCGCATTTGGCGTATCGGTAGGTCAATTCTTAGGATTCATGGTGCATCAAAGGGGCATAGAGATCGACAGAAAATCTATTGATACGATTAACAAAGTGGCTGCTCCTACGAGCAAGACTGAGTTGCAATCTTTGATCGGCAAGATTAATTTTATTAGGAGATTTATATCTAATTTGTCTGGGAAGATTGAGTCTTTTAGCCCACTGCTGAAACTAAAGGCCAGTCAGGAATTTGTGTGGGGAGAGAAGCACCAATCGGCTTTGGAAGGAATTAAGAGGTATCTGGTGAATCCTCCGGTTTTGGTTCCACCTCGACATGGGAAACCTTTCAGATTGTATTTGTCTGCCGATGACGATGTTATCGGGTTAGCTTTGATTCAAGAATTTGAAGGGAAAGAACGTGTGATTTATTATTTGAGTAGAAGGCTGGTGGATGCTGAAACCAGGTATTCGGCCGTTGAGAAATTATGTTTATGTGTATACTTCTCTTGTACTAAGTTAAGGCATTATTTGCTATCGGCCGAGTGTACTGTCTTATGCAAAGACGATGTGGTCAAGTATATGCTGTCGATGCCAATATTGAATGGGAGGATCGGCAAATAGATTTTGGCGCTATCAAAATTTGATCTGAGGTATGAATCGACTAAGGCAGTTAAAGGGCAGGTGATGGCCGATTTTGTTACTCAGCATTGCGGTACGCTAAATTTAGTAGAGATTGCTCCTTGGACTTTGTTCTTTGATGGTTCCACATGTAAGGAAGGAGCAGGCATCGACGTTATCTTAGTTTCACCTCGGGGAAAGAAGTATGAAATCTCATTGCCGATTGTTGCTACTTCGACGAATAATCAAGCTGAGTACCAGGCGTTGCTGAAGGGGTTGGAGTTACTCAGGGATGTGCGTGCTGATGCCATTGAAGTCTTCGGTGAGTCTTTGTTGGTGATCAATCAGTTGATTGGAACATATGAGTGCCGAAGTGATATTTTAATTAAATATCATGGGAAGTGTTTGTAGTTATGAAAGGAATTTAAAGAGTATCGTCTTGAGCATATTCCCAGGCTGCATAATGAAGAGGCCAATCGGTTGGCGCAGCACGCTTTGGGGTATCAGCCGATTCAAGAAGTAATGACATCGGTAATGGTTGCCAATGACTGGAGAAAAGAGATTGCCGATTACTTAAGAGATCCGTCTAAGAAAGTTGAGAGATGGTTGAGGTTTCAGGCTACTAAGTATGTGCTCCTTGATGATGAATTGTATTATCGTATGCTTGATGGGGTTTTGCTCAGATGCCTTAATAGAGAGGGATCGAAGAGGTTAATGGGTGAGATTCATGAAGGGGTGTGTGGAGCACATCAATCGGCATTCAAGATGAAGTGGATGATCAGGCGAAATGGGTATCATTGGCCGACGATTCTTGAAGATTGTTTTGAGTATTTCAAAGGGTGTCAAGATTGTCAGAAATTTGGTAATGTTCAAAGAGCACTTGCGTCGGCAATGAACCCTATAATCAAGCCTTGGCCATTTAGATGATGGGCCATTGATCTCATCGGCCAGATTTACCCACCATCGAGTAAAGGACATAAATTCATACTTGTTGCTACCGATTATTTCACGAAGTGGGTTGAAGCTATTCCGTTGAAAAAGGTGACATTGGCAAACATGATAGATTTTGTGAAAGAGCATATTGTTTACCGATTTGGTATCCCTCAAACTATTACTACCGATCAAGAAACTATGTTCACATCGGGAGAATTTGATGAATTTTCTATCAGTATGGGGTTTAAGGTTTTAAACTCGTCTCCTTATTGTGCTCAAGCTAATGGTCAAGCTGAAGCGACCAATAAAGGGGTAATCAAGCTTATCAAGCGCAAGATTGAAGAAAACCCTAGGAGATGGCATACGGTACTGAACGAAGCTTTGTGGGCATACCGGATGGCATGTCATGGTGCTACTAAGGTTTCGCCATATCAGTTAGTCTACAGATATGATGCTATCCTACCTTGGGAAATTAAAACTGGTTCTAGACGGTTGTTCTCCTAGGATCAGTTAGCAGCCAATGAGTATGATATCCTTATGAAGGATGAGTTAGAAGACCTAGCGGATCATCGGCTAAGAGCTCTAATCAGTATTGAGGAGAACAAGAAAAGAGTTGCCAGATGGTATAACAAGAAGGTAAAGGTGAAAGAGTTTGCCGATGGAGATTTGGTGTGGAAACTGATTTTGCCGATTGGAACCAAAAGTTCGAAGTTTGGGAAGTGGTCTCCTAACTGGGAAGGTCCTTTTCGGATAAATCAGTTTGTGTCTGGCAACGCTTATATTTTAGAGACTCTCGAAGGAGTTGCATTTTCCAGAGCAATAAATGGCAAGTATCTGAAGAAGTATTATCCTAGTATCTGGATGGATGCATGAAAGCAATACGTATATACCGATGACAAAGTTATTATACAAGGAACATCAGTAGAAAGACGTTAAAAGTTATATTACAGACAGATCGACTTGTCAAGCTCAGGAGTAACAGGTTACAACAAGGTTTGAATACATAAAATCGCACGAAGGCGAACTTGGTCGGCTTCTTCTATTTCCCTGGTGTCGTCATCGGCAGTGCCATCAACTGTCTTAGCCTTTCTCCTCAGTAGAAGAGCTTCGCGAGCGTTGGCATCCCTTTCCTGCTGCAAAGCTTTGGCTATGATAGGGAGCTAGGTCTTCTTCTGGATGGCCGATTCTAAGGCTTTATCCACTTTCTTCAGCTCGGCCAGCAGCTCTTCTTTTTGTGCTGATAGACGGTTGATCTCTTGATCAAGTTCGGTGCCAGAGGCTTCTAAGTGACCGATGTCCTTGTGCTTTTCGTCTGCCATCTGTTTGAACTTGCAGATTTCTTCTTCAAGTTTTGTTTGAGTAACTCTGTTGGCAATATGACCTAAAGCCTTTTTGTATTGGAGTTGCCGACTCTCAAGGAAAGCTGCCTGGAAGAGTGGTTCTTCGATATCAGCAGGTAGTTGATCTTGGATTTCCTTGAAAGCTGCCCTTACTGCACTAGAATCTTGGACCAGTTGGGATGTACTTTGTTGCAGTAGGAGCAGCAGGGCTTCAAGTTTGGATTTCGGTTCTGCCGATACGACAGTTGAAGTTTGGGTAGAATCTGCCTCTTCATCGGCATCTTCTGGAACGTTGACAGCAAAAGAGAATAGGCTGTTGGGGGAATCTTGGGCCTGGATAGATAAAGAATCAAAATATGTCAGGAAGGAGCTTGTGTCTCACGGATTTGTAATAGAAGTAATCGGTTTACCTGCTTTAAAGCAATTTCTCGCCTTTGACTTGACTGAGTAGCCGATGCGACCGTATCTTGAGGATCGACAATAGTTGCCGATGAGCTCGCTTCAGTAGAAAGGACGGTTGGTGCTGGAGCTGGTGCTGGTGTTGGCGTCGCTTCCGCTGACTTCTAAGGGGTTACTGCCCTTTGGTCAGGGGTTTCATCTGGTGCTGATGTTGGTACCGATGCCGATACCGTTTCTGTTGTCATAGGCATCTCTTGTGGTGATGGCGCCATCGCTTGGTCAGGAATCTCGGTTGGTGGTTGCTCGGCGGTAGCTGCCGATATTGGTGCATCGGTGGAAGCTTGAGAAGGTGCAACAGGAGCTGATAGCTTCTTGCGCTTCGGTTTAGGAGCAACACTTGAATGGCCTTGGCGCTTGGATCCTTGTGCTTTGAGGACATCGGCAGGTCGAATAGCTCGTACATTTGGGATGGTGGCTGATGAGCTTGTTGGCTACAGAAAAGGATAGTTAGTGTAAATTGAAAGCAGAGTAAAATTACCGATGAAAATTTTCAATCGGTATAAGCAAATAAAGTATTACCGTGAAAGCCTGAGCCAAGGTAGCGGTAGCAGTGGCAGCATCATCGGTTGGCAGTGGTCTAGACCTAATGGTGACTTTAGGAATTGCCCTGTGATGCGTAAGAGCAGCCAATGGAGGGGCCTTGCTGCCGATTGTTGATATTGGGTTCATCGGCCGCAAATTGAAATACTTGCCGCTTTTGCTCTTGTTGGGAATCAGATCATTGACTTGCTGGCAGAGGATTAATTACCTGTGCCTTTGAAAGTCGATGAAGTAGTGATATCGAGAATAAACTTACCGCGTCGTCGGGGATGACATGATCAGCATCAATTAAGTGCCGATAGTAGTGCGATGATGGGGCGAATAGCTGGTCCTTCCATTCTTGCCACCAGGACTTGTATGACTTAGTTATGAAAGAAGTCGGTGCCCAAGAAGACAAATCGAGGTTGACCATATCGGCATGGGGAGAGAGTGGTAATTTTGTTCCAATCCATCACATCAGAAATGACCTGTCTTGGTTTGATCACGTTGGCATAGCTGAGCTTGATCCGCAGTTGACCGAATGCTAGTTGTCTTGCTGCTACCGATGGATAGTAGAACTCGTATGATGGGTGAGAGTTCTTTCCGGTCCCAACGAGATTGATTGGAATTGCCCGGGGAATGAGGGTGGCCTTCATGATTACCTCATTTTGAGGTATGTTCCCATCGGTAAGGTTGAAGGAGATGGGGAATCGGTTGTCTTCGTCAACATAAGGCCACCAGACTCGTTCTATAGCAGGGATTCCGCAGTAGAGCCTTTGGAAGAACATGCCAAATTGATCAGCATTGGCGTCGGTTCCTGGTAGCACTATCATAGCTTCCCCAAAGTTAAGTGGGGAGCGAGTTGCCGATTCGTCATCATCAAAGATATAATCTTCCGATATATCCCTTGGAAACTGTTGGCTGAATAGGTCAAATTGGAGACATTTGTACATATGGGCGTTCAGCCACAGGTTTATAAACCACCAGGGGCCTCCAAGGTTACCGATGGACTCACCTAGTAGTAGCTTCTCCGATACTTGGTGTAGAAGGTGGTAAATTGAGCCGAGGAGGTATCGGCCAAGAGGAAATCCTCCGCTTGTCAGGAGCTCTGCTGCTGGGAGATACATGTTGGTAGGTCCGACTATTCTGCCACAGAAGACGAACTTTTCCAACCACATGTTGAGGAAGGTGGCATGCTCCCTTTGGTTTACCGATCCGGTCTTCTGGTTTTCTTGAATGTATCCGGTCCAACAGCTGATGTTGCGGGTACTTACCCGATGCTCAGATTTCCTACGCAAGAGGGTGGCAGGATCGGTAGAAGAGACATCGAGGCCGGTGAGCATATGAACATCGGCAAGAGTAGGGGTGGCTGGTCCGTGTCTGAATAAAAATGTGTTCATTGTATCAGACCAGAAGTAAGAAACAGCTATCATCATGTTCTCGTTCTTGGCCATATCGGCAATGGACATCCTAATGCATTGCTCGACGTTGCATTCTGACCAATACAGTTGTTGTGCCCTGGCTATCCTAAGGTACCACTTCTTCCACCCTTTGGTGGGTTTAGGCCAGGAACGGAAGGTGTCTGCCCATAACCCTAGGTCAAAATGTTCAGATCTAAAAGGGATGTGGTTGGTCTCTGCGTTGATCAAGTTGGTCGGATCGGCATTCCCCATTGGGCCTAAGCAGCAGAGGTGCTCCTGATCGGTCGGAATCACTATCTTGTCGCGCATTTCCTAGAGATCCAAGAAAAGCGAAAAAAGAAAAAGAGGGGGAATTGTAAATTGATGTAGAAAGATGAAACTGCGATATATTCAGCAAGGGAATAGAGGAAATTACCGCGGAAGCAGTGAAGTTGATCGTCATTGAAGCGGTTCTTGCGCTAGGTCATACTTCTTGATGAGGGAAGAAACCACCGGTAGATTGATTGCTGGAGTGTTCTTTGGGGTCGCTTTGAAATGCGGATGAAGATGTGAGCTTAGGGTGAAAAAGAAAGTGGATGGTAATCTTTATAGGCCTAGTCAAGGGGCATTTTAGAGTTTTCTTTTTACTGGACAGAGGTATGGAAAGATATCACAATGAATTTGCGCGGAGATCGAGGGATTTGTAACTGTTGGCGTTTTAGTTACGGGAGTTGTTGGTAATTTGCGGAGATGATGCGCGGTAATCAAGATGATGACGTAAGCGTTTTTGGAGGGAAAGATTACAACAGAGCAAATTTCGGCACATATGATATTTTATACTCCGAAATTGAGGGGCATGTGTTGACACCGTTTTTTGTACGGGTCAATATTGAGCCAAGTGTATTAATCGGTAAAGAGGTAAAAATTGTTCCTCATCGACATCAAGGTGCTATCAGTTTAATTACCGATAGAAGCAGAAGAATCTACCGATGGTGAGTGTGATGGAAGAAGCGTCAAAGAGGAAAGAAGATATGTTTTGCCGATAAGAAGGAATTACCGATGGATACAGGTTGATGTGGCTGACGTCAGCAGGAAGTTGCCGATGGCAATAGAAGGAAGTTGCAGATTGAAGGAATTTGTCGATGGAAAGTTTCATCGTAGGGAAGACAGATAAGGAAACTGACGATTTTTATGCTAGTATTATTGTTTTAGTTTGAGTCCGACTCTTGCACGAGTCGTTTTATTTCCTTAAAAATAGGAGTTTGTTTAGTATGAGTCGTGTCCATGTATGACTCCTTTTACCGGAGTATAAATATGTACCTAGGGCTCGTATGAAAAAGGATATCCAATACAATCAAACAAATCTATTATTTTCGTCTTACTTTTTAGCATCTACTTTTTTCGTATTAGTTATAGTTTATCTACGAGTTCTTACGATCTCGACGGGCTGCATCTACAAGATCTCCGTCTACCTCATGAGTTCCGCTTTTTGAGCAATCTGAGCCTTGATGTCCGGGCGTATCGCTGTTGTCTCGTTCATTGTTGTTCTAGTTATCGTCCTTGTTGATTAACTGGTCAAATCAACTGGCACACCTTTGGATATCGAGTTCGGGTATAAGCCCGAGGTGTTCGCAGATCCGACGCTTTTTGTGTCAACAGGACCTCAGTAAGTAGGTCATGGCCCCTCTAAACCTCATAGGACCCGCTGTCCTTGGAGGCTTCGATGACAGCCTTCTCCACCTCCTCGAACACGGGCTCGTTGAACTTGGTTGCACCCTCCTTAAGCTTCTTTGGAATTCGAGCTCTCATGAAGTCCTTAGCCCTAGGTTCGACGTCCTAGTACAGATCTGGTTGCCCGCTCCCTGTCATATCTTCATCTTGTTTCCGCCACTCTTCCCTCTTGCCGGCAAACCCAGTCATTCCCAAGTGGTGGGGCCACTTGTTCTTCTTCGCGAGTGCGTTGAACTTGGCACTCTTTTCTTTTTCTTCGTCTGAGCTTTTGAGTTTGCAAAAAGCCTCCCACTGATGATCCTTGATCATATTGTATTTTGTACATGGATTCTTGCCCTTCTTGAACCAATCTCTCGTCAGCATTGACTTGAAATTGCGAAGGGAAGTCCCCGCCACGTGCATGACCCAATCCTTGCACTTGGCCAAATCCGTGTTCTCCGGATAGTTGAATTTCTGCAATGATCTCGCGAGGCTTGACCGGCTCTCCCATAGGCCCCACCTCAATGATCTCGTGGACTTCCTCGCTCCTGTCGATCCTGTGCCTCCCATGTTCACCCCTCCTCCGTTTGGTTCCATTAGACTTGGATGTTGAGGTCCCGGTGGAGGGAGCCGGGGCCTCTGCTTCTCCGAAAACCAGCATCCGAGTAGAATCCAGTACCTATGGTTCAGAGATACTTGCATTCCAGTTTTCAACCGCTTTAGCATAAAGCGCAAAAAGCGTGTTGGTTGCTGCAAGTACCTCGGCATGGATGCTATCTCGGCTCGGAACCTGAGCCACACTTTCACCCTCGTTCCATGGTTCCCAACTTGGATCAGCGTCCTCCTCTGTGCGATTCTTCTTTGGCCTCGGAGGGGTAATCGAGACTTGACTGCACAGTGAGTTTGAAGAGGGACTTGGGGTAGGTGTTTTCCACTCCTCCGGGTTCTCCATTTATATTCTATATATGATGAATTTTGCGAGTTTAATATTATTGGAGTTACAAAAAAACAATACAAAGCAAAAATATATTTAAGGAAAAATTGCTCTCAAAATAGCAGGTTACTGCAAAGCAGCCATCCAACGCTACGTGGTGATCACGGATCATCGACTAACATGACAGACATCTTATTACCAAGTGGGGTAGTTAAAGAGCACAAGTATGGAGCTTAACAAGTTAAGGAGACTAGAAGATAACAAGATAGGAAGTTGTATTGAGCTTCTTAACAAGTTAATAACAAGTACAGAGCAAGTTAAGGATACTAGAACAAGTGTAACAAGTTATAGATAACAAGTAAAGTATTCAAGTAAAGTATTGAAGATCACAAGTTTAACTCGACGGTCACGTCGTTGTCTCACTACACCGGTTGTTATCATCGAGCAATAAGGTAATCCGCCCCAGTGCAATCACGCCCAAGTTATAAACTAGCAGATTGCATAATTAAAGGTCTCATATGTAGAAGTAGAAGGCAATTTAAGGCAATGGTCACTCACAAACGCGTAGACGGTCTACGTGGGAAGAGCCAACAGATTGCAACCAACACATTGCAATCACCAGAATACCAACAGATTGCAACCACAGAGCCCCAGGAATCAGACACCAGCAGGTTGCAACCACAGAGCCCCAGCAGGCACCACAGACACCACCACCAACAACACAGCCAGCAGAGCACCAGCAGCCACCACCAAAGAGCACCATCACCACCACAGAGCAGAGCACAGCAGCAGAGCACCACTAGCGAGCACAGTAGGCCAGCAGCACAACAAGGAGAGGAGGGGAGAGGAGCACCCTGGCGGACGACGAGGAGACCCTGAGGACGGCTCGCGGCAGCACAACACCGAGGAGGTGCAGAGAAGCCCCCGGAACTATTGGGTTCCGCGACGATGGCGACGGCCCCCGAAACTAGGGTTCCGCGACGGCGGTGACGGCGGCGATGGCCCCGCGATGGCGAAGACGAGGAGGGTGCGGACGATGGAGGAGGGTGCAGACGATGAGGAGAACCCCGTGACCGAGTAGGGTGCGGACGATGAGGGAGCGACGGCAATGGCGCGCGGCGGCGGGGATGGAAACAAATGGGCAGCCCTTCGAGGTATGGAAAACGAGGAACCGCGGACTTAGAATTTTTGAACAGGTAGAGAGACTATATGTACAGAAGACTTTACCGCAGCGGGCAACCTACACGCCCGCTGCGGTAAATGATTTACCGCTGCGGGCGCGTTACGATGCCCGTTGCGGTAAATATTTATCGCAGCGGGCGTGTAGGTTCCCCGCTGCGATAAAGCTTGTTTGACTTCAAAGTTTGTAAAGTCTAAAAAGTTTGACTTCAAGTTTTGTAATTCTAAATGCATTCAAATATAAAAGCTATAAATACAAAGTTTGTCAAACTCATCAAGATCTATATTTATAACCAGGTACACATGACACAAACTTGTATTCGTCTACATTATTACAAAAAAGTGTGGCACACATCTCATTTTGGTGCGGGAGCTTTCACGACCCTCTTCTCATTACCACTCCGTGCCCAGGGCTTCATCTTGCTATGCTTACAACCGACCTCGACTACCTTGATCTTCTTTTCATGATCTGTAAAAAGCTGGAGCTCCGCGTAGTTGTTGTACTGCTCGGGGCTTTGCACCCCATCAGCTCCCACGATCCGTTGCTTTCCGGACACAACCACGTGATTCTTTGTATCCGGTGGATAGATATAGTACGCCACTTGTGCTACATTGGTTGCAAGTACCCATTGGTCGTCTTTGTAGCCCGTGCTTTTGAGGTTCACGATGGTTAACTCATAATTGTCCACTACAACTGATTTCGGGTTGACCCAATCGCACTTGAAGTTTGTTATGCGTAAGTTGACTCCATAGTCGAGGTCCCATATTTGTTCGATCTGCCCATAGAATTGTGTCCTCTTTTGTGTCAACTCGTCTACGCCCTCGTATCGAACACCGCAGTTCTATGCCGCACTCTTTTGTCTTTGTCTTTTGTGTGAAACCTGTACCCCTTCACATCATACCCTTGCCACGTGGTGACTTGGGTCGACGGGCCTTGCGCAAGCTTCTTTACAGTGTCACTGTCATCATCATCAGGTGATATTTCTTGCTCTTTCATCCATTGTACAAAACTATTCCTGTGCTCTTTCTGGACCTATTCCTCCGTGCGCTTTCCATCATGAGCGGTGCGAAGCTCTTCCAGGTGTTGTTCGACGTATTTTTCCATGCTCACCAACTGATGGAGGATGCTATAATGAGCTTCTTCTACCTCTTTGTTAGGTATATCAGTGCGCACTTTCCAGCCCACGCACCCTTTCCCTTCGGTTCTTCCCTCGTGCGGGTGAACAGGCAACCCAATCGCCGTCGCGTCTTTAATGTACCTCATACACCAGTTGATTGACTCCTCGGTTGTGTACGCCTCGATCATAGAACCTTCAGGGTAAGCACGGTTATGGACGTACCTGTTCAAGGTGGACATGAAGCGCTCGTACGTCCACATCTGGTGTAGGTACACTGGGCCCAATTGATCGATCTGGTCAACCATGTGCATCATCAGGTGTGGCATAATGTCAAAGAAAGACGGTGGAAAGCACATCTCGAGCTGACAGAGGTCTCCACGATGAACTCCTTTAAGGCAGCCAACTCTGCCTTATCGACGACCTTTTGCGTGATGCGGTTAAAGAAGTATGACATACGTGTTATCACCATCTTCACATATTCTGGATGATCAGTGATGGTGACAAAGATGATGGCTTTAATTGTGAAACTCTCCTTTTTGTATGCATCCATCATCTCGACCCCAACATCGAATAACATCTGCATTTCCTCCATGAGCGGCTCTAGGAGGACATTTATATCATTGCCGGGTTGCCTCGGTCCAGAGATAAGCATCGTCAACATAAGGTACCTGCTCTTCAGACACACCCATGGAGGTAGGTTGTAGATGCTGAGGATGACTGGCCAAGTACTGTGCGAGCTGCTTAGATCACCGAATGGGTTCATCCCATCGGTACTGAGCGCGAACCGGACATGTTTGGGCTTATCACGAAACTCGGAATACTCCTTATCGAAATCCTTCCACTGTTGTGCATCGGAGGGGTGTCGTAGCTTGCCATCGTTCTTGACCCGATTAGGAGATGCATGCCATGACATCAGCTTCGCATCCTCTGGATTCCCAAATAGTGCACGTAGACGATCAACCATAGGTAGGTACCACACGGATAGCGCGGGGCTTTTCCTCAGCGTGTAACCTTCTTCTTCCTCGTCTTGCTGAGCCGAGATCTGCTTGGCCGCAGCACTGGGCTTCTTCTTCTTGTTGTTCGGAAGAATGTCGTCAGCATCCACGCGGCAACCGACATTCCTCTTGTACCGACTGAATCCACACTGTGGACATTCCGTCATGTTCTCATACTTCTCGCCTCGGTACATGATGCAGTAGTTAGGGCAAGCATCAAACTTTCTAACTTTCATCGCCACTGGACGGATGAGCTTCTTCGCTCGATATGTATTAGCTTGCACCTTGTTACCTCCCGTAGGGTATGTCGTAGAAAGGTAGCTTAACAGCTCGTTGAAGCCAATGTCTGACCAACCATGTCGAGCCTTCATCATCAGCATATGGAGGTTGAAACGGAGCGCCGTGCACCCCTCCGGACATTTTCCACCATCCTGGTACAGAGGATCAATTGCCGACTGCTTCATCTCTCTAAAATTCTCCAACCACTTTGGGTTGCCATACATAACATCATCCTCGTCGATGTGGTTGACTAGATCCTCAAAGAGCTGGACATCTTCGGGTTCCCTCAGAGTAGCATCTTCAGTAGTGTCACCGTCATCGGCACTATCATCATCTGGAATGTTCTAGATCAATTCTTCAACTGTGATGTAGTCACGAGAATTGTTGCCATCGTCGGTGGCGGCTGGCACTGGAATGGAAGGTGGTGGTGGTCAAACATGATCTTGGTTGGTCGCCGTCGATGAGCTCACTCTAGATACACCGCAACTCGCATCGAGACTTTGTTCACCATGAGAAGTCCAAACCGTGTAACCCTCCATAAACCCGTTGACAATCAGATGTGATTGCACCGTACCATCTGGGTAGCATCTGAGGTTCCGGCATTTAGAACATGGACATACGGTTGTGGTCCGCATCAAACTAGCACGATGAGCTTTCACAGCTGCCATAAACTTCCTCAATTCGCTAAGGTACCAAAGATCAAGCACTCTATCAATGTGGTACATCCATTCGGACATGTCCATCGTAGCTTAACACACGACAAAACAACAAAGTGCTATATAAAAAACATCTACTTCATGAATCTAGAGTACACACATGATGAGACATATCACAATAGTCATCGTGAGAATAAATGAGAAAATATAAAGGTGTGTGGAGCAATCATGTACCTCTTATTTGTCCTCTCCTCCCCAAATCAAAGCTCTAAAACTCAATTTGATGATTTAGTGAAAAAATCGGCAAGGTTATCCGCCCCCAACAAGATGAGAGATCAAAATCGACAAAACTTTAGCCACACCGGTGAATCTAGAGTGAAAAACACATGTTTTTTTATGATCTAGACATGGATCTATAAAGAAACTAGACTAAAAACACAAACTAGATCTAGATCCATGCATGTGGATCCCATGGATCTAGATATAGATCCACATGAGGAGAATTGCACTAAAAAAAGAGAAAACGAGGGAGAAAGAGGGGTGGGAGAGCAATCATGTACCCATATTTGTGTCCTACTCCCCCAAATCAAAGCTCTAAAACTGAATTTGAAGATTTGGTGAAAAATTCGGGCAAAACCTCCCCCACGTTTTGCAAGAGGAGAAGTCGTGGGGAAGAAGGAGGGAGGGCTGCTGCTATATATAGGGAGGGGATAACCGCAACGGGCCACATAAACCGCCCGTCGCGGTAAATGAACATTTACCGCAGCGGCCAGCATAATCTGACCGCTGCGGTAAATCTACCGCAGCGGGCGGTTTATGTGGCCCGCTGCGATAAATGGAATAACCGCAACGGGCAACGCAGTGGCCAGCTGGCCACCGGTTTACTGCAGCGGACGCTTAAGATGTCCGCTGCCGGGCGCCTAAGGCCAACGCTGCGGTAAATCATTCCTGTAGTAGTGTGAATGTCGAAATAGATATGGTGGATAGGAGGAGGTGTTTGAGCAAAGACGATTGCGGCTAGTGAACAAAATATGGAAAAGACTAAGCACGACATTTGCGGGGCCATGACTGAGCTAATGTTTAGTTCCCTCCAAAATCCCAAAAGTTTATAAGATTTTTCGTCGCAACGAATCTTTGGACGCTTGAAACTAATTACACAGCTGTAATTTGCGAGATAAATCTTTTGAGACTAGTTACTTCATAGTTGATATTAACTGTTAAATACAAATAAAAATGCTACGGTGTCATTTTTTTCAAAGGTGTGGGCTAATAAGCTGGCTACTAGAGCGACAATGACGAATATATATATATATATATATATATAAGTAGTTTTAGCTAGAAATATGCAATGCACACGAAAGAAATACATCCCAACTAACCTACAAAGCTAATCTGCATGCTACTACTCCTAGCTAGCTAGCAGTATAGATATATAGATGAAACAAAAGTAGCATGCAGTAGAGATAGAGGAGAGCATGCGTGGCGGCGGCCGCCAATATTTGCATCATCGATCCATCTAGCAGTGTTGATCTATTAGTCCAACTATGGTCCGTGGCACGCTCACATGGGCACATGGCCCTCGGGCCGCTAGCGCTGGGGTCGCCGAGCGAGGCTGCCTCTCTACTGTACGTACATGTCGGGTCCCCCGCTGGCTTGCCGTCGTGAGAGGGAGAAAAAGAACGTGTGAGATCGAGCTTGTGGCGGGATTAAGAGCTGCCTGACTTTAACTGGATTGAACTGCAGACCTAATTAAGGCTTTGACTTAACTGGATTATTATTGTATATAATTTTATTTATGTTCTAGAGTAATGTATGAACCTTGCATGTGTACGATGTACCTGGACGCAGAATGCATGTACCGCGGGTGCCAGCATATGCATGCATGCCGCACTTACATTATTAAAAGTTGTCTTGGCTCTATCATAATCATAGGCTATACAACTAACAATGTTTTTTATGAGCAGTCTAAATATAAATACATATGTGTATTCTCTCCGTCCAATATTGTAAAAAAAATGGATATATGCATTCCATCCATCCAAAATTATAATAAGATCTTTTTTCATCCAAAACTATAAAACATGTTGGTATTTTTAAAATAATATTTTTAGTATAATATAAATCTAGATACAATAAGTGTATAGAAAAAAGTTAAGAATCGAAAGAAGAGGGAGTAATATTTTTTTCCACATTTTTAATAAATGTTTGATGTTTTAGCTTTTTTGTTGCAACGCATGAACATATTTGTAAGTAGAAACTAATAAATAAAAAAATGGACAAGCGGATGATTATACTCCATTAATATAATTGAACACAACTAACATATATGAGATCTAGCTAGATTTTGTACTAACTAATTATCAATAGGTAAGTATTTTTTATTGGGAGTGAAGCAGAAAATCAAGTTTGTTGAAACCATCGCTCGCACTACTGACCTCACTATTGCATTTCACTTTGTTAGCCAACAATGCCTTCAGTCATCATCACCACGAACCTAACAAGCCTAACAAGCGCATATTGAAGTTGGGCCTCAGGGTGGATCCTTTGAATGATTTTGTTTCTCTATCACTGGAACTTGTACCAATGGTCGGTGCCATTACTGAAGTCAATAAGGTACAGATCATCAATGGCTATGGCAAGGGTTACCTTGTCTTGTGCCAATGGCGACATGGATATAGATGCATGCAGGAGGCTCATCATATAAATCGAGGCATGTCAGGAGGCTCATCATATAAATCGAGGCATCGGGACATGAGGAAGTATGTTTGTGATTGTAGTCGTGCTCGAAAAGGTGAGCAACAATGTTATTATCTGAATGTGTAGATCATCAAAGGTTTGTGTACGAATGTTGAAATAGTTATGGTGAATAGGAGGAGGCGTTTGAGTAAAGGCGGTTGCCGCCAGTGAACAAAATATGGAAAAAACTAAGACAGCTGCTGCGGGTGGCATGCGGGTGGCATGACTGAGGCATTATTTGGTTTCCTCCAAAATCCCAAAACATTATAAGATTTTCCGTCACAACCAATCTTTGAACGCATGCATAGTATAAGCTAGTGTTGACACAAAAAGTGTCAGGATCTGCGAACACCTCGGGCTTATACCCGAAACTCGGTTGTCCGAAGGCATGCCAGTCGATTTGACCAGTTAATCGACAAGGACGATAACTAGAACAAAATTTGAACGAGACAACGGCGATGCACCCGGATGTCAAGGCTCAAACCTGATCAGGATAACTAGAGTAGAGCTGAACGAGACGACAGCGATGCGCCCGGACGTCAAAGCTCAGATTGCTCAAAACACGGAACTTACAAAGGTTTGACGAGGTCGATAAGATGCAGCCCGTCGAAAACTTGAAAGAACTCGTAGGTAAACTACATCTAATACAATAAAAGTAGAGTACCGGTAAAGTAGATAAAAAGGTAATTGATTGGTTGATATGCTTGGATATGATCGTTTACAGCACCCCTGGGTACCTATTTATACTCCGGCAGAGGGAGTTGTAGATAGATACGACTCGTACCTTTCCTAAATAAAACAAACTCCTATTTTAAAGGAAATAACTGACTCGCGCAGAAGCTGGACTCAAACAATAATATTTTCCTAAACAAACTCTTCTATTTTAAAGGAAATAAAACGACCCATGCAAGAGTCGGACTCAAACTTCTATAACAATACTGCTATAAGATCACCAATTTCCTTATGCCTCTTTCCCGATGAAACTTTCCATTGACATCCTTCCGATCCGCAACCTCCTCTTAGCGTCATCGGCAACCGTATGTTCACGTTAACCATGTCATTCTTCATCGGCAACACTCCTTCATCGGCAGCTCTCTGCTAACGCCAGCCACGTCACTGCTTCCATCGGCAGCATCTACCATTCATCGGCAACAACCTTTAGCTCTCATCGGCAAGCTGACCTTTGCCTTTATCAAGTCTTTCTGCCTCCATCGGCAACAAGTCTGTCTTCATCAGCAACATTCTTGCCTCTATCGGCAGTCTGACCGATAATATCCTGATGCCGATAAGGAACAACAACCAGCCTCTTGCCGATCGGCACAATCCTTAGATTATATTGACACGTGCCAAAAAAACGGTGTCAACACATGCCCCCCCAGTTTCGGAGTATAAGATGTCTTATGCGTCGAAATTCCTTCTGCTGCTATTTCTTCTTCCAAGATGCCTGCCGATGCCCCCCAAGTGTAACAATTGAAATACCAGGGCTCACCAAGTGCTACTCCCAAGCCAAAATGCCCAAGGCCATCGACTCTAATTACGCTATCGGCAACATATTGACATCTGCCGATGGATTTTCATCTTTGCGCTTTGGCCTCTACTGCTTATCTGGAGATTTCCCCCTGGAAGGATTTTCATCGTGACACAAATCTTCTCGGCGTTCGCGTTGGATCCTTCTTTTCTGAGTCTTCGTCATATCCTTAGGACACCATCGAGGAAACTTAGTCTTTCAAACAGGCTGATACTGCTTCTTACTACTTGTATCTGCACTACCTCTTATGTTTGGATCCCTGGAGAAAATTTCTTCATCGGGCATTCTGGCATCAACCATTTCTTCAAGATCTTCTTGACAAATACGCTTTCCAATCCTATCATGTACGCTGAGCTTGCCCCCTAGCCAATCATGCATTGACTCCTTTTCTCTGATTGGCCTACCATAACTTGATGCCCGATTGTCAAAACGGGGTTTCTTTTCTGACCGATCGGCAGGGTAGTACTCATTGCATTCAGGGCAATTATCGGCAGTGGGTAGCTTGATGCCTTCTTCCCAGCAATGAACAAAAAAGGGACACTTCCAGTGGTCCTTATGCCAAAGCCACTCCTGGTACCTTTCTTCCTGCTGCCGATGTTGATCTTCATGCCAACGCCAATCTTGTCGTGGTCGTCTATGCGTGATCACAACGTCATAAGACCTTCTGGCGCTACTGCTATCATCGGCAACTCTCTTGCCTTTTCTACCATCGGTAAACTTTCTCCCTATTACTTCATGCGCAGCTATTTGATGCTTAGGGTCTACCGATGCATTTTTCTTGGCAGCTTCCGATGTTATCACCTTAGTTTTTCCACTGGTCTCCACCATATTATTGGGAAACGGGTGCTGATTGATCTTCATCGGCTTCTGGGCTTTGTAATTTTCAAACTTAATCCACCCAGACTCAATTCCTGACTGCAACTACTGCCTAAAGACTTTGCAGTCATTGGTATTGTGAGAAGTTGCATTGTGCCACTTACAATACCTGATTTTCTTGAGCTCTTTGGCCGATGGAATTACCTGGTTAGGTGCCAACTTAATCTTCCCTTCTTGGAGCAATAGGTCAAACATCCTATCGGCCTTGGTGATGTCAAAAGTGCATCTCTCAGCTTCTTTCTGATCGAACGGACAAGATATCGACTTTTTATTCTCTACTGATTCAACTAAACCGATACTTGCTTCTTCATCCGAATTTGTTTTCTTAGTTGAAGACACCTCCTCATCCCAATTTCCTCTTGGTTCAAAAATCTTGGTGTCTTGATCGGCAACCCTTTGCACAAGATGACTTAATCTTTCAAACTCTTGAGACGCGTATTTATCCCTGATGTGCGGCAGCAACCCCTGGAAAGCCAAATCCGCCAATTGCCGATCATCAAGTACCAAGCTATAGCACTTGTTCTTCACGCTTCTCAGTCTTTGGACGAAGCTTTCTACCGATTCATCATCACACTGTTTCAGCTTGACTAAATCGGTAAGCTTCTTCTCATGTGTGCCAGCAAAGAAGTACTTATGAAACTGTTTTTCTAGATCGGCCCAAGTGATCACAGAATTTGGATATAGTGAAATAAACCACGTAAATGTCGATCCAGATAACGATGACAAGAACAATCTTACTCTCAGTTCATCCTTGTTGGCTGCCTCTCCACATTGGATAATGAATCGGTTAATGTGCTCTATTGTTGATATATCATCTTGACCAGAAAATTTGGTGAAATCTGGCACTTTATACCGATTCGGGAAAGGGATCAAATCATACGCTGGAGGGTATGGAGTCCGATAAGAATATATATCAACCTTAGGCTTGATACCGAATTGCTCCTTCGCTACTTCGGCAATCTTATTGGCTAAGTATGCATCTTGATCCTGCTGATGTACTGGTTGGACGTTGACTGGTTGAGCAGGTTGATGCATCCCTTCATATCTTTGTGGTAAATAGGCTGGGGTAATCGGCACATTTATTGCATCATTTTGTTGAATATTAAGCATCGGCTGATTGGCCGATGGGCAACTTTGAACACCCATTGGTTGAGTAGGTTGATGCACTTCTTCGGGTCTTGATGTCAAAGTGCTTGAAGTGATTGGTGCGTGCATAGTACCAGTCATCTGAACACTATGCATCGGCTGAGTTACCGATGGGCAATTTTGCACACTCACTGGCTTGTGTTGTGGCATTATATTCATCGGTTGTTGTACCGATGTCTCATTGTGTACATTCACTTGCGAGTATTGCGGTGTAGTACTTATCGGCTGATGTACCGATATTTCATTCTGAAGACTTGTCGGATGACACTGCGGAGCTCTTGCCACTTGATGCCCAGGCTGCATAACTTGCTGCTGACTCGGTAATTGACCGATCCAACTTACATTAGGTATCATCGGCATATGACTTACCGATGGCTAATAACCAGCTGACTCTTGTAGTCCTCGTACCCTTGGATGATAGCCTTGATTTGTGGGTACCATAGGTTGAGTAGCCATTGCCGATACAGGCTGATTGACCATCGGCATGCCTTGTTGCATCGGCCAAGAATTTACCGATGGTTGTGCATAATGCACTCTGGGTGTCATCATCTGAAAATTCCCTGCCGGCAACTGCATCGTTGGAGAGGACGTAGCATAATGCATCACTGGAACCATCGGCTGTACAGGTATTGCCGATGCCATGGGAATCTTCCACCCTGCATGATTATCTTGGACCAATTTGGAATCAGCAGATGGATTTGGAGACATACCATATCCCCACCAGTTGGCAGAAGTTAGCTGACTCTGGGTCACATGTCCAGACATTGTTGAGGCCACCAGATTTGCATTCACCTGAGTGATGCTTGTTGGGCTCGATCTTGGTGACATGATCTCATCGGCAGATCGGTTCATAATCGGTGAAGACACCCTTGGAATCACCGATGGGATCGTAACAGATGTCGATCCGAGTCGACGATACTCCGGACCAACATAATATGATGCCTGTCCTCCCTTGAAAGTTTGCTTAACAACATTGCATACAGTATCGAACAACACATTGGATTGACTAATTTATACATTATTTAATGCAGAATTAACCATCTCTTGTAATACATTATTGGATTGGCGTCGAAAGTGACCTGCCGTGGCGACGACGGATCTTGGTTCTGGACTGCTTCGCCGATTCTGTTTAGGCTGAAGGATTTGAGATATAACCGCTTGTACTCCTCCATAGCCTGCTCCATAGCCTGCTTCTGATCATCTCTCAGATTGGCTTCGGAGACTCCGATGATGTTCTTCGGATTGACGCCGGTATGATCATCCAGAGTAGATGTATAATTTGTCCCACCGAGCGTGCCAAAAGAGGTGTTGACACAAAAAGCGTCAGGATCTGCGAACACCTCGGGCTTATACCCAAAACTCGTTTGTCCGAAGGCGTGCCAGTCGATTTGACCAGTTAATCGACAAGGACGATAACTAGAACAAAATTTGAACGAGACAACGGCGATGCACCCGGATGTCAAGGCTCAAACCTGATCAGGATAACTAGAGTAGAGCTGAACGAGACGACAGCGATGCGCCCGGACGTCAAAGCTCAGATTGCTCAAAACACGGAACTTACAAAGGTTTGACGGAGGTCGATAAGATGCAGCCCGTCGAAAACTTGAAAGAACTCGTAGGTAAACTACATCTAATACGATAAAAGTAGAGTACTGGTAAAGTAGATAAAAAGGTAATTGATTGGTTGATATGCTTGGATATGATCGTTTACAGCACCCCTGGGTACCTATTTATACTCCGGCAGAGGGAGTTGTAGATAGATACGACTCGTACCTTTCCTAAATAAAACAAACTCCTATTTTAAAGGAAATAACTGACTCGCGCAGGAGCTGGACTCAAACAATAATATTTTCCTAAACAAACTCTTCTATTTTAAAGGAAATAAAACGACCCATGCAAGAGTCGGACTCAAACTTCTATAACAATACTGGTATAAGATCACCAGTTTCCTTATGCCTCTTTCCCGATGAAACTTTCCATTGACATCCTTCCGATCCGCAACCTCCTCTTAGCGCCGTCGGCAACTGTATGTTCACGTTAACCATGTCATTCTTTATCGGCAACACTCCTTCATCGGCAGCTCTCTGCTAACGCCAGCCACGTCACTGCTTCCATCGGCAGCATCTACCATTCATCGGCAACAACCTTTAGCTCTCATCGACAATGACTTCTCATCGGCAAGCTGACCTTTGCCTTTATCAAGTCTTTCTGTCTCCATCGGTAACAAGTCTGTCTTCATCAGCAACATTCTTGCCTCTATTGACAGTCTGACCGATAATATCCCGATGTCGATAAGGAACAACAACTAGCCTCTTGCCGATCGGCACAATCCTTAGATTATATTGACACGTGCCAAAAAACGGTGTCAACAGCTAGTTAGCTTGCTCGGGATACGTGATGATCTGATCAAACCAGGGGCTAATAATAAGCTGGCTGCTAGTGAACGACAACGTATTATATAGGCACAAGTAGTTTTAGCTACCAATGCTGTAATGCACACGAAAGAAATACATCCCAACTAACCTACAAAGCTAATATGCATGCTACTACTCCTAGCTAGCTAGCAGTATAGATAGATAGATAAAAGAAAAGTAGCATGCAATAGATAGAGGAGAGCATGCGATGCATGATTATTGCCGCCAATGGCTATGACAAGGGTTACCTTGTCTTGTGCCAATGGCGACATGGATATAGATGCATGCAGAAGGCTCATCATATAAATCGAGGCATCGGACATGAGGAAGTATGTTTGTGATTGTAGCCGTGCTCGAAAAGGTGAGCATCAATGTTATTATCTGAATGTGTAGATCATCAAAGGTTTGTGTACGAATGTCGAAATAGTTATGGTGAATAGGAGGAGGCGTTTGAGCAAAGGCGGTTGCGGCTAGTGAACAAAATATGGAAAAAACTAAGACAGCTGCTGCGGGTGGCATGACTGAGGCATCATTTGGTTTCCTCCAAAATCCCAAAACTTTATAAGATTTTCCCTCACAACCAATCTTTGAACGCATGCATAGTATAGGCTAGTTAGCTTGCTCGGGATACGTGATGATCTAATCAAACCAGGGGCTAATAATAAGCTGGCTGCTAGTGAACGACAACGTATTATATAGACACAAGTAGTTTTAGCTACCAATGCTGTAATGCACACGAAAGAAATACATCCCAACTAACCTACAAAGCTAATATGCATGCTACTACTCCTACCTAGCTAGCTAGCAGTATAGATAGATAGATAAAGAAAAGTAGCATGCAATAGATAGAGGAGAGCATGCCATGCATGATAAGTGCCGCCAATATTTGCATGATCCATCTAGCGGTGTCTATCGGTACATCATGCAGATAGACCAGCTAGCGGGACAGTTTGGATAGGACACCACACAGGACAGACAATACGAGGAAAACGGTAATAAACTTGTACGCATTAACTAACTTCTCAGGGAAAACATAGTAAGTATTGAGGGCAGGTGCATTGCTACACGTCAGTGGTTTCGTACCCCGTCTAATGCAATGTCACGTAGGATTTTTACTTATGTGGAGGAAAGAGAAATGTGAGAGAGAAAGAGGTCGTTGTTTTGCGAAACAACCACCTCATGAGCTAAGATTTAGGACTATGAGACAACTATTACACCATTGTATGAGGTGTTGTTGTCATTGACCTCACAAGTTAATTTTTATTTTATGTATAAATTAAGGAATAATGAGTTACTATGAGTCAACTTAAAAAACCAACCATTATATATATGGTCTGTTAAACAATCTTAAATTACGTGACATTATACGAACGAGTCAACACCAATATACTTGCCCTCAGAAAATTGCATAACATGTGGTACGAAACATCTCCCTAACTTAAAAAGACCAAAGGAAGAACTTCTCCCTTCATGCGACCTTGGCATCGGCCCGCGCGTCCCTCCCCCGTGCGAAGTTATTTTCCAGCGCCGACATGTGGGCCTGTGCGACCCGACCTCCCCCGCAATCAACGTCCTCCCGCAATTGTGAAAGGAAGGAGATTCGCGTGCGCCTGCGGCCCATGCGAAAAATGCTCCCTGGCAGGCGCAGCCCACACTGCGGCCTCCTCTCCCTCCCGGCCGTGAATCCTCGCCGCCGCCGCAAGGCCGCGCTAAGAAGGAGAAGGCCTCACTCGAC
The DNA here is from genome assembly GCA_022036555.1 of Microstegium vimineum. Lineage (NCBI taxonomy): Eukaryota > Viridiplantae > Streptophyta > Magnoliopsida > Poales > Poaceae > Microstegium > Microstegium vimineum. Next base: position 110,787 of record CM039129.1, on the reverse strand, counting down.
GTTGTCGTCCTCGCCCGCTCCCATCCTCTACCGCCCCGATCCACCATTGACTTGGTTGTCGCGACTCCCAAACGGCAAAACGCCAAAACTCTAACCGCGGAATTGTCCATGGAGGCGAGGGCGTCGCCGCGTCCGTGGATCTTCATCGGCGGCGGCGGCGGCTTCAGAGCGGGGCGGGACGACGACAGCGCCTTCTTGTTCCTCTCAAAGGGGTGGTGCGAGGTGCGGGATTCCGCCACTGCCGACCTGCGCCTCATGCACGCGCGGGCCGATTCCCTCCGCACGCTCGCGGACCGCGAGCTCGAGAACCTCGTCGCGTCCGCCTCCACCGCGATGACCTCCCCGCCGCCGCTCGCCACGGGGGCGCCCATAGCCGAGCTCGAGTTCGTGCGCACACAGATCCAGCCCAAGATCTCCGAGCTGCGCCGCCGCTACGTGTTGCAGGAGCGGGAGCTCGGCTGCAGGGTGCTCGAGGGGTGGGCGCCGCGCAGGCGGGGGGACGTGTCGACCTCTCCGGGATCACCGCTATCCGTAACGCCATCGTCTCTGAAGTGGATGGCAGGGAGGGCTGGAGGCGCGCGGTGTGGAACAGGGAGGCGGAAGAGGGGAAGGAGTGGGAGGTGGTCAGGATGATACGCGACGGCATCAAGGAGTTCGAGCACCGGAGCCAGACCAGCGACATTTTTGACAGGTTGCGCAGTACCGGCGAGCTCGTTGAGAAATTCAAATTTTGCACATCCAGCTCATTATTCTAATCTAATTAATTGGGCAATGTTGCTGGGCCTGCTTTGATTGTGTGGATTGCCCCGGGCCTCTGCTGTCGCCGCTGCCATATACGCTAGGTCTTCATTGGCAATTTTTTGTTGGTCGAATTTTGTTGTGCATCAGTAGAATTGCAAGGTGAACATGATATAACTCATTTATTATTTTGTTATTTTGTCCATATAAGTTGATGTGAGCTCATTTCCCCCCACTTACCTTGATACAGGGTTTTTGTGTATTGTAGTGGTATTATGGATAATAGATTCATGTTTCAAGTGCCGTAGGTCACATTTTTTGAATAATGAATTGTGGACTGCCAAACAGAACGGTCAATTGATTCTTGCTTGCTTGTAGTTGATTCATTAGACTGCCAAACAGAACGTGAAGCCCTGCAATTGATGACAGTTTCTCTAGAAACAACATAAATAGGGGGTATTATAGCAACAAAGTTAGAACTATAATTTTTATCATACGAATTTGCAATACAAACTAACAGAACGTCAAGAGCTTGTAAATATTCTTCTCATGATTCCTATCTTGGAGCTCGGTTAAATTTCTTTATCGAATTAAAACATACATTTACTGATGTATTTTTGGCGACAATAGGTGCTGGTTGCAACACAATTGCCTTGGGAGGCTGCAAGTTGGTTCCAGGGCACAAGAGATGTTGTAGAAAAAAATTATATGGGTACTTGAGGTAATAGTTATTTTGTTTTTACATATTTTTATTTCATATCTATATGTTGTGCCCTGGAGGCTGCTGAAACAACTCCTCATGTGATAGATTTTTATTTGTTTGTTTTTTGGGATTTGTCTGGACTCTGGAACAAGGTTTTGACCATGTAAGGTGATCTAGGTATCAACAGTGATCGTCTAGAGCTGGCCATAGATTATTGTAAATTATTTCGTTCATTCCTTGAATTGTTTTAGTTGGTAACTGACAGGTTGCAGATATACAATAAACAAGGCCTGGTCAAGCAGTGTGAGCAGTTTTATTTTATTTTATTTTTCAGAGAACTGTCCTAAAGTTGTGGTGCAGTTGGAATAGAGCCGTTGAAGACCCCTCTTTCTGTGGAATGCACCACAATCAATGACGTCTCCGTGTGGGAGTGGGCTGGCTCTGCTTATGATGAAGGTGCTAGCTGAATGGTTTTCCACTTATTTTGGGTGCCCAACTCGACTGGTGGGCTTCAAGGAAGGTGCACACCTTTGTTTCTTCCATGCCTTTCCATTTACCTAGTACTGCTAGATGAGATCTCCTGCATTACTTGTGGAGGACTTTGATTTTACTCTATCTTTTAACAGATTCGGAAACTAGGCTGACTGACCCTGATTATGCACGGGATTACAAAACCATGTTTTCTGATGGTTTCCCTTATCTGATAGTCTCTCAGGTGTTATCTTGCATATAGTGGTTTTCAGATAAATGCTATCTGCAAATGTTGCTGAACAAAAAACGTTACCTGACAATGCATAGCTGTTTTCAGGGCTCATTGGATGCACTAAATGAGATACTCAAAGAGCCTATACCAATTAACCGCTTCAGGCCAAAGTGAGCTATGCATAATGTGCGCTTGTGTTTGACTACTTTCTAAAACACTATTTTTGGGTTAGTTGTTGTGGGGTTGTGGTTGATAATAACAACTACAGTTGCTTAGCAGAAGCTTTCACCTGCCAATAGTGTAACTGTTGTGCTTGCTTTAATTCTTACAAGAATAATTTCTTTTGACAGTATTTTAGTGGAGGGGTGCCACCCATATGCAGAGGATCTATGGAAATCAGTAAAGATAAACAAGTTAACATTTCAAGGTGTGAAGTTATGTGGCCGCTGCAAGGTAAAAATACAAGGCAAGAATCCCAGGATCAGATTTCAAATATGTTCTTTGCTGCGTGGTTAGATCATCTATTGATTTATGTGGTAAACTGATGACAAAGTAAATCGATAGTTTGCAATAGTCAATTGGCTCAGTTCTGCTCATGAAGTAATCTTCATAAATTGTCATATAACTCATGGAAACTATAATTTCCAGGAACATTGAAACCAAATAGATTCAGTACTATAATGTGCTCTGTTAACTTAAGCAAACCAGCATGGATAGAAAAAAAAATCTTAACTATTCACTTTGTGCTGGCTGATTCAGGTGCCTACAATTAATCAAGACACTGGAATCAGCTGAACCAACTGAAACTCTGCAGACATACCGGTCAGGTGAAGTGTTGCTTCCTAGCCACAAAAATAAACGGCAGGTGAGGTGATTGTTGCATGCATCTTATATGTGGAATTTGGTGCTCCACATGCTGGCCAAATAGACTCATAATGGCCTAAATCATTGAAACTCATGCTTTTGTCCATCTTTGTAGGTGTACTTTGGGCAAAATGCAGTCTGCAAGGAATCCCTTTTACTGAATGGCAAAGGAAGGATCGTCAAGGTCGGTGATTCGGTTTATGTTACACAGTCATTCTCTTCATCTAATGAAGTGCCAGCCCCAGCCTGAGTGGCTGGATGAGGGATGTGTAACAGCCACATCTTCTATGTTGAGCATGCAAAATACCATGAACTGGTTGGGAAACTGTTGGTATCAACAGCTGTGCTTTCCCAACATGGATCATGCTGATGTACCTGTAACCGTGTATTCTTTGGCAAGGGCACGCGCGGCACTGCAGGCTAGAGCTGCCGGCGCCGGAGAAGGCAGTTGGGGCGAGGGGCGGGAAACTACAGCCCCGAAGATCACGGGTGGATCTGCCGAGCTGGTGTGGCACGGGCTACAACAGCACAAGGTGTTGGCCATCATTTTTGTCTTTTATAAAACTTTCCGTCAGTTTTATCAAACAGAATTTTAGAGGTCATATCATGTATATTTTTCGTCATATGTTTTATTATATTTTAATTAGTGGAGTTGCTATATAATTGTTGAAAAGGGAAAGTGTCATACGCCTGCTGTACGGGCTAGGCGAGCCCCAAGGAGTAGGCCTAGGCGAGCCCCAGGGAGCAGGCCTAGGCGGCCGGACAGAAGGTCCAGGCGGCACCAGAGGGGGCCCAGGCGGCCCAGCAGGGCCTGGCCGCAACAGCAGCACCCCGTAGGGGGGCTACGGCACATGCGGCGCAGCGCGCTCGCGCGAGCAGAGGGGCGAGTCGGTAGGAGGCCGCGCTCCCTTCTCCCTTCCATATACGAGTCCTCTATTTCCATAAGAATAGGGGAGTTATTATTAGAATAATAATAGATAGAGTTTGTTAGGAAAAGGATAAAGAGTTTAGGAAAGAGGAGTTCCAATCTATAAGGAAACTCTCGTAAGTTGCTTGGGAGTCAAGTCCATTAGGGACTAAAATAAGGGGATGTAATCTATTTGCAATCAAGAAATAACAGAGCATAGCTCTTTCTCCTCCTCTCCCGCGCCTCCTCTCTCCCTGCCTGCCGCTCTCCCTGCCCTGCACCAGTCCCTGCTGCTGCACCTCTGCCTAGCTGCTGCACGCAAGCCACTGCCGCAGCCCCATACACCCTAGGGTTTATTACATCTGGTATCCGGAGACCAGAACGATCCAACCACGCCGCCATGTCGACCCATGCCAGCCTCGCTGACATCAAGAGCCTGGTGGAGGGCCTCGTCAAGGACCTCAACATCAAACTCGACGCCGTTCAGGAGGAGATCACCACGGTCAACACCCGCCTGACCACCACCGAGCAGGGGCGCAACCTGGCTAATGACGCCGCCGCGCAGGTCAAGAAGGATCGCGACCTCGCTGCCGCCAAGATAGCCCTCGCTGCCCAGCAAGCCATGGAGTCCGCCGGCCGCACCTTCCTCAAGGAGCAGAAGGAGAAGGCTTCCTCGGCATCCATCCCGGAGATCATCGACGACCTCGAGGGAACCCTCTTTGACGTGTTCAAGGAGGAGCCCAAGCCAGAGCTGCTATCGCCGGAACAGCCGATCCAGCACATGGCCTTCCCCGGCCTCGAGCCTCGCATCCACAAGCTGTCCTTCCCACGTACGACGGCAAGGAGGACCCGCTCACATGGATCAACCGCTGTGAGCAGTTCTTTCGGGGACAGAAGACGCCAGCCATTGATTAGGTATGGTACGCGTCCTACCATCTGACGGGCACCGCCCAACAGTGGTACATGCGCCTCTCGCAGGACAAGGCGATCACCGATTGGCTGTACTTCGCACGTTGTATCAACGAGCGCTTCGGGCCGCCAACTCGATGCAACCCGCTGGGTGAACTGGCTTCCCTGCGCAAGACCACGGTGGACGACTACACAGAGCGCTTCCTGGCGCACGTCGCACGTGCCGGCACCCTCGACGAGCAGCAGCAAGTCAACATCTACACAGTTGGCCTCCTGGAGCCGCGGAAAACAGATGTGGAGTTGCAGAACCCGCAGGACATGGAGATGGCGATGTCCCTCGCCAGGGCGTACGAACGACGACTCGCGGTGGTCGCCGACGCCAACAAGCAGCCGACCAACAAGCTAGCCTCCCGGCCAGTCCCCTTCAAATCATCTACACCAACATCTGCACCAGCAACAACCTCTCCAACTGAGGGCACGACCCCTGCTGCAGGCCGCCCCTTCAAGCGTCTCACCGCAGAGGAGATGTCGCTACGCTGCCAAGCCAGTCTCTGCTTCAACTGTGATGAACCGTTCTCTCGCGGTCACAAGTGCAAGCACCTCTTCGACATCACGGTGCTGAACGACTACGACAACGAGACTACGACAACGACGACGCCGACGACACCCTCCTGATGCTAATCGGCACCACCCAGTCAGTGGTGGCTGGTTCTCCGCCGATGTACCTCACAGGTATTATCTCTAGCATCCGTCTGCACGTCTTGGTCGACACAGGAGCGACCCAGAACTACATCGACATCAGCGTCGCGCGCATGCTCGGGCTTCGCGAGCACCGCATCTCCAGTGCCGTCCTCATTGGCAGCGGCACCGAGGTCTCGTGTCGGGCGGCATCCCTTGACGTACCCCTCCGCATTGAGGGAGAGGTCTTCAACATCGACGCCTACCTCCTCGACATCGGCAACGACATCGACGTCATCCTCGACACGCCTTGGCTCGCTAGCCAGGGGCGTATTACATGGGACTTCACCACCATGGAGCTCCACTACCACAACCTCGGCCGCCCCGTCACCTTCAGCAACGTCCGCCGTCAGCGCCAACAACAACCAGCTCGCGCCCCACCAGCTCCGACACCAGCATCATCTTCGCACGGCGTCCGGCTTCGTGCCAGCAGGGCTCGGCGCCCTAACGCCCTCGACAGCCTTGGCTCCATCAGTGCACCAGTCTTCACCGACCTTCGTCAGGCCATCCTCCAGCAACGCGACCTCTGCCGCATCGTCATCGCCATCAACGACGGGACAGCTGCTCCCGCATGGTCATTGGACCAAGGCCTCTTCTTCTTTGACGGACGGCTCTATGTACCAGCAACGTCGACACTTCTCCCTGCCATCTTGCAGGTTTTACGGCGGGAGGGACCAACCGACATAACATTATTGGCCCTCGGGTGCCACTTGACGCCGATGGTCGGCACCATCAGCTCTACTCCGACGGGAATCCTCCTTGTTCGACCTTGGCAAGGCGGAACACTCCCTACGGTCACGGTGCTCTTCCTCGACGATGGCGGTAGCCAACTCTTCCGTGTGGGTGGCGTCTTCATCGCCATGAACGCCAACTTGCGTCGTCAGCCACTCTCCCCCACAGACTTCGAGCTCGGACATTTTATGTTCGGCGAGATGCTGGACCTGACGACTTCCCCGCCAACACGTTCTCCATCGACGATCTGGCGCCGGACTCCAGTCACCATTACCGCCAATGACAACAATGGCGTCTACACTTTCGCCGCTCCGCCTCGTACAACTACGCTGTCCAGCCTTGACGACACCGTTGGGAGAGACCTTCTCTTGGCTGCTCGTATCCAGGCCTTTGGGTCCATCGGCGGGAACAATGACCACATCTACTACATCTACGGCTACATCGGCAACATCCTGTACTGCTTCGAGCTGGCTCTTCATCGCACTCGGCGCAACATCATCCTCAACGATCCCGTTGAAGGCCTCCTCCGCGTCCACATTACGACACTTCGGCATGGACAAGCCCTCCCTCCAGAAGGTATCACTTCCTGGGCGTTTCAGCGCGATGACGCGCTGAGAGGGGAAGGGGGGGGAGATGTCATACGCCTGCTGTACGGGCTAGGCGAGCCCCAGGGAGCAGGCCTAGGCGGCCGGACAGAAGGTCCAGGCGGCACCAGAGGGGGCCCAAGCGGCCCAGCAGGGCCTGGCCGCACCACCAGCACCCCGTAGGGGGGCTACGCGCGTTCGCGCGAGCAGAGGGGCGCGTCGGTAGGAGGCCGCGCTCCCTTCTCCCTTCCATATACGAGTCCTTCTCTATTTCCATAAGAATAGGGGAGTTATTATTAGAATAATAATAGGTAGAGTTTGTTAGGAAAAGGATAAAGAGTTTAGGAAAGAGGAGTTCCAATCTATAAGGAAACCTCTCGTAAGCTGCTTGGGAGTCAAGTCCATTAGGGACTATAAAATAAGGGGATGTAATCTATTTGCAATCAAGAAATAACAGAGCTGCCGCTCTCCCTGCCCTGCGCCAGTCCCTGCTGCCGCACCTCTGCCTAGCTGCTGCACGCAAGCCGCCGCTGCAGCCCCATACACCCTAGGGTGTATTACAGAAAGATTTGGTAAAGTGTTTGTTCTATGTTGGGAACTCTCGATGTTTCAGTATCATCGATTGAAAGCAATCCTAAGTTTGGAGCATAATACTATGAACGCTTCTGGATCGCTCATTCTCATTTTATTTGCCGTAAAATCGCACGAGCACTATCACTAAACCCTAAATAGCAAGTTGGATTGTGGAAACGGTAATACTTTTAACCGTGCGTCCGTCCTGTGATTTACCGTCCGGACGAGCCTCGTCCACTCATTCATATATGTATCCTCATCCACTCATTCACGGACTAGTCAGTGTCGCAACTCGCAAGCCTGCTCACGGGAGGACTCGGCGCCGCTTGCCGCCCCCGCCTGCGCCGCTCTCCATAGCGGAACAGAACGGCCACGCATCCACCTGCGCCGCTCGCCGCCCCCACCTGCGTCGCTGCGCCGCTCGCCGCCCCCACCTGCGTCGCTGCGCCGCTCTCCATAGTGAGACGGAACGCCAGCGCATCCACCTGCGCTGCCCCCACCCGTGATTGTGTCGCTCTCCATCGCGGGACGGAGCTCCGCTCGCCCGCGCGCCCTCGCTCGGACAGATTCTGCCAGCACCGCTCGCTGCTCCCGCACCCACTCGTAGCCTGCCATTGCTGGACAGACCCTCCTCGCTCACGCCGCCCCTGCTCATGGACGGAATATGCCTGCGCCACTCATTAGTGCGGCCCCCGCCCGCATCGCCTTGCCGTCGTCCAGATTCATGACTTCCATCGTGGGTTCGCTCCATCCGTCAATCACGGATACTGTCGAGATCCATACCGACAACGAGCTCTGCACAGTCACCAACGACCTTCAAGCACTTTGTCGCATCAAGCTCTGCATTGGCGTCGAGCTCCATTGGTCACAGCAGCAAGGTGACATTGGGTTGAAAGCACGTGTTGCAAGAGTATGTTTCTATTGTTTCAGTTAGTTCAGAGGTATGTTGCAGGGGTTTCAAATAGATGTTGCAAAACTAAATCGAGATGTTACAATGGTCGTACATTAATGTTGCAAATGTTTGTCCCCGATGTTTCGTCTATTTTTCAGACATATGTTGCAATTGTGTTTATCTAGAAGTTGCATATGTTTCACACATATATTGCAAATGTTTTTATATAATGTTGCATATGTGTTGCAAAGTTTTTTAAGTGTTTTTGTAAGTGTTTCATACGCATGTTTCAAATATTTCATTTGATTTAAGAAGTATGTTGCATTTGTTGCATCTCAATGTTTCAAAACTAGACGGAGTGTTACATCTCCCTGCTTGCCTTTCTGTTGTCTCACTTCGGTGTCAAACGAGGGAAGGTCACTCTCACTAGGTTGGAGTATTGTAGGGACTAATAATCTACTGAGATCTCACCTCAATCACCCATGCGAGGGATTCAGTTAACTAGCAATTGATGCACACATGGGGGATGAAGTGCATTCCTTTCCTCTTCCTGCAGTAATAATAATAAGCTAGACCCACGAGACTGTCAGATGATAGATGCCACACCTGCCACCGTGCAACTTCCAACAGTCATGATGCACCAATTCGAGCACTGTTCCCCTTTTTCCGCCTGCTCTGCAGCCCACCTACCCACATGCTTGCGAATGGCGTAGCAGATGAGATGTGGGCACACAGGTGCAGAATGTCGAACGGGGGCAGGGGCGCATGCGGGATGTGTAACGGGGCCAGTGGCACTGGCGGGATGTGGAACATGCGGGCTGTGGGCTGTGGCGCATGCGGGATGTGGAATGGGGCCAGTGGGGCGCGCGGGTTGGGCAACGGGGCCAGTGGAGCGGGCGTCCGGATAGGACCACGCCCTTGTGGAAAAAGATGCGGTGAAACATATTCGAGGATTAATTTGTTGGCGTACGAGATTTCTTATCTGAGCCGCATCACAGAAAGGTCTATAGAGTAGAGTAGGTAAGTCTGCGACGCCACGCTCTCTATTTCACGAACTTTGTTTTTTTTAATTCAATGTCACTTTAACATCAATATTTAATTTTACAACTTTGTTATTTTATTGTGCGGTCCATATATTTTTAGCATAAAAGTTTAATTGCCCGTAGCAACACACAGACATGCTACTAGTCTACAACACATTTTGAAGTGGGATACAAGAACCAATAAATAAAAAGGTTTTGTAAGGCAAGACAACAATTGCAGCTTTTCTAGCGGCTACATGGATAGCACAAGAGCATGACAAAGATGATCATCCGGGCTGCCCCGCCTGGCACGGCCCGGGCCCAGGCCAGGGTCAACACGGTATAGGCTCATCGTGTGCCACCAGCCCGTGGGCCGCTTTTCAGGCCGAGCTAGGTCGGAAAGCACGAGACCCGAACCATGAACGGGCCAGCCTGAAACTCGTTGTATAAAAAAAAATCCAAGTTCAACTTTGAACTCAGCGTATTTTATAGTGCAATACTACATGGGCTCCCCTGCTAGCGGGCCTCTATCGGGCCTCCTGTTGCAACCGGTCCGGGTCGTGCCACCCGGCAGGCCAAGGTGACGGTCAAGACACGACCCATGGACCGTGCCATGTCGGGCCGGACCAGGCTTGAGTTAGGCCAAAAAATTGGGTTTTGTGTCGTACCATCGAGCCTCGACTATCGTAGGTCGGCACCAGCTCTCAGAAACTTTAGAGCAGGATGGTTATTAGCCGTTGTAGGTTGTCGTAGGCGGCACCAGCTTTCAGAAACTGTCGACCTAAACACCCAAAGAACCTCCAAGTGGCATACCTATTACCTGTACTGCAAAGAGTTTCATATCGCAAGGTGGCGTAAAGATAGAATTTAAATTTTTGCCGGACGACACCCATCCCGTTGCCAACTTTAGTTTGGCAATTACAGATTCGTCAAATGAATAGTAATATATATGCTACATTTTTGCCACTATCAATGACGTGGCACGCCATCTTAGGCTTTCAACGTGTGGACAACCCATGCAAAATGACCATCTCGTGCCCCAGCCTTTTCTGTGCACTGCACCTGCTGCAGCCATTCAATGTTGCGACCGCTATTCAGGTGCCGACGCGTGCCGCTCCGGCCTGGGCATGACGTAGGCTGAAGAATCATGGTCCCTTGTGTTTAAACGATTAACGGCAATACTAGGTCGCTATGACTAACGTGTGTTTTGTAGAGGCAAAATCATTTGAGTTAGGTCATAAGTGATGCTAGATGAATAGGTTTAATGGTATTCATGCCCCCAAGATAGAAATCGTTTTCGGTTTCAACAAGGTGAAGACTAGGCTAGCTCTTAGTGCCACAAGGTGTGAGAAGGGCACTAAGTATAGACTAGGACTTTGTTTTTCCTTTGACCGTACTATTAAGGGGGTATGAGATTAGTAGCTTGACCTAGGAGAGTTTGAAAATGTTGGTGTATGCACATTTGTCACAACCTGTCCTACAGACCCTACAAATAGCCCTTGAGATGGTAGGAATAAAACCCCTTTAAGAGACTTAGTGAAAAAGGTGAAGAAGGGGGTGAAAGAGGCTCCGAACCAGTTTGGCCAAGGAGGCGTCAGACCATTGAAAGAGGTCTGACGGTCCTGCCTTAGGCAGAGTGCTGAGGAAGAGACTCCGGACCACCTGTCCGGAGAGCTCGGGGCCAATCTTGATTGGTCTTGTGGCCTATGAGTTGAGAGCGAGCCAGAGAAAGAGCTCCGGACTAGTCCGACGGCTTGGCCGACGGCTAGTCCGACGCTACTCAGAGGAGTTAAGTTTCAACACAGTATGTACCAGGGCTCCGGACCAATTCAAGTGGTCCGGAGGTACCTGGCACAATAAAGTTTGAATCTGTTTGTGAGCTCCGGAACAGAGAGAATGGTCCGACGGTCTAGTCTCCGGACTAGTCTGGTGGCTTCGCAGAAAAGGGAAAACGTAGAAAATTGCTAGTTTAGGAGGTGGGGACTATTTATAGTTGCCCATTTCGTCCAAGCTAGCCCTCTTGGCCATTGTTTCAGCTGAAGGAAGCTAGAGAGAGTTCTTGGAGAGCCAAGGGCCTAGTGAGGAAGAGATTTGAGAATCATAAGCTTGTTCTTCCTCCCTAGGGTGATTAGGAGTGACAAGTGTGCATCCATCCACCTTCCTAACCTTGAGTGGGTCAAGTGAAGGTCTTGTGCTTGTTACTCTTGGTGTTCGACATCACCTAGACAGTTTGGTGGTGATTGGAGGAAGGTGATCGCCGAAAGCTTGTTGGCGGCCCTTCTCCAACTTCGTGTGATCGGTTGTGGGTGATTCACCGAGCCGGAGCGGCGAAGAACGAGCCCGTAGAGAGCACTCGGTACTTGCGTGGATCGAGGGCGAGCAATACCTTGCGAGGTGCTCCAACGAGGACTAGGGGGAAGTGTCGACTCCTCGATACCTCGGGAAAACATCGCGTGTCAAGCTTTCTCGATCCCTAGCTCTTTACATTTCAGCATTTACATTCTGTCCTTGTGCTTTCAATTCCACTAGAATTGCATAGGTTGTTCTTTCAATTATATGCCTTGCTACCGCTTTCTAGTTAGGACACACTTCCGGTAGGCACTAGGGGTGATTGGCATTTTTAGGTTTTAATATTGCTTTAGAAATTTAAAAGAAGCCCAATTCACCCCCTTCTTGGGCATCTTGATCCTTTCAATTGGTATCAGAGCTTGGTTGCTCTCAAATTAGGCTTTACTGTCTAGAGCAAGATGTCCCATGGGGATGGACCCCCTCCCATGTTCGATGGAGACGACTTTCCTTATTGGAAGGTTCATATGGAAGCCTATCTAGAGGCTGTTGATGCCGGCGTTCACAAAGCCACCATTCATGGTGGTTCGGTGTTCGACGAAGATCCTTACTATGAGAAAAACAATGCTAAGGCTAAGAACATCATCTTTCGAGGCATTTGTAAGGATGTGTTCAACCGTGTGTGGAATTGTAAAACCACACATGAGGTTTGGACCGACATTTGTGCTCTACACGAGGGCACCAAATGTGAAAGACAAGAGCACTATCACCTTATCATTTCTAGGATGAATTCTTTCACCATGCTATCTCATGAAAGTGCTAATAAAATTTATTCTCGCTTGAATGTGCTTGTAGAGGAGTTGAATGGCCTTGGGCTCACCCAAATGTCACCGCCCGATGTGGTGCGCAAGATACTTTGTGTCTTGCCAATTGACAAGTATGGCCACATCGTCACGGTCCTTCATCAAGGCGATCTCTCCGCATCTACACCAACACAAGTGTTGGGCAAGATCAACGCTCATGAGATGTACATGAAGATCAATGATGGTGGTTCATCCCCCTCCAAGAAGAAAGAGAAGGAGGACTTGGCTCTCTGTTGACGGTAATTATGAGCTACTTTATCATCATCAAAACACCGTCAAAACCCACACTTTCAAAGGAAAACAAGCATAACCTGAACTTATTGTGCCAAATAACTAGTTCCACATGTCCCTTGACTATTTGATGCAGGTAATGAAAAATGGGGACTTTTGGGAGCCAGTGGGCCCACTTAGGGGGTCGGGCGACCACCCTATGGGGCCACTTGGCCTTCCTAGCCCCCATGATCCATGTAACACCCTCAAGAACACTCTCTACCCTTGGATCCAAGTATGTTTACCTCCCAATGGTTCAGAATCATATCACGAGGATCCATGGGCCCACATCAAAGAGAAAAGCGTGACAATCAACTCAGAACCAACATCCAGCACAGATGACAAGTGAGACCAGCATACAGGAGGCAGAGGTGGGCCAGGGATCCCATAGGTGGATCGACCGATCACCCTATGGTCCCACCAGGCCACCCACATGCCCCCTGTGTTGTGGGGACATCTCCTGAGGGAAAGTAGCAGGGCCCACCTGCCATTGGGCGGTAGGCCGATCGTGGCCAGGTGCCCAAAAGGTGCACCGACCTCCCCACCGACTTCTTGCATGCCTCCATGCACCCACTTGATCTCTCCCGTTGATCTAAGTCGGTTCTAATGATGGTTTGATCATACGGTGGATGATGGAAGTGACGTGGATCGCTGACGTGGCACTAGGCTCTCCCTCTTGCTATAAATAGACCCCTAGAGCTTCCTATTCATTTCATGCCTCATTGGAGAAACTACTCCTTAGTCTCTTAGCGGAGCTCTCTAGTAGTGTTATGCTGGTTGGAGGAGAGTGAAGAAAGTCTTGTGGAGAAAGCCCTGGGTCTGTCGGGAATCTTCTCTGGAGTTCTTCCTCAGCGGATGCGAGTCTCTTGTAAGTTTAGCACTTGTAAGTGACTTATTCTGAGTTCTTTATAGTATTCAGTAATCTAAATCTGGTTTAACTGTTATGCAACTTTTCATGCTTGATCATGCTTTGCTCTGAGTAAAGTGCTTTAATCTTAGGCCAAGGTTAAAGTAGTAAGATTAGTGTAGACGTGGTGTCTAAGCTTAATCTTACCTTTGTAAACTGCTTATCGTGCGGATTGTTTGTGGATACTAGTAGAAGGTGACAGCTCTATCTAGTCTGTGTATTCCACCACGCGTGTCAGATAAGTTCTTAAAAGGTAAGGCTTCAATACAACTTGACGACGCGGTCCGGTTAGAGTTTTGCCCTCTTTTTGATCTATCCCGTCGCCTCCTACAAGAGAAGGGCCGATAAAGCCAGTATAACCAGCTATCCCTTGTTAGATATCTTTGCTATATCGAACCTCTCAACCCAGTTATCATAATCTCCTTTAATCTATCATAGGACATATCTATAATCCTAGTTAGATCACTTATCGTTCCCTGAGGAAAATATGATACCTGGAATACTCCCGGTGAAGTGCTACATGGTATAATCTGTGCGTTTGCGGATTTATCCAATAGACATAAGAAATACCAACACTCTCAAGGCATCTTCCAAGGAGAGATGCAAGCTACAAGTGGTGTATGAGAGCTCAAGTGAAGATGATGAAGACACCATCACTCTCATGGTGAAGAAGACCACCAAAATGTTGAAGAGGCTAAACAAGAATGGAGTCAAGTTTGACTCAAATAAGAAGAAATTCTTCACAAGCTTTTCAAGGAAGCCAATCTCCCAAATGAAGTGCTACAATTGCGGCACTCTTGTTCATCTAGCCCATGCTTGCCCCGGAGAGAAGAAAGACAAGTTCAAGAACAACAAGTTCAAGAAATACAAGAAGAACAAGGGTGGAAATGGTGATTCAAGTGATGATGACAAGAAGCAAGACAAGCCATACAAGAAGAAAAAGAACTTCGACTTCCACAAGAAGAAGAAGGATGACAAGACTTACATTGTGGGTGATTGGCTCACCGATATTGAGGATTCAAGTGATCCTTCCGATGATGAAAGTGAAGATGAAAAGGTGGCCGCATTGGTGATTGGTTCTTCTACTCCACCATCACCTCCTCCTTCATCACCGGGCTCATCCTCTACACACCTATGCCTCATGTCTAAAGGTGACAAGAAGGTACAAAAAGAGGATGATGATGATAGTGGTGACTCAAGTGGTAGTGATAGTGATGATGAAGATACACCATCCTATGATGAGTGTTGGTATTTCTTATGACTATTGGATAAATCTACAAGCGCACAGATTATACCGTTGTAGCAGTTCACCTAGGAGTATTCCAAGATATCGTAATTTATATTTTCTCAAGGGAAAGCTGAGCTAGAAATGATATTTGGATAGAGATCCTAGAGAGCACCTCAACTTAGTACCAACTAGTATAGGGGGGTAAACGAAATATGTGATAGGAAGGGTGATGGAAGAGTAAGCCAAGGTAAAAGATAACTTAGAGATAACTAGATAGTATAGCTAGATGGGAGGACAATGAGAGAGTATATAGACTCCTATGTAATTCACTCTACTTCAATATACTTAGCCAATTAATTAGTCTAAGCACTATAGTTTGTCTCCTCAATACAAGTATGCTAGGTGAGGGGATAGATCAGTAGGAGGACAAAACTCCTACCGGACCGCGCCCTCTATTTACAGGGCCCTTACCTTTTAAGAACTTTCCTAAGAACACATGGTGGAATACAAAGACTAGACAAGGCTGTCACTCTCTTGCTAACTACCACAAACAATCTATGCAACAAGCAGTAACCAAGGATAAGATGATGTATAAGCACCACTCTTACACACAACTTACTACTCTGACTATGATCTATAATCAAAGCACCCTATGACAAGCAATGATCGCATACCGGAAAGGCCACAAGGATCACAAACTATTGATGTAAAGGCTATTAATAAGCACAAGCATATAACAAGACTATATCTAGTATAGTAATGCTGAAAGTAAAGACTAAGTAAAGTAGAGGAAAAGTAATATATTTAATAAGATAAAGTCTTACAAAGAAGGAAATATACAAGCGCTATACTAGACTTTCTAGAAGACGACTCTGGAAATCCTGAGCGTAGCTCGACTCAACTCTAACTCCCACTCTAGACTAACTACTAGAACAATCTAAGGAATAGGGCTTGTAGGCTTCTTCACCATATATGAAGAGGGGGGTGTGAGCCTCTATTTATAGTGGGAAGTGGAGTAGGGGCTACTCCATCGCTACGTCATCGATCCAGGAGGCTTCAATTCTCCACCCTTGGACCCAACCACCTCTAAACCGACTTAGAGTGGATGGTCTTGATCTTTAACATGTGCTAAATGAGTGTGGCGGTTACCAGGAGCTGCACCGACCTAGGGGGAGGTCGGTCAACCCCCCCTATGGCCTGTGGGCCCTGCCTTCATCTTCTAGAACCATCCCCACTGGTCAGGGACCAAGTGAGGGGCTGGTGGGCCATGTGGGAGGTTGGCCGACCTCCCCTTGGGGTCTCTGGCCCACCTCGGCCTTCTAGATGCTAGCCCCACTTGTCATATGGTTGGTTGGGTTTTCTGAGTTGTTTGACACATTGATCTTGTTGATGTGGGCCCATGGATCCTTGTGAGTTGCATGTGAGCCGTTGGGAGAAAACACAGAGTGATCCGAGGGTTGATAATCACTCAGATGGGCTTCTGCTGGATCATGGCTAGGGGGAGGGCTGGTGGGCCCTATAGGAGGTCGGTCGACCCCCTATGTGGGTCCCACTGGCTCTCCTTTGTTCCAATTCTTTAATCCTACAATCAAATACTCATGGACATGTGGAACTTGTTAATTTATAAAGAATGCTCATGATGTGATTGTTTTATCCTTGATCCTGAGGGTGTTGACATAATTTTAGATATATAAAAGTGTGTCATTCTTGGTGCCAACAATGAGCTAATTAAAATTTGCAACAAATACTCTAGCATTATAAGGAGGTACAAAGGTAAAAATGACAAACTTCTTGAGGTCAAAGAAAACTTGCATGCTAAGCTTGATGCCTTGACTAGTGCTAATGATGATTTGAAGCTTGAGAATAACTCTCTCACATCTAGCATTAGGGAGCTCAAAGCCTCACTCAAGCAAGCTGATGAGAAACATGATAAGCTTGAGAGGTCAACACAAGAGCTCTACACAAGGTACAACTTGCTAAAAAATGACTACACCAATGTCAAGCAAGAGGACGACACACTAGTGGTAGCAAATGAATTGCTCACTCAAGATCTTGCTACACATGTTGCTACTAACCCATGTGCTAAGTGTGATAGTGCTAACTCTTGTGATATCTTGATTGATTATGTGACTCTTGAGCAAAGTGCTAAGTGCAAGGGCAAGAGAGATGTTGAAGCCGACAAGTATAATGATTATGTGAAGATGAGGGAAGAGAACTCAAAGCTCAAGGAAGAGCTAATCACCCTCAAGTCTAACAAGCCTATTGTCATCAAGCGGCTCAAGAAGAAGACAAGGATTCTATCACCTTGATCAACTCTCTTAGAGAAGAAATTGCCAAGCTCAAGAATGATAAGATCAAGCTTGCTAGTGGGATGGAAAAATTCACCAAGGGTCACAACCTTCAAAGTGAGCTCTTGATCAACACCGTCATGAAGAATGACAAGATGGGTATTGGGTTCAAGGAGAACCAAGTGATGAAGGCCAAGGTCAAGATTGAAGCCAAGAACTACTACAAGAACAAGTACAATGGCTACAATCAAGAGTATCCAAAGCCCAAGCATAGAAGATGCTTTGAGTGTGGTCAAGTTGGTCATTTCTCTTATGATTGCAAGACTCAACCACCCAAGACCTTGCCCAAGCACACAAGGCCATTTGCTCATGATGCTCACTTTGTCATCAACAAGGATTCCAAGGGTAGACCACTAGTAGTGTTTCTTGGTCCACCAATGAAGGGGTTGCAAAGGAGTTGGTTACCAAGGCATTGGGGCCCCGCTTTGAGTGGGTTCCCAAACAACAAGCTTAACTCCAAGTTGCTTGTGTGTAGGTGAACTACAAGACCGGTGGAAGTCATTGGGTGATTAGTGGTTGCACTCAACATATGACCGGTGACCCCCGGATGTTCACCACACTTGATGAGGATTGTTCAAGTCAAGACAAGATCACTTTTGGGGATAATTCAAAGGGCAAAGTTCAAGGTTTAGGCAAAGTGGTTATCTCCCAAGATCAATCAATTTACAATGTCTTTCTAGTGCAATCTTTGAGCTTCAACTTGCTATCGGTTGGTCAACTTTGTGATCTCGGATTCCAATGTCTCTTCACTCCAGGTGAGGTTGTTGTGACCAAGGTGGATGACTCCTCATTGATATTCAAGGGATTCCGGCACAACAACTTATACCTAGTGGACTTCACATCCAATGAGGCTAGCTTGCAAACTTGTCTATTCTCCAAGTATTCTTTGGGTTGGCTATGGCATAGAAGATTAGCTCATGTGGGCATGTCAACCTTGAAGAAGCTTGTCAAGAAGGAGATGGTTAGAGGAATCAAGGATGTGGTATTTGAGAATAACAAATTGTGTAGTGCTTGTCAAGCCGGCAAGCAAGTTGCAAACACCCATCCAACCAAAGCTTTCATGTCAACCTCAAGAGTTCTAGAGTTGCTTCACATGGACCTATTTGGCCCCACTACATATGCTAGTCTTGGAGGAAATCGCTTTTGCCTAGTGGTAGTGAATGACTACTCTCGGTACACTTGGGTGTTCTTTCTTCAAGACAAGGGAGAAACTCAAGGCATATTCAAGAAGTTTGCTACAAGAGTTCAAAATGAATTTGATGTGAAGATCAAGAAGATTAGAAGTGACAACGACACCGAGTTCAACAACACAAAGATTGAGGACTATTGTGATGAAGTGGGGATCAAGCATGAGGTATCCACCATATATACTCCACAATAAAATGGTGTTGTAGAGAGGAAGAACCGGATGCTCATAACTCTAGCAAGATCTATGCTTGATGAGTACAACACTCCGGAGAAGTTTTGGGCAGAGGCAATCAACACCGCATGCTATGCGGCCAACCGACTCTTCGTCCAAAGACTATTGAAGAAGACCCCCTATGAGCTTGTCAATGGGAAGAAGCCGGATAATTCATTCTTCCGAGTGTTTGGTTGCAAAGTGTATATCTACAAGAAGCGCCAACACTTGGGTAAATTCCAACGGTGGTGTGACATTGTTTCCTTGTTGGATATTCTCTTAAATCCAAGGCATATCGTGTATTTAACAAAGCCACCAGCTTAGTTGAAGAAACATATGACTTGGAGTTTGATGAAACTAATGGCTCCCAAGGAGCGCTTGAGGATATTGATGTAGGTGATGAACCCTTGAGGGAGGCAATGTAGAATATGTCAATTGGTGCTATCAACCCGCAAGAGGTGGAAGAAGTAGAATATGATGGCAATCAAGATCCTTCTCCACCCCACACGCCTCAAGTTGATGAAGAACAAATGAGGGAAGCTCATGAAAGTACATTCATCCCTCAAGATCAAGCCGAGGCCGAAGCAAGCAATATTGAAGCACCACATCCCCCTCCTCAAGCTCATGATAGAATATCAACACCTATCCTTCAAGCTCACCCCATGAACAAATCATAGGGAGTCCATCAAAGGGAGTTATGACTCGCTCTAGACTTGCATCTTATGTTGAGCATAACTCTTTTGTGTCTTTTCTTGAGCCTACTAGTGTGGAGGACGCACTTGTGGATCTGGATTGGGTGAATTCCATGCATGAAGAACTCAACAACTTCACCCGGAACTAAGTGTGGACACTTGAAGAAAGGCCAAAGGGTGCAAGAATCATTGGCACCAAGTGTGTGTTTAGGAACAAGCAAGATGATCAAGGTGCCGTTGTGAGGAATAAGGCAAGATTGGTGGCAAAGGGGTTCTCTCAAGTTGAAGGCTTAGATTTTGCAGAGACCTTTGCCCCGGTTGCAAGACTTGAAGTCATCCGTATCCTTTTGGCGTATGCTTCACATCACTAAATGAAACACTTTCAAATGGATGTGAAGAGCGCCTTCTTAAATGGTTTCATCAATGAACTTGTCTATGTCTCACAACCTCCTAGGTTTGAAGACCCAAACTTGCCTAATCATGTTTATAGGTTGTCCAAGGCACTCTACGGATTGAAGCAAGCTCCAAGAGCTTGGTATGAGAGGCTAAGGGACTTCCTACTCAAGAAGGGCGTCAAGATAGGGATAGTGGATACCACACTAGTCACCAAGAAGCTTAATAGAGAGATATTTGTTTGCCAAGTATATGTCGATGACATTATATTTGGGTCAACAAACCAAGATCATTGCACGGACTTTGGTGACTTGATGTCCAAGGAGTTCGAGATGTCCATGATTGGCGAGCTAACCTTCTTCCTTGGCTTCCAAGTGAAGCAATTGAGGGAGGGCACCTTCATATCTCAAGAGAAGTATACTCAAGACTTGCTCAAGAAATTCAAGATGGAGGATAGCAAGCCAATCAAAACCCCAATGCCTACTAATGAACATCTCGACCTTGATGAGGGAGGTAAACCAATTGATCAAACTCTCTATCGTTCCATGATCGGTAGTTTACTTTACCTCACCACATCTAGGCCGGTATCATGTTTAGTGTGTGTATGCGTGCTAGGTTTCAAGCAAGCCCTAAGGAGTCACATCTATACACAGTTAAAAGAATCCTTAGGTACATAAGGCACACCCCTAACATTGGCCTTTGGTATCCCAAAGGAGCTCCCTTCCAACTAGTTGGTTATTCCGATTCGGATTATGCCGGGTGTAAGGTTGATAGGAAGAGTACCTCCGGAGGGCGCCATTTGGTAGGAAGATCACTTGTTTCTTGGTACTCTAAGAAGCAAAATAGTGTGGCATTGTCTACCGCCGAGGCGGAATACATAGCCATGGGAGCAAGTTGTGCACAAATCATATACATGACCCAAACACTTCTTGATTACAACGTTGTTTTAAAAGATGTTCCACTCTTGTGTGATAATGAAAGCGTTATAAAGCTTGCTAACAACCCGGTTCAACACTCTCGCACCAAGCACATAGATATTTGCCATCACTTTCTTAGAGACCATGTGGCTAGGAAAGACATTTCACTAGTTGGAGTTATGAGCGAAGATCAATTGGTGGATATCTTCACTAAACCACTCGATGAAACAACCTTTTGTAGGTTGAGAAGCGAGTTGAATGTGCTTGATCACTCAAACTTCACTAAAAATGAGTTTGTGTGAACCATCATGCATTCATATGTAAAATAACATGTTTATTCTATAGTAATGCATATAGGCTTGGCTAACGCGGTCGGGATAACCGCCCTCAAAGCATGTGAAGAAGCCTTACCGCGGTTTAAACTTGCGAGCAACCTAGATTCGAATTTCGTAATGCATTGCATTTGCATGAGTGTTACTTATTGATTTCTTTTGGGTTAAGGTTGATTATCCGCTGGGTTCGTCCACTTAGGGGGGCATTCCCAGCTCTAGTTGTCTCTAATACCCCTCTTGTGGCCCTATGATGATCCTTGCTCTTCATTTGAACTATTTTCATATGAAAACTATATCTAGCCTATGGCAAACTATTTGTAAAATTGAGGGTTTGAGAGATGGTTCTTATGCCAAGGCCAACAAGTGTTTCTCTCTGCTTCTTTTGTGTTGGTACTTGGTTAGGAGAAAGATTGGAGAGAAAAAGAGGAAAAATCAAAGCAAAACAAGCTCCAGACCACCCTCCAGACACCTTTCATTGATCCGATGCATACCTCCGGACCAAAGTACGGAGCCCAGTCCCTCACTACATGAATTCTTCTAGCTAAGAGAAACTCGTCGGACCACCCGTACGGTGATCCTCCGGACCATACTCCAACGGTCCGATGCTCAAGTCAGCCCTTCAACAGTTCCGTCAACGACCTCCGGACTACCTTTGATGGTCTGACGCTCACCTCCGGACCAGGCATCCGGACCCCAGCTGCTTACTGCATCGTTTCTTTTAAAACCAGAAATCCCGTCGGACCAACCTCCGGTTCATGTCATCTGGTTCGACGCTCTGTTTTAGTGTGTTTAACCCCCACGAGTGTTGTTCTGTTTAGACAGTTGCTCTTCACGCTCGCCTATACGTCGCGCTCCCTTCATGCCGCCCTCGCGCCACCGCTCTCCCTCGCCACCGGCAGGCTCCTTGTCGAAGCTCTACCACCATTGCCCAGCGCTATGCTTCCCGCCTGCGCACCTCCTCTGCCTCCCACGCGTCGCAGCAGCAGCCTCCACACCACCACCGCCATCGTCGCTGCTCTCGCCTCGCCGTCGGGACTCCTCCCGCCGGTAACCAAGCGCCACCACCCTAGCTGCACCCCACTGCCTCTGCTCCATTGCCAAGCTAGGGTTTGAACCCTTTCCCCCTACTGCCAGCTCAGGAGAACCCCCCTAGGGTTTGCCCAAATTTTTGGGGGATTTCG
The DNA here is from genome assembly GCA_022036555.1 of Microstegium vimineum. Lineage (NCBI taxonomy): Eukaryota > Viridiplantae > Streptophyta > Magnoliopsida > Poales > Poaceae > Microstegium > Microstegium vimineum. The sequence continues at coordinate 88,606 of CM039129.1, read as the reverse complement.
TCGTCTCGACAGTCAAATTCTTCGACTTGGTCGTCATCGACTTCAATTCATCTATCTAGGGTATGATTTTGATCTATTGTCTCATGTTTTGTCGAGTTCTAGGTCAAATTATGCTTTAGGTTCATTCCTTGCAAACTAAATCGACTCAATTCAATTCCAAATCACTAAATTGATGTATTGATTGTGATCGACAGTTGGTACAATTCCTTGTGGAGTTTGGCGAGGTGCTTGAATTGCTTTGATTAGATACACTTTATTTCCTAAGGTACCATGGTAGTTTTCACTCTATTCCTTATCTAGATGCTTGCTTCCATACAGTTTCTTATCTCTAGAATTTATATATGCTTATATATTCATGTCTCATCCTTCTAGTAATAGTCAGTGCTAGTTAAAATCAGTGCAAAGCTCGCGAGTATGGATTGAGGCAATGCCTCTCAAGGATCAGTCCAGTGGCTTTGCAAGCCTCTCTGTCAGCGATTACTGTTTGATATTGGCAGTTGTTCAGTGGGGTTCTGGCAGTGGTGACTTGGTAGTTGGGCAGTGGGTGTCTTGATTGATCAAATATGGGCCATGCTCCTCCTGTCAGTGGTTCTGGTGATGATACTCCTCCCCCACCTCGTCCTTCCAAGAACAAAGGGAAGAGCAAGGTGGTTGAGAAGCCAAAGAAGAAGAAGTGAAAGCTCTTAGAGGCTCAGATAGCTGAAGCGATTGCAGATGCTACGGACCGCGCAAAGTGAGGTGGTCGCCGGGGCTCAGTTCGACTCGGCTCACCTCCACGGGTTCTCCCTACACAGCAGTCAAGGACAGTGTCTTCTCTAGTTCTGGCAGGGCAGTCAGAGCCTACCAAGGAGGCTCTTGCTGTGCCACTGGTGGCTCCTCCTTGGGGGCGTGTCACTCGCTCTCGTGTTACTCAGCCCACTCCCCGTGCTGATGATCCGAAGCGTGGTGATAGTGCGCCCCAAGCCACACCAACAACTGTTCCTACAGAGGATACTGCTCCTCCACCTCCAGTTCACCTCGACTTACGGAATCTCACTTCGAAGCAGGTTAAGAAGCTTCGGTTTATAGAGCTAGAGAGGTGGTTCCCGGATCAGCGTGACCCCAGAGCTTCACCGGGTTGGCATACCCTGCTCATAGAGGATTTCTACAAGGCAGCCCATCTCACAAGCATTCAGATTCGACCTCACAGGGTTTTCTCTTTGGAGAACATTGTTGCTCTTGTAGGAGAAGAGATACATCCTTAGCTCACTTACCTCCCGGGTCTCTCTGACCTTCTTGGTTGTTCTAGGAGCTATGTCGAGCGTTGGGTTCAGGAGTTCTACGCTTCTGTTTGGATCGAGCCAATGCACCGCTACTTCCAGTACATCTTTAGAGGTCGTGTCTCCAGGACTTGACAGACTTTAGAGAGGTTCTACGCCTGACCACCTCAGACTATTGTCTTCATGATGAGTGCTACAGAGGTGTTGAGCTGCTCCGATGAGCTCGTGGTGGGCATACTCCTACACTTGAGTATGTTGCCCCGCTCTTCAGACCACCTTTTACGGAGGGCTCTCATCGTACCCCAGTTGAGCTTTGCCAAGTTGTTCACCGGTCGAACGACGTCCTTAGGCGCACCTTGTTGCCTCGCACCGGCTACAAGGAGGGGTTGACTAACCTCCAACACTACCTGCTTGCAGCCCTCGTTTCTTAGACACCTTTCGATGTGATAGATTTTATACTTTTAGAGATTGAGTATGTGATCTCAGATGGAGTCAGGGCTCGACGTCAGATGCCATATGCTCACTAGATCAGCTTTTACCTAGCTACACAACTTGTGCACATTCACCCTAGGATACTTGATCTGTATGAGTAGTCATCGACAGTATTTCCTGATTACAAGATCCTATCTTCCATCGACAGTCAGTTGGGCAGTCGAGCGCTTCGACAAGTCAGACTGAGGACCGCACCCGCTGATATGTACGAGTGGATGCCCAGGATGATGCTATTAAGGGTATTGAGAAGCAGGAGCTCCAGGACTTGGACACTCAGAAGGCTGAGGGCACAGTTGACACCTCCTCAGACAGTTCGAACGCGGACTACCAGCCCATTCCACCTATGCCCCCACGGGCTCACGACACTGAGGCTGGTGGCTCTGGTTCTTCTACAACTCCTACTTCTGAGACTCTCATGTTGAAGATTCTTCATTGCATTCAGGAACAGCAGGACTCTTTTGTTTCTGCAGTCACTCAGGTTTAGCAGAGACAAGATGCGATGCAGAGACAGACTCAGCAGCGTCAGGATGAGCTGCAGCTACAGGTTCGGCAGCATCACCATGAGATGCAGCAACAAATGTTCGCCATGCAGCTAGAGTCTCAGCGCCTTCAGCTTCAGACTCAGCAGATTCAGGCCCAGAATATGGCATTCATGGCACACATAATGAGATGGACTGGTGCACCTCCACTCGAGTTTCCTGCAGCTCCTCAGATTCATATGATGAGCCAGTCACAGTCAGTTGGCCCCTCAGCGGCCCCGCTTTAGGATCTTGGCCCCGTTATGGCCTCTCAGCAGACAGTTGGCCCCTCAGTGGCCCTTTAGTGTCAGCCGGTGTCACTCCCACCCCCGCCGTACAGTCCAGTGGACTTCAGGGTGCCGGATCGACCACCCCGTTCTAGTCACCGGCTACATAGGTCACCATGTGGTTGGACACCCTCGGGCCGACTCAGCAGTTCAACCCTTTGACGACCGGATTCACTCCGATGTTAGCTTCAGCGTCCTTAGGGTTGACTGCTCGAGACCTTTCAATGTCCTTCAGCGACATCACCGACCAGCCGTCCCCCACCGGTGAGCAGATATCAGCAGAGCTTCAGATGACTGAGTTAGTCACTCTGACAACAGGTCAGCACTGCTCTTCAGTCGCTTCGTCTGAGGCTACTCACGATAGCCGGGTTCCAGCAGTCTCTACTCCACCCGGTGCTATCTTGACAGATGCTACAGCCGTCACCTCCACTCCTATTCAGCCAGAGCCGACATCGGTTGTTGAGACTCCAGTCGAGTCAATGCCTGAGGAACCACCGGCTTCTATGGCTCTTGAGGCACCGACAGACTCAGTGGCAGCTGATTCTACTACTCCAGCCCTAGCTTCACTTTCAGGTACTCCAGAGGCAGAGTTAGCAGGCATGTCAGCTTCAGTCCTAGTGACTCCCCAGACCGCTCCGCTTCTAACTCCAGAGACTCAGGGGAGGACTCAGAGGACGACGAGGCTTACCTCTCAGAGTTCAAGGTTCTTGATCCTGTCGCGACTGCTCCACCTCCGCCTCCAGATGCTTAGACTTTGGTGTTAGACGCTAAAGTGGGGAGAGGGAGAGTCGAGTATGCTAGCTTCAGGGGGAGCTAGTAGCATTCATTCTTTTGATGTGTATATACTTTATCATGCATCACGTTTACCGTCTTTCATGCATTGTGATATATGTGTGTGATGTTTGAGACTCTTGGATGTTTGTGTGACATGTGTGTGAACTTATATATATATATATATATATATATATATATATATATATATATATATATATATATATATATATATATGTCATGACACTTGGTTATGCTATATTGCTTCCGCGCTAACCTCTGATCTTTTGGCTATACCATATCCTTTGAACACTACTACAGTATTCTTTACCGCAGCGGTCAAAACCGCTTTACCGCAGCGGGCAGCAGCGTCCGCTTGCACTGCCACGCTGTGGTAAAGAAACGGTTTGCCGCAGCGGGCAACATAAGGTGCCCTTGTTGCCCGTTGCGGTTAACAACCATTAACTGCAGTGGACGCCTTATGTTGCCCACTGTGGTAAATGGATATACCGCAGCGGCAACCTTCCAGCGTCCACTGCGGTTAAGTTTTGTTAACCGCCGTGGGCACTTAAGTTGCCCGCTTCGGTAAATAGTTTTCAAATTAAAAAATAAAAAACAAAATTTAAATAATTCCCAAAATTTGAATTCAAAATATTTCCAGATTCCAGATTTCATACATATGCAGCATACATTTATATATAAACCATCCAAGCATTGCACATGACATAATACACAGTTTTCAACATCCATATACACATCACATCAAACCAACAAGTCCATTTGAGTTACATTTACTAAATCCTCTAAGAAAAGTCCACGGACCATTTGTAATCACTTGGGCATAGCAGAGTCGTCCATTTTCTAAGCCTCTCGTACTTGGGTTCGATAGCTAAGGGAGATTCTTCGTCAAAGAATTGTTCTCCTTCGAGAACTCATTTCTCCATGATGAACTTACATATTTCCCCCTTAACTTTCTTGAAGGATGGCTTGTAGGTGTTCACCCAATATTTGACTCCTTCCTTGAGCTTCTTCTAGCTGTGAGTGTACTCCCTGCACTGCCTCAGGTGATCGCAGGTGTACAAGCCACAAGCTTTGGATCCAACCGGTTGTTTGGCGCACTGCACGGTCGTTATACAAGATTTAGAACAAACACATATATATGGAAACAAAGCACAAATGAACTTTGCAATTACTTTACTTACCGAGAAGTCGCGTCGGATTTTGATGTGGTTGGTATTGTTCTCCTTGCAACTATCGTCCTGCGATCCCAGAATTCGGGATCCTTCAAGTACTTCTTATAAGCCCTGCACAAAATGTAATAGAGTTAGACATATTATGAATAATAACGATAACAACCGTAACAGATGAAAATGCTTATTGAATTACACTTTCAAGCAATCTTCAAATGTATTGTATCCTGCTTTGTTTATCATCCTCAACGAGTCAAATATGACCACTCTGCCATCTTGAGAATAGATGAGATATGCAACCCAATGGCCCTCGAGACCGTTGCTGCACGATTCAAATAGACTATTGGTTAGGATGATGACAAAGATTGATCCTACCCACTTCGGATATCTACGGACATGTTTTCATACTTACCCAAAGTGATATGGAGCCATGATACACCGTGGCCCATCCTCCTTGACCTTCAACATTACTGAGCATATGTAGTCTGCCACTTTCTTCTTCAGATTCCTCATATTGTCTCTATATTCCTTTTCTCTCTGTTTGACTGTCTTTTTTTATCCGTTGCCATGTGACCCTTGATGGCACCCTCATTGATATGCATTGGAGAGAGAAAAAGAGTTGGACGAAGCTTTTTGTTGCTTACGGTGGCAGACATCCTGCATAGACACGTGAACGTACCATATAGTCTAATAAGTGTAGAGTTGACGTATACAAGAGGAGAGATCAATGGAATTAACTCGCAAGTCGTCACTTACATTGCAAACAAGGTGAGTTGGACGATGTCTAGGTCTTCTCCCCGCAGCAGCCTATACATGTCTTGGAAGTCCATCGGAATAGTGAAATCCCCGATATCGGACAAGTGGAAGCAATCCGCTAGAATCTTCACGGTGAAACTTGACATGCCTCTTTTTGCCGCTTCCATGTACCAGAGATGAAACCTCCTTGTATCCCACGATTCTTCATCAAGGAGTGCTTGCTTGGTTATCATGAACTTCCCGTTCTGAAAGTGGCTGGGACAGTCATCCGACTCCGAAAATAGATGATGAGGATCATCTTCAGGCCTAGAAAAGTCGGGTTAGAACGTACGAATGTGAATTGATCAAGGTACAAATGTGAATTGAACGTTGTGTGTGCTCGTTTGTAATGTACCTTGGAAACATAGTCGAGTATGGGAGTGATGTAGAGTCATCCTTCGGGTTGTCCGCCTCCGTACCTCCCTGTTGGCTTGGTGCACCTGGCGTTGGCTGCGTCGCATGTTCCCCCTCCGTAACTCCCACCGGTGCATCCCCTTGAGCCCCCTCCTCATTTTTCGGGGGCATAGGATGAGTGTCGGGCCCCTCCTCATTTGTCGGGGGCATAGGCTGAGTGTCGGGAGGTGGAGGTGCCCCGCTCGGGCTCGGCTGGCTTGAAGGCACTGTGTTGCCCCCAGAAGCGGCCCCTGAACCTTCTGCCTCATTGGTTGGGCCCAAAGGCGGACTTTTGGAGATCTGAGGATGGCTCTTGCAAATTGGTGAACGAGCTGGCGGGTCCTTGTCACGGCCTTCCTCATCGCCGTCGTCGTCGCCTTCTGGGGGGCAAGATCCAGCTGTTGACACCGTTTTTCAGCACGTGTCAAATGAGCTAAGGATTGACTGGTCAACAGTTGTTTTCTATCGGCATCGGAAAATCGTGAATCAACATTGTCGATGAAGGTGTTGCGAAAAGACCAAGTATGGAGGACTGGATGATCTATGCCGACAAAGGTTAATCGGTGAAGTCTTGCTGATGCTGATTGCCGATGAGGAGATATTGCCGATTGCCGATGAGGAGACATCGCTGATTGCCGATGAAGAGTGCTTGCCGATTGCCGATAAGGGGACAATGCCGATTGCCGATGAGCATGATGCTGCCGAATGCCGATAAGAAGCTAATGCTGAGTGCCGGTGGAGACTGGTTGCCGATTGCCGATAAACAATTATCGGTACAAAATTGCTGATTGGGAAGTATTACCGATGCCGATAGGCATGGGGTGCCGATAAGGTGACTTAGCGTGTGATATCAGCAGAAGACTACAGGTGGCCAAAGAAGGAAGTCGCGGATTGGAGGGATCTGCCGATGGAAAGTTTCCATCGAGGAGAAGTATAAGGAAACTGGTGTTTTGTACCAGTATTATTATAGTAGTTTAAGTCCGACTCGTGCATGAGTCGTTTATCTTCCTTTAAAATAGGCGTGTTTGTTTAAGGAAATAAATATTGTTATCCGGCTCCTGCACGAGTCAGTTTCCTTAAAATTAGGAGTTTGTTTTAGGAAGGATACGTGTCGTGTCTTTGTACAACTCTCCATGTGGGAGTATAAATATGTGCCCGAAGGCTACGAAAAAAAAATCAATCCAATATCAAACAAACCAATTTTACTCTTATTCTACTTTTTATCGCAATTTACCCTTTACTGCATTAGCTGTAGTTATCAACGAGTTCTTTCAAGCTTCGACGGGCTGCATCACCTTGATCTCCGTCAAATCCTTGCAAGTTCCACGTGGGAGTACCTCTGAGCCTTGGCATCCGGGCGCATCGTTGTTGCCTCGTTCAGCTCTGCTCTAGTTATCCTGATCAAGCCTCAATCCCAGCATCCGGGCGCATCGCTGTTGTCTGGATTGGATCTTGTTCTAGTTATCGTCCTTGTCGATTAACTGGTCAAATCGACTGGCACGCCTCCGGAATACCGAGCTTTGGGTAATAGCCCGAGGTGTTCGCAGATCCTGACGCTTTTTGTGTCAACACCAGCAACAGACAATGTCGTCATTGGTATGATCTCAAGGTCGTCCTTCATCCAATAGATGTCATCACATTCCGCTGCTTCAAGGGTACGGTGACGTTGTAGGTGGGGAACATCTAGTTCATAGTCTTTATGCTCTGGGAGGATAGACGTTATGGTCACCAGCGCATAGTTCTTAGGTAGTTGGGCCCGATATCTGGGGTTCCTAGGACCTCAGTAAGTGGGTCATGGCCCCTCTGAACCTCATAGGACACGCTGTCCTTGGAGGCTTCGATGACAGCCTTCTCCACCTCCTCGAACCCGGGCTCGTTGAACTTTGTTGCACCCTCCTTGAGCTTCTTTGGAATTCGAGCTCTGATGAAGTCCTTAGCCCTAGGTTTGACGTCCTAGTACAGATCTGGTTGCCCGCTCGCTCTCATATCTTCATCTTGTTTCCGCCACTCTTCCCTCTTGCCGGCAAACCTAGTCATTCCCAAGTGGTGGGGCCACTTGTTCTTCTTCGCAAGTGCGCTGAACTTGGCACTCTTTTCTTTTTCTTCGTCTGAGCTTTTGAGTTTGCAAAAAGCCTCCCACTGATGATCCTTGATCATATTGTATTTGGTACATGGATTCTTGCCCTTCTTGAACCAATCTCTCGTCAGCATTGACTTGAAATTGCGAAGGGAAGTCCCCGCCACGTGCATGACCCAATCCTTGCACTTGGCCAAATCTGCGATCTCGGGATAGTTGAACTTCCTCCTAACCAGAGTCCAGATAAGGCCCTTTTATTCCTCCGGGACAACGTGCCAATCAGGCCAAGTGATTTCCACCTTGTCCCTTGTAATCATGACAACTTGGTTGTTGAAAATCTATATCATTGTCGGGCTACCTCGGTCCAGAGATAAGCATCGTCAACATAAGGTACCTGCGCTTCAAACACACCCAGGGAGGTAGGTTGTAGATGCTGAGGATGACTGGCCAAGTACTGTGCGAGCTGCTTAGCTCACTGAACGAGTTCATCCCATCGATACTCAGTGCGAACCGGACATGTCTGGGCTCGTCACGAAACTCAGGGTACTCCTTATCGAAATCCTTCCACTGCTGTGCATCGGAGGGGTGTCGTAGCTTGCCATCGTTCTTGACCCGATCAGGAGATGCATACCATGACATCAGCTTCGCATCCTCTGGATTCCCAAACAGTGCACGTAGACGATCGACCACAGGTAGGTACCACACGGATAGCGCGGGGCTTTTCCTTAGCGTGTAACCTTCTTCCTCATCTTGCTGAGTCGAGATCTGTTTGGCCGCAACACTGGGCTTCTTCTTGTTGTTGCTCGGAAGAATGTCATCAGCATCCACGCGGCAACCGACATTCCTCTTGTACCGACTGAATCCACAGTGTGGACATTCCGTCATGTTCTCATACTTCTCGCCCCGGTAGATTATGCAGTGGTTAGGGCAGGCATCAAACTTTCTAACTTTCATCGCCACTGGACGGATCCGCTTCTTCGCTCGATATGTATTAGCTTTCACCTTGTTACCTCCCGTAGGGTACGTCGTAGAAAGGTAGCTTAACAACTCGTTGAAGCCAATGTCTGACCAACCATGTCGAGCCTTCATCATCAACATATGGAGGTTGAAATGGAGCGTCGTGCACCCCTCCGGACTTCCACCATCCTGGTACAGAGGATCAATTGCCTTTCGCTCGATATGTATTAGCTTGCACCTTGTTACCTCCCGTAGGGTACGTCGTAGAAAGGTAGCTTAACAACTCGTTGAAGCCAATGTCTGACCAACCATGTCGATCCTTCATCATCAACATATGGAGGTTGAAACAGAGCGTCGTGCACCCCTCCGGACATTTTCCACCATCCTGGTACAGAGGATCATTTGCCGCCTGCTTCATCTCCCTAAAATTCTCCAACCACTTTGTGTTGCCAAACATAACATCATCCTCGTCGATGTGGTTGACTAGATCCTCAAAGAGCTGGACATCTTCGGGTTCCCTCAGAGTAGCATCTTCAGTAGTGTCACCGTCATCGGCACCATCATCATCTGGCAATTCTTCAACTGTGATGTAGTCACGAGAATTGTTGCCATCGTCGATGGCGGCTGGCATTGGAACGGAAGGTGGTGATGGTCGAACATGATCTTGGTTGTTCACCGTCGCCGTCGACGAGCTCACTCCAGATACACCGCAACTCGCATCGAGACTTTGTTCACCATGAGAAGTCCAAACCGTGTAACCCTCCATAAACCCGTTGACAATCAGATGTGATTGCACCGTACCATCTGGGTAGCCTCTGAGGTTCCAGCATTTAGAACATGGACATACGGTTGTCGTCCGCTTCAAACTAGCACGATGAGCTTTCGCAGCTGCCATAAACTTCCTCAATTCGCTAAGGTACCGAAGATCAATCACCCTATCAATGTGGTACATCCATTCAGACCTGTCCATCATAGCTTAACACACGACAAAACAACAAAGTGCTATATAAAAAAAATAGATCTACTTCATGAATCTAGACACACATGATGAGACATATCACACTAAAAAGTGAGAATAAAAGAGAGAAATAGGTGTGTGGAACAATCATGTATCTCTTATTGCCCTCTCCTCCCCAAATCAAAGCTCTAAAACTCAATGTGATGATTTAGTGAAAAATTCAGCAATAACTCCGCCCCCAACAAGATGAGAGATCAAGATGTACAAAACTTTAGCCACACCGGTAATCTAGATTCAAAAACACATGTTTTATATGATCTAGACATGGATCTATAAAGAAACTAGACTAAAAACACAAACTAGATCTAGATCCATGCATGTGGATCCCATGGATCTAGATCTAGATTCACATGAGGAGAATTGCAGTAAAGAGAGAAAACGAGGGAGAAAGAGGGGTGGGAGAGCAATCATATACCTCTATTCGTGTCCTACTCCCCAAATCAAAGCTCTAAAACTAAATTTGAAGATTTGGTGAAAAATTCGGGCAAAACCTCCCCCCCCCCCATGTTTTGGAAGAGGAGAAGTCGTGGGGAAGAAGGAGGGAGGGCTGCTGGTATATATAGGGCACGGATAACCGCAGCGGGCAACGTAATATGCCCGCTACGGTAAATGAGCATTTATCGCAGCGGGCAGCATAATCCGCCCGCTACGGTAAATGGATTTACCGCAGTGGGCGCCTTATGTTGCCCGCTGCGGTAGATGCTCATTTACCGCAACGGGCGGGTTATGTGGTCCGCTGCGGTAAATGGAATAACCGCAGTGGGCAACACAGTGGCCAGCTGCCCATGCTGGCCACCGGTTTACCGCAGCGGACGCTTAAGATGTCCGCTGCTGGGCGCCAAAGGCCAACGCTGCGGTAAATGATTCCTGTAGTAGTGGAAATTAAGTACCTTTCTCTAATTCCTATATTTTGTGCTAGTCATGACTTGAATGGTTTAGGCATGTATTTTTCTTTCTTATCACTAACCCATGCCTATATCATGTCAAGTCATGAAACTAAAATCAAAACTCACTCATATTCTATACTCAAGCCTATATTGTCGTCAATCACCTAAAAGGGGGAGATTGAAGAATCATGGTCCCTTGTGTTTAGGCAACTAACGACAATACTAGGTCAATATGACTAACGTGTGTTTTGCAGAGGCAAATTCATTTGAGTTAGGTCATAAGTGATGCTAGATGAATGGACTTAATGGTATTCATGCCCCCAAGATAGAAATCATTTTCGGTTTCAAAGGATAGAGCTACAATGTGAATACTAGGCTAGCTCTTAGTGCCACAAGGTGTGAGAAGGACACTAAGTATAGACTAGGACTTTGTTTTTCCTTTGACCGTACTATTAAGGGGGTATGAGGTTAGTAGCTTGACTTAGGAGAGTTTGGGAATGTTGGTGTATGCACATTTGTCACAACCTATCCTAGAGACCTTACAAATATCCCTTGAGATGGTAGGAGCAAAACCCCTTCAAGAGACTTAGTGAAAAGAGGTAAAGAAGGGGGTGAAAGAGGCTCCGGACTAGTTTGGCCAAGGAGGCGTCAGACCATTGGAAGAGGTCCGACGGTCCTGCCTTAGGCAGAGTGCTGAGGAAGAGGCTCCAGACCACCTGTCCGGTGGCCTGTGAGTTGAGAGCGAGCCATAGAAAGAGCTCTCGATTAATCCGATGCTACTCAGAGGACTTAAGTTTCAACACAGTATGTACCAGGGCTCCGGACCAAGGCTCTGGACCAATGCAAGTGGTCCGGAGGTACCCGGCACAGTAAAGTTTGAATCTGTTTGTGAGCTCCAGACCAGAGAGAATGGTCTGATAGTCTAGTCTCCGGACTAGTCCGGTGGCTTCACAGAAAAGGGAAAGCAGAAAACAACTAGTTTGGGAGGTGGGGACTATTTATAGTTTCCCATTTCATCCAAGCTAGCCCTCTTGGCCATTGTTTCAGCTGAAGGAAGCTGAAGAGAGTTCTTGGAGAGCCAAGGGCCTAGTGAGGAAGAGATTTGAGAATCCTAAGCTTGTTCTTCCTCCCTAGGGTGATTAGGAGTGACAAGTGTGCATCCATCCACCTTCCTAGCCTTGAGTGGGTCAAGTGAAGGTCTTGTGCTTGTTACTCTTGGTGTTCGACAGCACCTAGATGGTTTGGTGGTGATCGGAGGAAGGTGATCGCCGGAAGCTTGTTGGCAGCCCTTCTCCAACTTTGTGTGATCGGTTGTGGGCGGTTCACCGAGCCGGAGCGGCGAAGAACCAGCACGTAGAGAGCACTCAGTCCTTGCACGGATCGAGGGGGAGCAATACCTTGCGAGGTGCTCCAACAAGGACTAGGGGGAGTGTCGACTCCTCGATACCTCAGGAAAACATCGTGTGTCAAGCTTTCTCGATCCCTAGCTCTTTACATTTTAGCATTTACATTCCGTCCTTGTGCTTTCAATTCCACTAGAATTGCATAGGTTGTTCTTTCAATTATATGCCTTGCTACCGTTTTGTAGTTAGGACACACTTCCGGTAGGCACTAGGGGGTGATTGGCATTGTTAGGTTTTAATATTGCTTTATAAATTTAAAAGAAGGCCAATTCACCCCCCCCCCTTCTTGGGCATCTTCATCCTTTCATAGGCTCAGCGGCCGAACACAGAC
>CM039129.1:53112-68410 GCA_022036555.1 Microstegium vimineum | reverse complement strand
TTCTATTACCATCGGCAGTCTTCTACTGACGTCAATTGTCACGTCACCCTGTGCCCATCGGCACTATCTCTTTATCGGTAATATCCTCCAATCGGCAACTCTTCACTCCCATTGGCAACTTGCTTTTACCAATCAACCCTTATCGGCAACAATCCTGCTTTATCGTTCAGCTTCCATCGGCAACAAACTCATCTTCATTTGCAGCATTCACTCTCATTAGTAATCTTAACCGATGACTTTCTAATACCGATAGAAAATGGTCATCGATCAATGCGAGTCTTTAGCCCATTTGACATGTTGAAAAACGGTGTCAACAGCTGTGGAATCGGTAGACCAGATTCTAAAGCTTTCGGTTATGGCCATGCTGTTTGGAGAGAAAGTTGTAGTGCATTTTTTGGAGAGGTTGTCGAACACTATGGGGTGTTTTGGAGAGGTCGTTGGATGCCGTTAATTCTTCATAATGGTCACTGAACGCTGTGGGCGCTTTGTAGGGGTTTGAACAATGTATGGTAAAACACGACACTTTTATTTATTCAATGACAAGGACATAATACATAATTTATTGGATCAGCTTTGACTTCTCACACCCCGAGGTCCGATAGCTTTTACATGTCGTTGTGGGAGGGTTCGACGCTGGTCATCATTGATTCTGCTTCCTTTGGCTTCTTTGCGGCAGACTTGTCGTTGGGACCGGAGTTGTATGTGTCCTAGGCACGGGGTTTTCCAATGGTGTTGATCGTCTTCTGCTCACATTCATACGCGATCTTCAGGTTGGTGCGGAGGTTGAGGATGCCTTGTGGCGTTGGAATTTTCAACACCATGTAGGTGTAGTGTAGAACCGCCATTAGTTTGGCGAGCGCTGGACGACCGAGGATCGCATGGTAAGTTGTTTCGAAATCGGCGATGATGAAATTGAAGTTCTCCACCCTGTAGTGGTCCTGGTCACCGAATTGTACAGTCAGGGTGATCTGTCCTACTGGTTTGGATGCCTTGTCTGGGATGATCCCCCAAAAAGGGAAATTCACCGGTAGGAGGTCTTTCTTTGAATAGTCGAGCTGGCAAAATGCATCAGTGAAGAGTATGTTGAGGGCTCTACCACTATCGACTAGTACCTTCCTAAAATGGCATGTGGCGATGGTGGGGTCGATGATGAGTGGGAAACGACCTGGGTATCTGTAGTCCGTCCATTCATCTTCCCCGGAGAAGCTGATAGTTTGTTCCGACCAGTCGAGGTAGCGAGAGTTAGCCTTATCATTTCCTACAGCGGCGACTGAATAGACGTCCTTGCAGACTTGGCGGCATCGTCTCTCCCCTTCGACTACCACGCTGCCTCCGAAGATGGAGTATGTTGTTGAGGCTGCTCGGAATCTTGGTGTCGGTGGTTCTTTATCCTTTCCCTTGTCGGCGCCGTCTTCCTTCTTCCTCTTGTCAGCTCTTTCTCACATGGTCTCTCCGAGGAGATGACACGCGCATAGGGAATGCTTGGCGTGTTTATGTATGGGGCACTTCCCATCGAGTATCTTCTCGTAGCCGTCATCGTAGTTCTTCTCTAGGCGGGCGTCCGTGCTTGTGACGTGGTGATTGTTTTGCATGTAGTCGTACTTCTGCGGACGGCGTTCAGAGGTACCTGACCGGTGGTCGCGATGGTCGCTAGGCCCTCTTTCGCTTCGGTGGTCTGGTCGACGATTGTTATCCCCTACATGTTCCGGAGAACGGGAATGGCGTCGCCTATTCTCTCTGCTGTGTGTGGCGTAATCTTGGTTGGCGTAAGGGTTCGCGATCATCATCATCTATTCTATGGTTTTTACGCTTTTCCGAGTCATCTTGTTTCGGAGATCGTCCACCAAAAGACCGTTGGAGAAGATGGCGATGGCTTCTAGGTCAGAGATCTCTGTTATGCTCAGGCATTTGTCGGAGAAACGTCTGATGTATTCCCAAAGCCTTTCATTACTCCTCTGGCGGATGCTTTCCAGGTCGTAACGTGTCCCCGGCTGGACACACGTGGTCTTGTACGTCTTGATGAAGATTTCCTTGAGGTCTTCCCAGTTGTCGATGGTGCCTTCTGGGATCTTCTGGAGCCAACTGATGGTGGAGGTCGACAGCATTACCAGTAAGTACTTGGCCATCACATCCTGGTCTCCTCCAGCAGCGTGTACGGCGATCTCGTACGTGGACGCCCATTGTTCCGAGTCTGCCTTGCCATCGTATTTCTCCACCGACGTTACCCTGAAGTTCTGGGGGCACCGAATGGCGCGTAGACGGGGTGAAAAGAGGCGTAGTCCCCCCGTAGCTCGGGGCGCTGGTGCTCGATTGCGTCTGGGGTTGTGATACTCGTCATCGTCGTACCTCGGTGATCTTCGTCGGTGCTGTCTTGGAGGGCTCCGGCGCGGTGGCGTCGGTGTTTGACCACGCCGGATCCTGTCGTCCTCTCCGTCATCGTCCCGAGGGGGTCTCTGCCTGCGGTCCCTCAGAGGGCTTCGGTGCGTAGGTTCCAGTGTTCAACCACGGCGGGCCTCGTCGTGGTCTTCCTCGTCACGTCTTGAAGATCTTTGGTGGTGCTCCCTCAGAGGGCTTCGTGAGTGGTTCCTGCTGTGGGATTGGCCGGAGAACTCGAGTACTTGCCCCTTCCTATTTACCTGGACCAAGGCCGCCTTGATGTGGGCATCTATCTTCTCGACCACGGGCGTGCCTTGGAGTTTGGACAGCTCATAGGCGGCTGCCGCAAGATTGGCGCTGGGGGTTGAGTACACCGGGACGTCACCCATCATGTCGAACTCGTACCGGAGATGCATCGTGGCAGGTGACCATGATTCCTTAGATCCTGCTTGCATTCTTCTCGTGCGATACATTCCTGCTCAAGGCGTTCCTGGTTGCGCCTTTCCTGCTCATGGCATTCGTCGTCGCGTCTTTGCGCACGGTCGACATTCCACTGCTCCCTCGCGATGCGCTCGGCGTATCCTTCGTTGACGGGGGCGATGCTATCGGCGGAGACTTGGAAAATCACCCCTCCGAAGCCCGGAGGAAACTTGATCTGGGAAGCTGCTGGTCGATCCGGAGGGGCTGGCGACTTCGGTCCCTGCGCGGGTGGTCGAACTTGGGGAGATAGTGCCATCGAGGGACACTACCTGCTCGGAGTCGCTGGGGATTGCGGAGATGATGACAGTGTTCATGATGGGGGGCGCGAGACCTGGTCGAAGGCTGATCGGAGCATCTGGTGTTGAAAGACTGTCGCCTGGTTGCGGAGTCCGTAAGGCACTATCTAAGGAAGGTGGATGTCCCTGGTCGTCACCGTCGTCGCCTCCGTCGTGACTCAGTGATTGCGTGGTCAGCGGTCGTGATGACCGGGGAGTCGGTGTCACGTCGCCTAGACGAGGTTGATGCACTCGGTGATTCCGGCGTTGGAGCAGTCGATGGCGTCGACTAAGTCGTCGATGTTGATCTTCTTTCGCGGGTGATACGTTGGCGTGATGGGACGACGCGCGAGCGGCGGCGCGTCTGCCCCGCTTGGGGTAGATCCGACGGTCCAGGACATGGATCTGATCTGGAGTACGGTGCCGGCCGTCGGTAGGACCATCGAATCCAAGAACGTAACCGCTTGACGAGCCATGAAGTCGATGCTCACACCCCCTACCTGGCGCGCCAACTGTCGACGAAATATGCGTCGTAGTCTACCTAAGGGGTACCCCATGGTAGTAGATTGTAGGCGGAGGTGTGGAGACGGCGATCAAGCGTAACACAGAGGGCGTAGACACGGTGATTTAGACTGGTTTGGGTCGGCAAATTAATGTAATACCCTACGTCCTGTGTTTTGGTGGCTGGATTGATATGAGTATTAGGTTACAAGATCCGTAGATGAGATCTAGGGGATCGTATGCGTATGTTTTGGAGGGGGTCCCTGCTCGCCTTATATAGCCGGAGAGCAGGGTTACAGTTTCCATATCCTAACATATTACGATCGGTCCTTTTAGGTAAGGGATCCGAGTCTATTTATCAGGATCTTTCTTGGCGATCAAGGCTTCTTCGGAGTCTTTGGCGAGCATGACGGGCTGGTCGCGTGCCGCAAGGCCTCGTTGATCGGGCCATCTCCTAGTCGACAGGCCCATAAGGTCCCTGGGGATATGCCGAGGTAATATCCCCAACATGTCTTCCCGACCGCGATTGCTTAGCGGAGGAATTTATTAGCAGCCTCGTACGTCGAGTTTTCGGGGCCCGAAAACACATCACGGAAACTGCATTTTGGATGCGAAATAGTTTCCTAAAATTACGGGAAGATGCACAATTGTGCTCAACAACTGCTCTAGTTTTCTTAGGAATTTTGGTTGACATCATCCAGACCATGTGAAAAGTTGTCGAAAAGCATGTGCTATAGCTCACAAAATCTGGCTTTTCGAGCTCCGGAATCGACCCGACCAAAAAATTCTCCGTAAAGACTCAAAAAAGTCTACAAGATTATTGGGATGTCGAGGGATGTCTTCCCGACCGCGACTGCTTAGCGGAGGAATTCATTCGCAGCCCCGAATGTAAAGTTTTCGGGGCCCGAAAACACATCATGAAAACTGCTTTTCGGATGCAAAATAGTTTCCCCAAATTAGGGGAAGATGCACAGTTGTGCTCAGCAAGTTCTCTAGTTTTTTAGTAATTTTGGTTGACATCATCCGGGTCATGGGAAAAGTGGCCGAAAAACGTGTGGTATAGTTCACAAAATCGGGGTTTTCGGGCTCCGGAATCGACCCTTCCAAAAAATTCTTGGTATAGCCCCAAAAAATCTAGAAGATCAGTGGGATATCTTCCAGACCGCGACGGCTTAGCGGAGGAATTTATTCGCAGCCCCGAACGTCTAGTTTTCGGGGCCCGAAAACGTGTCACGGAAACAACTTTTCGGGGTGCAAAATATTTTCCTAGAAATACGGTAAGATTCACGGTGGTGTTTAGAAACTTCTCTAGTTTGTTTAGGATTTTTGGTTGACATCGTCCGGCCGATGAGAAAAGTGACCGGAAAACGCGAAAAGTCATCGAAAAACGCGTGCTATAGCTCAAGAAATCGGGGTTTTCGGGCTCCGCAATCAACCCGACCAAAAAATTCTCGTTATGGCCTCAAAATATCTAGAAGATCAGTGGGATTTCGAGGCAAGTCTTCTCTACCGCGGCTACTTAGCGGAGGAATTTATTCACATCCCTGAACATCGAGTTTTCAAGGCCCAAAAATGCTTCACGAAAACATCTTTTCGGTTGTGAAATAGTTTCCCAAAAATACAGAAAGATTTACGGTTGTGTTCAGCAACTTCTATAGTTTTTTCGGATTTTTGGTTTACATCGTCCGGTCGATGGGCAAAGTGGCCGAAAAACGTGTGCTATAGCTCACAAAATCGGGGTTTTCGGGCTCCGGAATCGGCGCGACCAAAAAAATCTCCGTATATCCTCAAAAAATCTAGAAGATTAGTGGGATGTCGAGGGATGTCTTCCCAACCACGACTGCTTAGTGGAGGAATTTATTTGCAGCCTCGAACGTCGAGTTTTCGGGGCCCGAAAACACATTACGGAAACTGCTTTTTGGATGCAAAATAGTTTCCCAAAATTACGGGAAGATGCACAGTTGTGCTCAGCAACTTCTCTAGTTTTTTTAGGAATTTTGGTTGACATCATCCAGACCATGGGAAAAGTGGCCGAAAAACGTGTGCTATAGCTCACGAAATCGGGGTTTTCGGGCTCCGGAATCAACCCGACCAAAAAATTCTCCGTATAGCCTCAAAAAAACTAGAAGATTAGTGGGATGTCGAGGGATGTCTTCCCGACCGTAACTGCTTAGCGGAGGAATTTATTCGTAGCCCCGAATGTCAAGTTTTCGGGGCCGAAAACACATCACGGACACTGCTTTTCGGATGCGAAATAGTTTCCCAAAATTACGGGAAGATGCACAGTTGTGCTCAGCAATTTCTCTAGTTTTTTAGGAGTCTTGGTTGACATCATCCGGGTCATGGGAAAAGTGGACGTTTGATTACATCAAGCTTCAATTTCCTACTGCAAATCTCTCTAAAATTTACCCAACTCTGCAACTACTTCATAAATGTCCTTGTGCACTTGTCTCGGAGACCGGCTGGTAAAATTCTTTGAAGCAGGACATGGCAATCATGGGTTTTCAAGCCTTGCACCTTGGAACCATCTGCACTAATGCATCTTGCAAGGTTGGAAGCATATTCATATGGAAACCGAATACCTTTCGGAAATTGACAAAACTCTTGTGTTTCTTTTTTCTCAAAGGAATATCATGCTGCTAGCATGGAAACTGAATGTTCATCATCTTGTTCTAAATGCAACTCAGGTCTTATGCCCATATCCTACAGATCAAGTCTTGCATTAATTGTATCCTTATTTTTGCCCTCAAGGCAGAGTATTATGCCCAGAAGGGTATCACATATATTCTTCTCTATATGCATCACATCAAGATTATGTGGCAACTTCAAGTGTTTCCAATAAGGTAGTTTCCACAAAGCAGACTTACGGGTAAACAACTTTGGCTCAGTATCCTTCTGACCATGCTTCCTTTCTTCGTACCTCCAGCATCAACAACAGGCTTACCAGGACACACATCTTTTACTTTCTCTAGGTACTCCAATGTCTCCTCCATACTCAACTTTTGTGGCTCGCCACAGTTTTCACGGTGTCCATCAAAGACCAAGCTTCTTCGATACTTGTGATTTGGTAGCGACGATATTCAATGTAACATATCTTCCTCCTAAGACTCCTTAACAATGGATATATATTGCCATAGATACATGCATAGTAGCCTTTAGTAATTCTCCCTGACAATACACCCAAAGCTAGATAATCATGGATGCACCATAGAACTGTAGCACGAAGGTCAAACTTTGAACCAGTCAATGCATCATAAGTTTTCTCATTGAACCATCAAGGGCTAGATGCACTTTCACCATGGTGAGTGGTGCACATTTGAATCACAAAACCTTCTAGTCGATAATTGTGGTTAAACAATGAGCTGACTAAATGGTGAAGATACCTGGCGCTAATTCGACATATCTACAAGCGGCCACACATCATTTATCATTGACATTAGCAACGATGACCTAGAGATTCAAGCAGTAGACACATACCAGATCGAGAGCCAACATGATGAGAATAGCTAGCACACCATGGGTTGCACTAGCTAATATAGTCATTGACCGTGAAGATAGCTCGACCATGAGCAACATCATTGTTTATGAGGGAACACAATGACAACCTTGTTGCCAGGAGATTCAAAGATCAAACATCGAGGGATTGGCAAATAGGGCAACACAACTTTGATCTGTAACTAAAAAGAATATCATTAGCATTTCCTAGGTGTGACCCAACCTGTAGCATGGTCGAGCAATACAATGCCTAACCGGTGGTGGCAAATCTCCTAAGCGCAACCTAGCTTGCAGCATGGTCTCCAACGATGCAATGGCCATGGCATGGCACAAGATGGTCATGTGGCTTGACAATGCCTTAGATCAGCTTGATGACATAGAGTAAAGGACACCTAACTCCATTGCCCCCATGATGTTTGACAATGATACATAGACAGGTCAACTAGACCATCCCTACTAACTACCAACGATGTTACCCTCAATAGAGATTGATCTCCTTGGTGTGGCGGTGGTAATGGAAGCCTTAGGGTTCAAGAATGAAACCTAAACCGGTGATACCATGAAAGTGTAGTAGATTGGGTGTCAGGCATGTGATTAATTACGTTGAGCCTCACCAGAAATAATATATAAAGCATAAAGGCTTGAGGGGTAAATTGTCTCCTTGGATACATATGGAAGTATTGGATTACAATCCTAAACTACCAAATTAAATATACTCTAGCATTATCTAATATACACAAGATTGCCTTTTAGTATTGGCGAGCAAACTAAAACTTATTTTTCGTAAATACATGTACAAAAATATGCAAAATAATATTTTTCTTTTGATTATTTATCCATCTATCTCCTTTGGAAGTTTAGCTTTGAAATGTTGTAACCAAATAGAATGGCAAAGAAGACGGGGAAGGCTGCCAAAACTATAGCCGCCAATGGTAGCAAGTCTCGTTGAAAACCAAAGTAGTCTGTCACAAACGACGCGATAGATTTGGTCTCCCCGAATACGTCAATATTCTTATGGTCCTCATACCCAAACTGGGTGATGAAGAATACATTGAGTGTCCATGACATGGGGGTCGTGTAGTACAACCATAACCACCATTTTGGTATTTGCTGCAATAAATGGACCAACAAGCAAATATAAACCTTAGTATTGTATATACATAATAAAATATTTTCATTGAATCTATTCTGCATTTGAAACTACAGTTTTATTTCTGGAATCGATCATTTAAATAGTGTGTGCGTATATGTTGCTATACTAAATTGTTGACTGAAAGTGAAGCAAAATAGGGAAATTATGTGGATTTTGAAATAGAGAATTTTCCACTCATGTGTTCCACTAACATGTTAGACAAACTCAATGATACATTGGGAAAAATGTTCTTGAACATTGGCAAACTACAAAAGTGGGTCAAAGGACTTACTGGAGCAGGCACAATGAAACCAGACATGAGATTTTGTATAGTGTAGAACATAGATGTTAGTATGGACGCCACTTGGATGTTTGGGGTGAGTGACACCATCAGCATTCCAAAGTATAGGAAGTAGAGCAATGTACAAAACATGGTATAAAAGAACCAGAAGAACTTTGGTGCTTCCCATGCATACCCTATCATTGGGTAAGCTATCAACATGAACAACAATATTTGCACGAACACATAAGGAATCTCAATAGCAACCTACATGGAAAAAATAAACACAAAATAAATTCAAAGCCTTCATATACTAATTACTACTTCCTCATCCCAAATTATAAGACCTTTGACTTTTTTACCTCAAGTTTGACTACTTTTTTTCTCGAACACGCAGGAAAGCTGCGTATCATTATATTAAGAAGAATGTCTTATTTAAAAATTTTGTGCAAACATAGTCAAATTTAAGTCATTATTAAAGAAATTTTAGTAATCAAATAGGTCATGACAAGAGAAGTGATATTTTGCATAGATTTTTAATAAGATGAGTGGTCAAACTTAGCTAGAAAAAATCCAAACATCTTATAATTTAGGATGGAGGAAGTACTAACTATATATAAAAACCTTATCTTTTTTTTTCGGGAGTTCCAAAACTAGCTAGTTTATAAGCCTCTTTTTGTAAGTGGCTTGCAACGAAATCTATACTTACCTGTGCAAAAGAATAAGCCCAATGAGAGTACATTCCTGCAAACCTTTCTCTATACATGACAGAACGTTCAATGGAGATAAATGGCATCACTGACTGGCAGTTGTTGATGCCAGCAAATAGAGTAGTTCCATACATGCATCCCAAGATGGTGAACAAACCTTGCTGGTCATTTCTATACACAAAAAAAATATTAACAAAATAATACACAAATTAACAAAATATAACTAAGAGATATGGCAGGGCGTGATGCGTAAAAGTGATGGTTTACATACATATGATTTATGTTGCCTTGCTGCCAGTATAATGCTCCAAAGGCAACGCAGGTGACTGTTATGAACACAATCCGCACCAAGTTGTAGGATGGTGTCCTCCAATATGATAAGCATTGTTTCCAAATGCAAGCTTTGAACTGCTCTGAAAACTTTTGTGGATATCGTGTTGGGAAATGGAGATTGCTTGTACCCAAAGGTGGTATGCTCAAGTGTTTTACAAGTTCATCTTTATCCCTTCAATCACCAATGACTTATTATTAGCACAAATCTTATGCAAAACTTAGGGGGTGCTTTGGACTGCTCCACTCCATGTTTTTTAGTTTTGCTCCATGTTTTTTAGCCAAACGGTTTCAGTTCCATGCACATAGTTTAAGAAAAAAAAGGTGAAGTCGTGAGAGCACCTAAAGAGGTACCGAGTTTGCAGAGCAAAGTTTGTCGAGCAGTCCCAAACACCCCCTTAATTCCGAACAAATAAGAGGGGGCTCATGACAAAATAGTTCCTACCTAATCAAATTGCTTTTGGGGTTCATGCATTTTTCTTTTCCTTAAGTATTATGGATGCACAATGTCTCTCTCAACTTGTTTTGCAATTTGTATTGTGTAATTATAGTATTAAAATGTTTGTTACACATGGATGATTTACAATTAATTTTGATGATTTTTCAAAGCTTACTTGTACATTGATGAGTCCCTAAAAACTTGTGCAAATTCGACTCCGAGTTGAGCTTCCATTGATGTTGAGGTAACTTCTAGCATCCATGTTGATGGGTTGTAGTTGTCCTTGATCTTGGGTATCCCAGGAATTGCCTAGAAAAAAGGAGGGATACTTTCATAAGTATGTTAGCCTAGGAACACACTCAGACTCAAGGATAAAATGTAGGCCAATGTTGATTATCCTTAATTAAAATTAAATCTAGGTTAATTTTATAGTAGAATATATTGGTGATTCTTGAACTTGGTTATTCCATGGTTATGTACATTGTAATTCATGAGGACTATATAAGGAAAGACACTAGTAAAATCTTGAAAATATAGGGAAAATGGAAACCATGGTAAAGACTATTTTCTTGCAAAATAAGAAGACTTACATGGATTTCAATCACAATATAAATTATACATTTTGGAAGCAAACAATATAAACTACACGTGTATTGATAAATTAAGCTTCCTTTTGATTACCTGGAAATATTTGATGACCTTACATGATTGGTGTCCAAGTGGTCCCGCATAGATTAATTTTCCACCTCTTTTCATTAGCATCAACTACATATGAATTTTACAAGTGTATGGTAGGACTTAAAAGAAATGAAAAACTCAACCAGATGCATTAAATTAGACCAAATAACTATTTTTTTGGAGATAATAGGTTTAATTTTACTCTTAGCATATTAAACACTTAGACATTAGATGGTTGAGGAAGGTTTTGTATTGGATGTAGTTTGGGGTTGTTTAGGTAGAAAATTAATGTCTTGATGAAAATTAGTTTCTGGAGATGGATTTTTAGGAGTTCCAAGCTTGAATGATTTTTTATTTAGGCCCTATAGTGCTTCATGCTGGTCTTAGGCTATAACCTATACCATATTTTGTTCTTGGATGAGACTTTAGAAAGTATTCTTCCTATTATTTCGTAGTACCTCTTTTTATTGTAGATGAAGGGTACAAAAAGGTATATTACCTCATCAAATGACTCAAATATTTCGATACTCGGTTGGTGAATGGTGCACACAACTGTTCGACCTGTGTCCGCAACATTCTTCACTGCACGCATGACAATAGCAGCTGCCCTTGCATCCAAGCCTGATGTTGGCTCATCCATGAATATAATTGAAGGGTTGGATACAAGCTCAACTGCGATTGTGAGCCTCTTTCGTTGCTCTGTGGATAGTCCATTTATGCCTGGTATTCCAACCAAAGCATCTCTTATTTCGTCCAACTCAATTGTTTCTAGAACTTGATTGACAAATTCCTGTGAAGGAAAATAATCGCAGTCACCTTGCAGTTCTTTGTAATTTTCCTTGTAGCGAAGTGATAATTATGAAAAAAAAAATCCTCTTATATGTGACATTTCATAAAATATAACTCACATTTCGGGTTTTGGAGTTGATTTCTGTAGGAACGCGCAACCAGGCTGAATATGCAACAGACTCACCCACTGTTATCTGTGGGGAATGAACATCAGTTTGTTCACAGTATCCTGATATCCTAGCAAAGGTTTCCTGAACTTTAGGATAACCTCCTATTCTTATATCTCCTTCAATAATACCACCAGTTTTCCTCCCAGCAAGAACATCAAGCAAGGTTGTTTTCCCTGCCCCAGTAACCCCCATGAGTGCTGAAAGGACTCCTGGCTGGAAGGCTCCTGTGATGTTGTGTAGTAGTTGAAGTTTTCTCTCCATGTAACCTTGCTCCCTCATTTCCTGCAAAAAAACACTTTTATAGTAAAAAATGTTCTGAAGTTTTTGTACATTTTTCTTTGATTCATTGGGAAGCACAAGTGTCTTGCATGCTCATATGTTGATCCATCAAGCACAGCTTTCTTCGACTAGTAATTGTCTTGACATTTTAGAGTATGATAATTACCTCAGGTGTGTCCACATAGTAGTTCACATCCTTAAATGATATTGCAAGGGGTGTGAAAGGTAATACCATCCTTCCTGCATAATATTTGATTATTGAAAAGTGAGATCCATTTCAATCACACTCAAGCTGTATTTTGGTGCACACTATAGAATTAAGACTGACCAGTCCTACTGGGAGTAGAAGAATTTTCTTCCTTTGGCTTATGTATACCATCTTCAGTGTCTTTAGCCATACATTGGTCTCCCCCATTTAATGTGGTAAGCTTATCACGAGAAATAATAGCTCTAGAAGTTCCTAGAGCTGAGAATGAGGTACATGGGAGATTAGAACAGTTTGTGCTTTAATGTTTGAACTATTCAACATATGCTTTCAACAACTTCACAATTAAATTACATATGAAAAATACAAGTATTCCAGTTTTTTAATTCAAAGAAAATTTCATCCATAATGCACTTACGCTTTCTAATAGTCAAGCCAAAGGCAAAACCTATATTGAATAACAAAATGAATCCAATTATTGCTCCAACTGAAATCCAGTAGAAGTAGTTAGAGAAATTCAACCCTCTATCCATTAATATCCTCCGTCCAAGTGTCACACCAGACACCGTGAACTACCAAAATAGAAAATAATAGTACTATGTCAGAGTGCTGAAAAACTGCATGTTAAATATATTTTTGTTATATTTTGCATCATGTCAGTAGGAATCAATTAAAAGGGGAAGATAAATTAGTTTTACACCTTCACAAACACGGCCTAAAAAAATTAGGCCTTCAGTTCTGCTAACAAATAGTGTATACAACAAATACACCATGTTTCCAAAAATCAAGAGACATGCTTTTAGTTATGGACGAGTCTAAAATTATCAATACAAATTCTTTTATGTCAAAGGTTACCTTTAGCCATCTTGGCGCCAAGAACTCATTTCCAGTTAAGCCTATCTCAGCGTATGATAATGGAGAAAGCCAAAATCCCCATTTCAGCCAATTAGGCATGGATGCTGTACCAGTTTCACCCAAAAACGTGTTAGGAAATTTTTTTAATAGTTGAAGGTCAATATCTTGCTTGAAGTATAAATTCATGAAACCATGGGAATGTCTTACGGCGAGGAATGATGAAACCCCCAAATAGAAGGATGACTAGAAATAACATTGTACCACCCACTGAACCAGCAACCATTGTTTGGCAGTAAGAGGCAACACATCTAAACATCGATAAGGCTCCAGTGTGGATCAGGAAAAGGATAAGAAGATGACGGAAGAATCTGCACACATAAATGGTTCATGGTAGACGAATATATATAAAGCAGTAATGAAATCTCTTCTTTTTTGACCAAATAGTAGTAACTGAATGTTAGAAGATATAGCTATAGATAAAAGTACTAAGGTGGACATATCTAATTGACCTCATCAGATCAGGTCACTGAAAGATTAGTTAAACAATCTACCAAGGCATCTTTTTGCTAGACTACTAAGGAAAAATGACATATACATGAGAGGCGTGGTTTGCATCTTCATTTAAAGAAGCTTATGCAGATAAAAGTTGACACATATAAACATTATTACCGAAGTTGATACCAGAAATGTGATACAATTGAATTAGTCATAACAAATTTGCAATTCCTACCTGGATGCCTCAGTAGTATAGCCAATGAGAAAGTAAGATAGTGATGTCCAAGCTATTGACTCAACTAAAGAGATTGGGACCTTTAGGATAAAAGCTGCTATTGCATAAGCCCATGCAGGGTAGAAGTAATAGTCTCTTTGTTTGTAGAAGACTGGAAGTCTACTAATTGCCATGGCAAGCTCAGGGAATCCATTTACCATCAGCAGGAGGAGTGCATAGAAGAGGGAACCCATGTAATAGTTAGCATGAACTCTATCAACACCCATATGTGTGCGGAAAAATACTGTCCCAGTAATAACGGCAAGTAATGCAAGCTGCAGTAATAGTGCACTGTAAGTTTGGTTATGCTAAGAAAAATGTAAAATCATATATTAATTCATATCTTCTGTAAGATATATTTTTCATTTTTTTTCACCATAGTTGTTATGACCGGCGCCTATTATGAGTGTCGGAAGGTCATAGGTGGCTAGGGAGATTAAGGGGGGAGGTCTAAGGACCATATTAGCAGTATTCTAAAGGATAGAAGGGGGTTATTTGCATTACTTAGCAAGCTAGTATAAATACGTGTAATCTGGACTTATTTAGCAGTATTCTGCAGGAAAGAAGGGGGTTATTTGCATTCCTTAGCAAGCTAGTATAAATACGTGTAATATGAACATATTTGGATTAAGCAGAGTATTGATCTACTCGGCTTCCCTTAGGGAGCCGGGAGCCCTAGCCGCCGCCTGTCCTCCTTCCCTCGCGCGTGATCAAGCGCGACCTCGCCACCCTCCTCCCCATCCCTATAATCTACGCAGCCGGCCTGGTAGGATCATTGATCCTATCAATAGTTGTTAGGAGAGTCAAGTGTCTATTGGGCCTTAGCCCATTAGGGTTAATTAGTCGCCTGCTTAGGGGCCAATTAAATCATCTCTATATAATGAGAGATGTATCAATCTAAATCAAGCAAGAATTAAGAAGGAAATCCCTTCCCTCTTGCCCGGTCGTGGGCGAAAGCCCCGCGGCCGGATTCCCCACGCCCCTAACCCTAGTTGTCCCCTCTCTGTCTCTCATAACAGCCACCGTGAACGGTGATCGCGGTACTTTAGCATCGTGTCCATAACATCTGGTATCAGAGACTCTGGTTCGATGTCGACCTGGCTGCCCACCTCCACCGCGCCGCCCCCGTCCATGGCTAGATCCTACGTCGCCATGCCCATCCCCATGACGTTCGGCGCACATCCCTGGGCTGCGCCGCCCCTGTCCTCGGCAACGCCGTCGGCCCTGTTCTCCGCAGCGCCGCCGGTGTTCACCACCGCCCGACCCCCGTGGGGCCCCCGCCGAGCCACCCATTCACCGTGGATCTTCTATAGGGGTACCCGCGTCCCGCAGTTCGGATGTCGGGTGCGGTGCGGTGCCCCCTCCTTGCGCGACGGCGAGTGAGGTGGGTTTTGGATCTACAGTATTGGCCCCCCACCCCCCCACAGTTCCTCCAAGTTGTGCGTCGCCCTTTCAAGTCGGGCACCACGACAGCGTCGTTTGCCGATGCGTGAGCGACAGACTGCTGCGGTGGTGCGGCTGAGGCGGGGCCGGGG
>CM039129.1:0-53012 GCA_022036555.1 Microstegium vimineum | reverse complement strand
AATTTTAAAAAAGAAAAATTGTAAGTGGGATAATGACATCATCATCATCATCATCATCATCATCAAATAATTCTAGCTATCGTGGAATCAGAATCACCTGTGGTTAGTCTCTTCTTCTCACCGCCTGAAATACCTCTTCTCATTGCATCTCCCACCATTATGTCAGCACATATGTCAAGTCCCATGATCTGTTGTCAATCGAGGCAGAGCTTATTCATTCATTCAATCATATGGAAAGATTCTTCTTATAGATACGACTAGCTAGCTATATCTATACCTTGAGAATGTAGTCTGTTTGCATGCTCCTTTCTAAACCTTCCACAGATATCGCCTATATATGGAAAAACATATATAAAAAATCATGTAGACACTTGTTGATGAGAGAGACTAGTGCTTTACTACCTTCATATAAGTGTCGACATCAGGGTCAGGGGTAATCCCGGCCGCCTTCTCCCTTCTAATCACCTCCTTGATGATTTCTGATAAAGATAGAGCAGCAGTATGTATGTATGTATGTATGTATGTATGTACTGAGCTAGAAGGGAATGATTAATTTTCTCGATTTGGAGACATTGATGAGATGAGATGAGATGAAGCTAGGAACCTGCTCTGTTTCCAACGCCTTGGAATCTTGCAGAGAAGTCGATAGTCTCTCTGACAGTCATCTCAGGGACATGAAGGTCGTACTGATCGATGTAAGCTGCTGTCTTCTCCGGTACGAAATCCTTGAGGTCCACACCATTGTACTCTATTTCTCCAGTGACCTTGAGATTGGAGTTGAGCAGCAGCTTCCCTGCGAGCGCCTTGAGGAGGGTGGTCTTGCCGCAGCCAGGGGGTCCCAGGAGCAGCGTCAGCCTGGAAGGCTTGACGACGCCGCTGACACCGCTGAGGATGCGGATCCTGCTGGCTTGCATGGTGGTGGAGCATACAGCTGAGAGGCTGGAGGTGAGGGCGTTCCAGATGGTGGGGAGCGGCTTCCCCTGCACCACCTGGCATTCCGCCTCCACGCAGACGTCGCGCCAGCGCACCTCCACCGTAGGCGGGCGGACGCCGACGCGGTCCATCCTCTGCCGCTGTTTGCGGAGCAGACGGAGGTTGTCGCGGTGGACGTTGGCGATGAGGGTGTCCACAACCATGCGACGCTCCGCCGCACCAAGCCTGCGCACGTCCACCACCTGCGGCTGCTGCTGCTGGTCCGCATGGAGGAGCTGCAGCGAGGTGTGGAGCCTGTCCATGGTGGGCAGCCTCTCGACCGCCGCCCATCTCATCAGCTCAACCTCGTCGTCGTCCTTCATCTCCTGATGGGAGAGGGAGAGGGAGAGGCTCTCCCTGAAGCTGGCCGCCGCAGCCCGCCACGACGAAGACGAGGACTGCTGCTTCTGCAGAGGTGGTTCACTGTCGATCTCCAGCGACAATGACCTCCTCCTCCGGCTACTACTACGGTCGCCGCCCTGCGCTTCCTCCAGCAGCTCATCATGATGCAGGTTTCCAGCACCTTCTTCTTCTTCCTCGCGGTCAACACCTTGACGATCCATGTCCACCACAATGCTACTCGTCGTCGTCGCCCCTGCAGCCTATTCGCACTTGCTGTTGTCTCTCGTCACCTACCTTGATAGAAAATCAGCATCAGTAGCATACAAACAGCTGGAAGCAGCCAAGCATGTTGAGCAGATCATGGCAGGCATGTCGAGTGAGTGTGTGTGATTGAGCAGCTAGGGGCAGCTGCGATATCCACATGGGTCGTCGACTCCATTTCAACAGTATTGTGTGTAACTGCCTCTTACTACATATACTACGGAGTACTGTACATGGCAATTGCAATTGCAATAATGGTGCCATTGGTGTACACGTTTACATAGTTCAGTGCAGGCCACACACACAGCTTAGAGCTTACTGACTACTACCCTTCATCCTAAATTGTAAGTCATTTTAAAAATCTTGGAGAGTCAAAGTTTCTCAAGTTTGACCAAACTTATATAACAATATAATAATATTTATGATGTCAAATAAGTATCATTAGATTTATTATCAATTATATTTTCATAGTATACCTATTTAATGTTATAAATCTTTATAGTATTGTCTATAATTCTTGGTCAAACTTGAGATGCTTTGACTTTACAAAATTCTTGGAATGACTTACAATTTAGGATGAAGGAAGTACATAATATAATAAACAGTATGGTAGTATGTACTGTATTGGTGATGCATGGATCGATGCTGATGGATCTTTTAATTGTAACAAGTCAAGAGTCAGTTGTACGCTCGGTTGCTTCATCTTTATATGTTCCATCTTCAATTTTCTTCTCTTCCAATGCAAGAATTCATGTTCTTTGACTTTTAGTAATTGGACTCTGGAGATGAGTTTGACAAGACAACTGTATTACATACAGCACATTGGTATTATTATTATTATTATTATTATTATATATATATATATATATATATATATATATATATATATATATATATATATATATATATATATATATAGCCCGTTTCTTGGGCAAGGATCCATCCATCATCACCAAAAGCTGGTTGATCTAAGCCATGACGTTGCTTATTTTCTACAGTAGATGACACATCCATGTTCTAAGTTTTTTTTTTTACCTAAACAGGAAGCAGCATGTGCCGTTTACTAAAGAAATATGGAAGTCAGACTAATAAATACAGGATAAGTTTGAAAATCATTGTTCACGTGTCCTGCCTCTCACAGGTCACACGAGAATGATAATGACAGACGTACTTCTTGTGTACTATTAGTACATACATAAATACAGAGCAGCACAATATGAATATGTACAGAGTTAACAACATCATGCACAATGTTTATACACAGACTAAAGACGACAACACATTCAGCATGCATGGGCTACCTGCCTGCAAAGCAAAGAATTTCTCGAGCCCGTCAGGTCAGCCAAATGTCTTCTCGCTGCTGTAACACATGTAAAGGAAGCCGTCTTTCTCTTTGTACGAGTCATACACACTTCCCATCAGGCTAGCTGTGGGGAAAAAAATTGCATCATCATATCACTGTCAATTCAGCTCAACCCATTTCTACTTCTGCATCTTAAAGTTCTAGCTCCTAATGCCTTTTACAACATCGATCCTACCGCGTAATACAAGCTGAATATTTTATTGATGAACAACAATCTCACCTGTTTGGGGCAAAGTGTTGTTTACAAACACAAAGAGAGCTGTTCCTGGAGATAGGTGCAGCCTGGAGCGTAGTATGAAAATGAACTGCCCAACCGGCATGTCACAGGGAGCCAAGTACCTGCACCATATATATAAATTTGTATTACCATACCCACATTTCAATCTTCAATCAAAGAGGATACTGTTAGACACCAGTTACGAGCAGCATGGAATCAATGACAATGAAACACACAATCCATAGATAGTAATGTATAATGAACAAAAGAGAGTAACAACTTACTTCCTCTTCTCCATTTGTGGTAAATTACTCCTTGAAAACCTTTCAACAATGACCTGCAAAAAGAAGCTACTCATTCACCACTGCCATGTTCATCAAGCAACAGATGCCAAACAGAGATTAAGGGCAAAAGGGAAATGCAGGGTAAAATGTAGGTCATAATTTAGGTTGATATATATGATCAATTTTAGTTCGGTTGTTCCAAGTATCCAAAACTTATAAATGATTTAGATTAGAATTTACAATGTCCCAACACACTCGGGAATGAATGTAAGAACCATTGAGCATCAGAAAATTGATTTGCAGGAGTATGGTGGGCATAACTAAAAACCTGAATAGACAAGCACAATTATAATAAGATGAAACCCTGAAGGAACCCCCAGGCCCCAGCATGAGAAAAACATGGATTTCTTTTAAAATTCCGAAATCCGAAAGGCTAGGAATTGTGTGCGTAATAAAGGAATTTTCTGTATCCTAAAATCGCCTATGCTGTTTGGTTCTGTCAATCAATATCCACATATACATGATGACGATTGATTATCGTGTAGAGGAGGATGAATGGATGTGGAAAAGGAGAGCACAGAGCAGTATCAACTAAGAATACGAGTAGTAATCTATCTATATAATATAACCTATATATTGCAACCATGTTGGTCCACGTCATCACCTAGGATCACTTCTCCAGCCCAATGCATCGATGCCGCCCTCATCTTCTTCTGCTTCCCAGTACTTCTGCCTGTTCTGATTCATTCAAACCGTCTCCTCAATTTTCATTTTGCCATTTCATCCACTAAATTTACAAGCTAAAGTGCTAAGCAATCATGACATTCGTTATTTTTTCTCATTATATGCACTTCTAATCCAATAGCTAAGTGATGCATGCATGTTATGGTTTGCCGTCTGGCGTTCACTCTCTCCGCCATTATTGTAAACGTCTTTATTCTTTTGTAGCGGATTACTGATGAGTTTCTTAGTAATTAATTAATCTACATGTCTATTATATTAAGACTCAATCGTAAGATCGGTGGACGAACACGCAGCCATGCTGTGCCATCAGAGGTCTAGCGTTTTTCTCTCTCAGTTGCTAAGATCATGTATCAAACTCAATAGGCCGCTACTTGAGTACTAATTTCTATCTATTGTAAAATCAGTTAGTTCTTTCTTTGCAGGGTCCATGCATCCTTTTTTTAAGGGGTAATTATAATCGGTTCTTTTTACCCAAATACACTGTCCTATTTTTCTTTACCCGGGTTAAGAAAAAAAAAAAACTAAGGGGATTTGGGACTATATAAAAAAACACATTTTACTATATAGCCATTGTATAATAACTCGCTCATTGATTACATGGTTGCCATAATTATTTGGTATAATACCAATTTATTTTACTTTTTTTTTTTTGCGACCCTACTTGTATTATATATCATGAAATTTTTTTTTCACCCAAAAACAATCCCCCATTTTAATTTGTTCAAACTATAAAATTATCGCAGCAAAGCACGGGGTGTCACCTAGTGTAGAATAGAAAGTAGTAGTGTAGCAAAATTGATTAGTACGCGAACATAAAGCAGAGAAGATTCAGGGGCCCGGCTCAGGCCCCCCCCCCTAGGGTTTGGGGGGCTGAGGGAAGGAAGCGGGGAGAGGAGAAAAGGGAAAAGGGGAAAAAAAGACTCAAAATACGGGGATCCTGGCGGGGTAGTTGGCGAACATAGCGGCGGATTCCTGGGGCCTCTCATCTGCACCCCGACCCCCCAAACATGCATCAAAAATTACTCAAAAATGAGAAAACTGCAGATTAGATTGGGGCTGAGAGCTACTGAAAACCCAAGTTGAATTCTTGCTTAAAGGACTTCATGGCAAAACCCGATCGAATCGAATCGTCGACGCTTTTTTTCTTCCGTCCGTCAATTTAAATGTCTCCAATCGGCCCCCCGCTGACGACGGGGGAAGGGGGGGACCTTAAGCAATAGCTGGGCTGGCTGGGGGGGGCTAGGCTCCCCGGTTCCGAAAACAAGAAGAAGCCCAGTCTAAAAAAAACCACTAAGTTATAGGGGGCCCCTTTCCCAAACACATACAGTAGTGCCTACAATCGGGCAGAAACCCAAACCATCCAACTAATTGTCGACTTTTTTTGTCGCCGCGGCTCCCCATCTCCCTCCTACTTAAAACCCCCGCCGCCCCCTCCTACTGCCGCCGCCGCCGCCGCCGGGGAAGAGAGAGCATGGGCCCCGCCCCCCGACATTCCCTCGACGACCTCATCTCCCCAAAAGGCAGGAGCACCCACCGACGCCCCGGCGGGGGAGGCCCTGCCTCCGGGGGCGGAACCCCCCACCCACGGCGCCGCAAAAGCCCTTCAACACCCCGCTGGGGCCCCAGCACCTTACCTCCCCCGCGCAGCCTCCTCTTTCAAGGGGATTTTCGGGGATCCCTTCCTGCCCACCCTCTCCATTTATGCTGCTGCTGCTCCAAACCCTAAAATTTAAGTTTAACGCCCCAGCTCTTTAAACACTATTCCTAAAAAAATCGCTACCATCGTTCTTTCCCCATACGCGTGTATTTTTCCCCCCTGAGAAATAGACCTGAAAAAATATTTTTCCAAGATACTGTGCTGCTTTTCAGTCTTTAGTTTCACATTTTCCCACAAACCCATGACTATTAGAATTTAATCTGCAGCATGGTTTTTCAGTGCAAAAGGTGCGCTTACGCAAGCAGAGCAGGAATTTTTTGTTTTTTCTGGGGCCCATATTAAAACTCCGGGGGAAAAAAAAAAAGCTACTTCGTTTATGTCTGTGGGAATAAAAAGGAAAAGTCACTTGCTCAGATTATAAGACAAAAGTATTATGGACCAGGGGTATTAGTTTTTTTTTTGGGACATTTGACAATCACCTGGAAACGAATGCTCATAAATGTTGAAATCCACTGATAAAAAAGGGGTTTTTGGGGGTTGTGTGTAAAAATTGTCAAAACAGTGATGGAATCGGAACGGTCTTTTCTGTGATTGCTAATCAAAGTTTGCATTGTCTGTGATCAACGTTTGACTATGCTTGTGTGCCCTGTTTTTCTTTGCTTTAAAAAAATAAGTTTTATTTTTTTCTTTTATAAAGATTGGAGTGAAACCATCTTTTAAAAATTTTGCAGGGGGCCCGGGAAGAGGTGGTGCTGGAGGTGGCTCAAAAAGAGGGGGTTGTTGGGGTGGGAAAAGGGCGTGGTGGGTGTGGGGGGGGGAGGGGAGGGGGGGGGGAGGGTCGGGGTGAGAAAGTTTCTGTGAAGTTGGGCGCGGACTTGGACAGTCCATGCTGCGAAAGGGAAACCAGCTAATGATTCTGGGCACAGCTTCGTGGTAGGCAGTGCCAGTTTATGTCTTTCGTGTCTCCTTCTTTTGGGAATAGATGCTGACGACGTATGTATTGGATCATGGTGGGTGTTTTAATCTGGAAGGTCAATTTGCCTGTGAACATGTTGGGTGATGAAATGGAGTGGAGGGAAAGTGGGGTGTTTTGTAAGAGGGATGATGATCTTGTTCCATTTTAGTTTTTGGTTTTGCTTCTTGTCACAAATTGTGATGGTTTTAAAGGAAATATCCAGCTGGTTGTGTTTTCGTCACTTCGTTGGGTGTGCCACTGCGAAGCATGTTTTAGTTGTCGGGGGCCCGTCAAACGGGTCTTATAGTTTCCGAATTTGTGGTATTAATTGTTGTTGATGAACAACTGTATGTGTTTCAACTCAGACCGGCCTTTGGTGGAACGGTATTTGTGGATAGTTAATTCGACTGGAGAAATTATTTGCTTGGTAGTGGAAGCATGTGCATGGATCAATCAAATATAATCTCTCTCTCTCTTCTCTCTCCTCTCTTTTTATATTTTATATATATATATATATATTTATATATATATTTATATATATTATATTCTATATATATTTATTAATTTAGTAGTGAGTGTGAGTTGCAGGTTGTTGGGTCTGGATGTGCGCTCCACCCGGGGGCCCCCTTGAGGATCTCCCATGCACGGGCAATGGAGCCCCGGCAGCACACTACCAAAAATTCTCTTGTTGTTCAACGTATCGTGTCGTCGTTCAACAGCAGCAGCTTTGCCTCGTGCCGCGTAGGAAGGAGCCCCCCCACTTGGTATCCCTTTTGCGCAGCTGCAGCGCGCCACCCGCCGCGGGGCCAGCCCCAAGATCGAGGGGGACCTGGCCCCTTGGGGGGTTTTTGGCCCGCTTGCTTGTGGTGTTGGTGGTGCCGCTGTGGGGCCCTGGGGTGGGGAGTGGAGGCGGGCGCTGCTGAAACGCTGTGTGGATGGTGTTGGTGTCAGTCCACGTCCACCTGCTGTGTGAACACTCATGCGCAGCTGCCGTGCCTGGTGGTGGCTGCAGCAGCGTCCATCTGCTGAGGTGCCCTGGATCTATCGTGGGCCACCCGGGAACGGCGGCGCCCCGGAGGGGGCTCATGCCCGGGCCCCCGCGGCGTGCTTCCTCAAAGGGCCCGCTCCTGCCGCCCGCTTCAGGCCATTTGTGAAGGTCAGGTCAGGTCGGCAACAAGCTGGCGGCGCGCAGCATCACCAGCTGGCGATGCAGCGATTGGTGCCCTGGCCTGCACGCGGCCCGGCTCCGGTGGAAACAAGGTCGGCCGGACGGCGCAGGAGTGCCTATGAAGCTTCCCCAGGGCGCGATGGTGAAGGCCATGGGAGCCCTTCGTAGGGGCGCCCCCGATGATGACCCACGGACGCGCGGCCCCCCCCGCCGCCGCGGGGGCCGTAGGCCGGCTGCGCTTTTGGGAAGGTGGCGGCACCTCAGGGGAGGAGGGCCACGAGCGCAGGTCCTTTTTCAGGAGTTTGCTGCTGCGACATAGAGGGGAGCATAGCCGCCGTAGATGGAGCCCAGGGCGGTGCCCCTGGGCGCGCGCCCAAAGCCACTGCCCAGGTCGCTCGCGCCCCGCCGTCATGGTGGGGCCACGATGAGACCCGCCCGAAGGTGGTCGTTGTGAAAAGTGGCCCAGTGGACGGCAAGGCCAGGAGAAGCCCCACTTGGCCCCTTTCCCCGAGGACGAGTGTCTTTGCTGTAGCAGTGTTTTTCCTCGTTTCGTCGTCGGCCCTTTTTTTCCCCCTGCAGTTTCGTGGCTGCCTTTGAAGATGGTCGTCCGTCTTTCTGCCCCAATTTTTCTTCTTTTTTCTTGCTCTCGTCGGCTGGTTTTTCGCTCCAATTTCTAGTAATTCTTGGCCGCCTGTCGTCGTCGTCGCTTTTTTGCTGCCGGCGTACCTGCCTGGCGTTGGCGCGGCTGCTGCTTTCGTCAAGGGCCCTTTTATCGGGCCATCACCCCCCGCAGCGCGGCGATGGGCTGTAGAGGGAGAAATGAAAAAAAAGGCGCTAGCTGCTCGTGATTGCTGCTGTGGCCGTGTGAGGATGATAACAATGATCGGCTCGGCTCTTTTGCTGCTGTTTTTGTTTTGGGGGGGAGGGGGGGAGGCGTTTTTTGGTCCCTCACGCCATGACAAGGGACGACTGCGTTTTCCTTATTGTTGCATGATCGGCTTGTTGTTGCATCATGTTGCGGTGCGATCTGATTCCTGTCAGTGCCATCTCGATGCTGCTCTGC
This sequence comes from Microstegium vimineum, assembly GCA_022036555.1. Taxonomy (NCBI): domain Eukaryota; kingdom Viridiplantae; phylum Streptophyta; class Magnoliopsida; order Poales; family Poaceae; genus Microstegium; species Microstegium vimineum. The sequence goes on along the minus strand of CM039129.1, from coordinate 43,986 downwards.
TTTTTGTCGTCTCCGGGCCCCACCACCACCATCGCTCGCTCCCACTGCAAAACTCCTTGATCTTCAGCGGTTGAGGAGGGGGGTACTTTCGGATGCCAGCGGGTTTGGGCCCCCGACATGCACGCCCCCATCTGCCAGCCGGCGGCTGCACGGCCGCCTCCGCGCACTCACCCCACACCCAAAAAAGAAGGCGTCAGCCAGGACCCTGACCCCCTCGGCGGCAACCCCTTGTAGTCCTGGCCCCGGTGGCCGCCCCGGGCAGGGCAGGGCACGGCCCGCAGCGCCCCGGGGCCCCCCCCGAGCGCCGTGCACGCCACCCGTTGGCCCGGGGGCATCGCGCCAGGGCGCGGCTGGGACGCCCCCGTGCTGGAAACCCAGTAGTAGTTTGATGGCCTGCCCCAGCGCGACACGCTTCGCGTGGGCCCCCCGACGATCATCCGGCAGCGCCACCGGACCCGTCGCGCCCCCACGGCCGCGTGGCCACCACCGCTCGTGGCGCCCCGGGAGGCGCCAGCCACAGCGCGCCACGGGGGCGCGGCGCCCATGGGGGCCGTGGAGCGCGCTCACGGCGCCCCGGCGGGCCGTGCCTAGGGTGGCGTCCGTCACGAGGATCCCCGTCACGACGTAGGAAACCGGGGAAAGGGTGTGTGGGGGCGGGGGCGGCCGGGGGTTTGGGGGGAACGAGGCCGACGATGGTGAGGCCAGGGGGGGGGTACGGGGCCCGACGACAGGGCGAACCCCCAACGCCCCTCCCCATTGCCGACCACGTCGTCGCGTCGCCGTGCGAGTCGGCGGACGACGCGGTAACGACGACGCGTACTAGTGCTGCTGTTCGTCGCCGTTGTTGGTGCCTTTTTAAACCCCCTTTCGATCAGTCCACCCGTACGTCGGTTCAAGGTTAATTACCCCCGCAGTGCTCACTCAGCTAAAGGGTTGAAGCATGCAGATAATGCAACGGGGGGACCGGCAATAAGGATAAAAATGCAAGTAGTACGTGAATTTAAGGCAGCCCAACAGCTAGCTTCCCTGCTTGCCTATATATAATTATATTATATATAAAAAAGTGACAAGTGACGAGTACCAGCTCGATCTGGTGGGAAACGTGCGTACGCATCGACACGACTGTGTGTGTGTGATGCGAGTATAAAATGATTCATGCTAGATAATGTTACCCAAGTACCATAGTATTTACCCAACAGGCGGGGGGGGGGGAATTTTGTGCGCGCGTTGAAGTGCTTTCGGGTGATTTTACTTTGTGTGCTCGCCGACGTTTTCATCGACGGCATCTCGAAAACTAACTTTTTGGTTTTATATATAATGGCATATTGGCGCGGCACATAAAAAGTAGGGCTTGTTGCTACTTTTTGTGGCCATTCTTTACATATATACTCTCCGTGCTTCGGTCAGGGACGACGTATCCATAATAAGACTGCCCCCTTTTCTTCTCTACATATTATTCGATCGGTGCAATGCATTATACAACCAAATTAAAGCCGCTGCTTTATTGTTTTTTTTTAATTATTATATCCTCTTTTATTCACTAAATTTTTTCATATTTACCTGTGTTTTGGAAACATGGCATCGAAAAAAACCTATGCTTGTGAATCTCTGAAGTCGATTTGAATTTAATTAAATTGTGATTGAAGAGAAAGGAAAAAAATGCTGGGCTAGCGTGATCAGGCTGTGACTAAGGTCCTGTTTTGGTGGAGCTCCTAGCAGCTCCAATTTTTTAACTTTTCAGGCTCTGTTTGGTAGGGGTGAGCACTCCGGGCTTCAGGTTCTTATTAACTTTTCTTTCAAAACACTGTTATGAAGTTTTTTTTAGCTCTCCGGCCTCTCCTTTCTCTAAATGGCCAGTGAAAAAAAAAAAACTAGCTTCCTTCTATCACTCCCTTTAAAGGGAGAGATGATAGAAAAAAAATAACAGGATGGATATAATGAATATAGCTAACCCTGGAAAAAAAAAACCCGATACCTGAACCACCGATTACCCAAACTTGGACCCGAATTCCCGAACGGGGTCCCTACCCAAAATTTTCGGATAGTAATTTTGATTACCCGAATTGTTTGGGTAATTCAGTAAATCCCCCGGGGTCCCCAAAAACTATCCAAACCTCCCCAATTTTTGTATATTTTTTGTATTGTGATGTGTTGTTAGTTCAACACTTGAACATATCACTTTATTAAAAAATTAATTCTCTATTTTTTAAAACAAAAAAACTAAGTAATGTTCTCTAAAAATTTCTTTTTTAAAATTTATACAATTGTTCTGAAATTAGTTAATGCTCCAATATTTATTTATTTTTGCTTATTTTTGTAAATTGGGTATATGGTACTAGTAAAAAAAATCATTTTTGCTCCCACGCGTTTTTTTTTCAGAGGCGGTTCAAAATTTCATGACGCCAGAAAAAAAATAGGGTGGGCCCAGCAAGAGAACGCCTGTGTAAACCATTTACACGGCGGCCTCCTATCTCTACCCCCTATTAAATACCTGTATTTACACAGGCGGTTTACAATGACAACCGCCTTGTAAAATACATTTACACAGGGGCTGACTTTTAAAACCGTCTGTGAAATACACAGGTATTTACATAGGCGGCCCTCCTTCCCAACCGCCTGTTTTAAAAGCTGCAATAATTCCCTTTTTCCATCCCAGACAAGAAAAATTACTCCGTCTGTGTGCACGGGGCCGACAAGGGTGGCGACCCAAGGGGGGGATGTTTGAATTCATTTTTTTGGTGGAAATTCCCAAAAGGTTAGTTGTGTCGTTGCCCGCCATTTTTTTAGGATTTTTTTGGGTTTCAATTCTTGTTTGGGGTGCTCTAAATCTGGGGTTGGGTTCTAGCTGGGGAAAGAGAGAAGTTTTAGCTTTTTTTTTTGAAAATTCATAGTAAATTTATCTTGCTCGGATTATAGAAAAAAAAATATTTTTTTAAAATCTTGTGAGTAGATCTATGAAATAAATCTTGGGTTTATGAATAATTTAGTAGTTAAATTTTGTTAATTGGGGTTTAGTTTTTATTTTCTAACTTAGGGGTTTGGGTTAAAATAGGTTAGTTTTTTTTTCATGTAGCTTAGATTTTTCAAAAATTTTTTTTTGTAATTGAGGGTTTATTATTTGGGGTTAGATATTCTGTATTTAAGGGTTTTTAAATTTAATTTAGTTAGTAATTAAGGCTTTTTAAATTAGGGTTAGTTGTTTTCATGTACTTAGGTTTGTTTTTTTTGCTTATACTTAGGGTTTTTTAAAATCAAGTGCCACTCTTTTAAATTAATTCTTATAATTATAAAAATGGTTTAAAAAATTATTTAAATTTTTTATTTTAAAAATTCTTAAGAGGTAGGTTTTCATTTTATTTATTGATGGATGTAGAATCTTTTTTTGAGGGGATTATTTTCGTTTTGTTTTTGAGTGACATCAAATTTTCCCTAACAAGAAAAATATGGAGAGGTCATTAGGATGTACAATTATCAGATTAGCCCCATTTTGTGTGGGGGCCCAAAAAATTTTATCGATGCCGTGAAGTACATGCTCAAAGAAAAAGCGAAGCACATATGTTGCCATGCGCGACTGTAAAAATATTTGTGGTATTTGACAATGTGGAAGCAATCACTTCCTCTGGTTTGCAGAGGATTGTGGAGAAAATTTGTTTTGGAAAAAACATGGTGGGGTTTTTTCTACCCTTTTGGGACAACGACAACACTGAAAGTAAAATCAATGTGGGGGTCCATGCCATATCTCAAGATGTGATGCATCCCAGATTCAAAAAAACCCCCTCAGTTTCCAAATGTCAATCAAAACTCTAATTCACGCCGTGTTAAATAAAACCAGCATTTTTAACATGATGCCTTTGAAGAGGCAATTTCTTAGAGGCAATAATAAAACCGTTGTGCGGATCCATCAATATTCTTCATAAACCCGAATGGAAGCCTTGAAGAAAGGCAGCAGAAGACCTTTGACGACGATCAAAAGGGTTGTCCAAAAGAGGGGGTTTTTAACTACGGGTGTTCTTCAGTTTTTGAAAATTAAAGGCTAGATATGGGGCCCCGATGCTATTTTCAATGATTTTTGCGTGTCCGGGGGCCCCTTTTTCCAAGGGAAAACAGAGTGCCTTAAACCCCTTCTATCCCCGAATATCAGTCCACTTACGATGGGTGTTGAGAAAGATCCACGCTGTAGAAATCATTGTATCCTATTCGGGGGGATCTATAAATACAAACATTTGCCAAACTGGGGTGCTAGTAGGTACAAAACAATAAAGTTATCAAAGAAAGAAACAGCCCTGTTTTTCGGGGAGGAGCGAAAGAAGACCAAACAAAGACTAACAAAACAAACTTAAAAACCCACTAGAAATACAAAGTGGACTATTATGCGTTGAGAAAAATTTCCCCTGCTTTAGTGTATGGTATCTCCCTGTGGTTTGTTTGGGGTGTTTTTGAAACCCTGGATGGGAATTTATGACCTGGCATGCTTCGGGAAAAAGGGAAAAAGTTTGGGGAAAAGTTACGACACCCCGCCGAGCAAAGCAATGGCAGAATTAAATAAGAAAATCCGACTTTGCTGGGACCCCCCGAAAGAAGGTTTGCTCTATTATAGGGAATGAACCATTTCCCGGGGAGCAGCAACGCCGCACAGGGCCATGATCATGACAATTAAAATTCCTTCGGTTGAGCAAAAAAAAAAATATTTTTGTAACCTTTTATTTCGGACCTACAAAACTGGAGTTGATGGATTATTTCTAGACCCCTTAAAATGAAAGAGATGAAAAATACTAGGGAAGGGGGTGTCAAAATGATCGATGCGTTCCGCAAAGAGCATTCCACGGACAATTATTTTGTCCAAAAAATGATTACCCTGCTCTCTTCTATTACGGGCTAGTTAAGGGAAAGGTTTTGTTTTGTGTAAGTGCATGATGGAACATGGCCTGTCTCTTCCTTCATCAAAAAATATTGTACATGAGGCAAGGAGGTGGCTAGGGGTGGGCCCATAAGTCCCGCTTAAAAAGATGAATAGACTTTGAAATCGGTGAATAAAAATCTACTGTTCCATCGGTTTAGTAAAGGACAGAGTTTTAAGATATTTTGGAATTCAAGTTTTTTGGAAAAAAAGCCCAAAAAGGGGGAAACCAAAAAAGGTTGTGAAGGAAATGAGGGGGACCTTTAAAAGGTCTTTTTTTTAAGTACTTTCTACTGGAAAACTTGCTACCATGCGATCGATGGTATCATGTTCAAAAGAATGGTTTGCGGTAGTTAGAACTTTGCTAGACATAAAGGAAAGACAAAGAAGTCTCTTTCACGTTGGACATGCAACATTAAAAGATCAAAAAAGAATTTTCCCCCTGTACCCCTAGAGAAGGGGAAGTACCTCCCCGGGCAGCAAGCTTAACCTGAAAGAGATGAAAAAACAGCAATGTTGTGGGGTTTTTAAAAATTTAAAAGTTCCATCGGTTTTGCCCCAACAAAAGGAGTTTGTTTCGTGAAAGACCTTACCCCCAACTAAAACCACATGATTGTCATGTAATGGGGCCACTTTTTTTCCCATTTCCTCAGGGCTTAAATCCCGTGTTTTAAAGATGGCAACACCGGTTGGTACTTCTTCAATAAGATATTTGAGAAGGAATTATCCTGTGGTTGAGTCCCTCCGAAATTTGCTGCAGAGAATTGAGCCAGTTGAGATGTGCTTTCCCCCATCGTTCTTTTAATCATGTACACCTTTTTGTTCATTTGGGCCTCAAATTCTTGGGCCCCCTGTTTTCCAGAAAGGGGACGTTGAGCTTTTGTAAATTTAAAGGCAATTTGGGAAATCAGCTCATCGGGGGGGTTCCATGATAGAGGCATACACCAAAAAAGTCCATTGAGTCTGGGGACATTAGTAATAAACTCCTAAAGCCAGTTCAATTGGTTGCCTCCGTTGCGACATGAGGGAAGGTTGGTGGACGAGGGGGATGGGGGAAAAAAACATTCATCCCCCCCGATTACAACATGTCCTAGAGGGCATTACCATACTACAACAACTCATAAAAATGGGCCCCTTCCCGCACACGAAAAAGTTCGTGAGGGGAATCCCGGATCACAAAAGATTGGGTCACAAGGAACACAAGCGTCGGTTCACCGATGGGAAAGAAAATTTGGACATGACAATGAATCAGAAACCCTCAAAAATTTTGCATTGGACCCTCAAGCCATCAATCTGGCAGAGCTATGCATTAGTGGCTTCCATTTTCCCCCAGTTTTGGGCACCAAGCGCATGGCCCGAATAGTGGGGTTCGATGTGAGGGTGTAGATGATAAACGGTGAAGAAAAATCATACTTTGGTTTCATTGAGACATATGGGGGGGTTGATATGGTCACGCCGCAATTCCGGTTTCGATGTCGATGGGTTCAAGATAAATATTCCGTGGATAATCGGCCAAAAAAGTTTTTGATCTAAGTAAAGTGGTTACAAAAATGCCTGGACCTTGCTAACCGTACACAGAAAAAAAGAGTGATCGAGCACGAGGGGATAAGGAAGGGAAAAGATTTCCAGAAGAAATTTTAAGATTCCCCAGATTACCCGCGGGGGAGCCCTTAGCACCTCTAGAGGGGCTACCCAAATTTAGGGCCTCCTTGGGTGGTTGTAAAGGAAAAATTGATATCACCTGGGGGTTGGGAGTATGGGCCTGAAGTAAGAGGGGAATTTTTTGGCCGATTTTGCACTAAGTTTATTTTACCGGGGGGGAAAAGAAATTTGGTAAGGGTCTGTCTGAACATTACAAAATCGTTCCGGGGGGTTGGTACGATATAAAAAAGTGGGTGCAAAGGGCGGGACCAATGAAACGGTACCCCATACGCAGAACGGGGACTTTCAGTGCATAAAAAAAATCCCACACTCCAAGGCTAAGGCCAAGCGCCCGGGACTTGCGGAAAAACAAATACCCCCCACCTCGGCCTGGGGAATACAAAATCAAGATTTTAATGGAGGGCAAAGAGAAGCAAAAAGGGGGAAAAGGGAAGTTGGCATTTTACAGATATAGTGCCAGAACAAATGCGAAATTTGGGTTCCGCTCGGAAGGCAAACACTGAAGCGATGGTCTCCCTTTCCCCTGGTCAAACCATTGCTGAAAGGTTTTGGAAGAACAAACCCCCCCCCCGAAAAGACAGTGCCTTAATCAAGGGGAGAGGGGCAGTCTTTCCCTTGCTCTAAACCCCGAGCATCCAGGTCGGTCGGGGGTCTACCAGAACCACCCGGAAAGAAAGGGGTTTGGTGAAGAGGGAAAAGGATGTATAAGAAAAAAGAAAGACATAAGGAAACATTGAAGGGTTATTTTGGCAGCGGTGCCAAAAAAAATTTTGGGATTTGATGGGGACTTCGTTTTTTTAAAACCCCATCCCGAAGTGATGAAGCGGTTGGCGGGGGGGGGCGGTCTGCTCAAAAGATGACCTCCAACTCCTTCTTATGTAGCATGTCTCAGGCCCAGCTCAACCCTTTTTGGGAGCCAGGGGATGGCCACACAATCTATGCCCTTTTAAAGCATATAGGTCAAATCAAAAAGGACCATTATCCAGTTCGTATTGTAAACCTTGGCCTTGCTCATGGGTTAAATTTGGGTATGGCCCTTGGAATCAACATACAAAGCAAATGGCCACAGACAAGCCATCCCCGGACGTTGTTCCATGGTGTCGAGATGCAAAATGAATGCCCCGGGTGGAAGTGTTGCCCGGGCGAGGTGCATAGAAAGGGCTTCACAATCCCGACCTCTGAGGGTTAAAAAAGCTTTGGGCAAGCATCAAGAAAATTCATACAATGGCCCAGACGGTACGTAAGGGTTGATTGATCCCCCAACGACACCCTCTCCAAAGTCCATCAAGCATCCCAAGGGCCGGAAAAAAAGTCAACACCGCATCGTCAATGCATGCCCCAGCATCCCCGTATATTTATGAGCCACCGTCGCATCCCAAACGATATGTCATTTTCCCCTGGATGGCTCGAGGGGCTGACCAAAACCAAACACAGACTCCCCCAGCCCCAAAAGGACAAACACCAGAGAAGGGGTAGAGCAAAACTCCCCCGCCCCCCCAAAACATAAGGAAGCAAACAAATCCCCCAACCCGGGCCCCCAAGAAAACAAAAAAAATTTCCAAATTTTAAAAATTTGGTTTTTCCTATGGCCAAAAAAAAGGGAAAGAGCAGGCCATTTATTTCTGAAAGGGATGAAAAGCAGCGGACGACACGAGTCTTGAGCTCGAAAAACCCTCACAGAACAAGGAAGCCGTGGCCCCAAACAAATGGCCCTGCCACCAACAAAGGAAGCCCAAGTGGCGAAAGTTCATGGAACCGCCATCAAACACCATTTACCCCCTTTAAAGGGTATGAAAGTCAACGGTTGTGATTAGTCAAGTCCCCCGTAACTACTGCCCCCGGCCTATGCTGTAAGGGCGGTTTTGAAAAAAGTCCTGGCCCCTAAAAGGTTTCAGACTGGTAATGGAGAGTGAATGCTGGGCCCGCAGAGTTATGTTGACATCCAGCGACTGTTTGCTACTGGCAAAGGTAAAAGCGGGCATTTTTTTATCTTGGACATGCACCTGCTGTTGAACTTAGGGGAAAATTGACGTCCCAATCTTACAATCTGGTGATGTAAGTATCACTATGCACCACTTGTTATTATTAAATTTGGGAAGTGATAAAATCTAAATTTTGGGGTGTTGGGGAAAAACCCGTTTTTCAAGACAGAGCAGGATCGTTAATATAGGCACGATGGCGGTTACCTGGTCCAATCAGGTTACAAAAAAAACCAAAAAGTACTTACAATGAAGGGAGGCAAGGATAAGAAGACAAAACACCCGAAAAGGCAGAAGTTTAAGGGTTGCAACGAAATACAGGAGCATTGCCCTCTTCTCGGTAAACAAGTGAGATATAATCAAAGTTTTATTGGCACCCACAACTTTGGGTAAACGTGACCTCGTAACGTACTTCAAAAATTTTCGTGTTAACCCCAAATAATGTTCCTCACTCGTTTATTATGCGTGACTTGGATTTTTTTTATTTATCCTTTGAAGGGAAGGTTTTTTTCCTAATCCCTTCACTGTCCCCTCAGTGTATCAAACATTCCCGATTCATTTGAAAGGTGACCAACAGCAACCACATCCCTACTTTTATGAATTAGAGTTTCTAAAAACATGTGTTTTATATTCGAATCTAAGGGGATGGCGGTTTTTAAGAAGCAAAAAGGGCGGGGGAGCCCCCCGCCCCATCCTAGTGGCCCTTGACGATACAAAAACCCCTTATCCGGGTAATTGTCCGAACACTATCAAACATATAAATAATCCAAGGGATGACAATTTTAGTTAAAACTTTTGCTCATTAATTACATAGTGCCACAAACAACCACCTGGGTTTCTACTGTGGTACATGTGTGTGAGTTCAAAGGCAGGGGGACGTACGTCAGGGGCAAAAATATCGTAAAAATATCTATGTATGAAGTTTTTCATTTAAAGTTGGAAATATTAATTTGGGAAAGTGTCAATGATGCTTTTTTAAAATTTGTTTCCGCCAGAAGCAAGGAAGGACGGGTCATTCACTCCAAAACATGGAAAATAAAGTAAGACTGGTGCGGTTTTATTATGAGAGAAATAATTTCAAATACCGGGGCAATTTTGATGAAAACCGGGGTTTGCAAGGAAAGGTTTTTGGGGCTGACAGCCTGCAGGGGTTAAAATTGAAAAAGAAAATACTTTTAAACACCAAATGGTTAAACCATAACTTGAAATGACGTGTATTTTGAAATTTTATGCTGATGTTTTATTTCGTGTGGGCACATCTGTAAAATTTTAATGGTTGTATGATGATCAATTTTAGGTTCTGTTTGCTATTTATTATATAAAATATAATGGTGTTTTTTGGGGTTGACAAATTAGTACAGTGTGGGGGGGGAAATATTGAAATTTGAAATAAAAAATAATAAACCCGGCGGCAACAGAGTGAGCCGCCTGTGAAAAATGGATTTTCACAGGCGGCTGACAAAGTGAGCCGCCTGTGAAAACCCTTTTTTCACAGGCGGCTCACAGCCCGCCGCTGTACTGTGGGCCGATTAGTACTGACCCCCAGTACAGGCGGTGGGCTTGGCCCCCTGTATAATGCCTCTACCACCGTCTCTAAAAATGTTTTTTGTACTAGTGGAAAATACCCGAACCCTGAACCCGAAATATGGGTACCCAAAATTTCGGGTAATGTTTTTTTGGAGCAAATATTGGGTAGCAATTTTCATTACCTGAATTTTGAATTACCCGAATTATCTGACCCGAACAAATTGGGTAATCCGAACGCCAGGCTTAAATATAGCTACTGAGAGCTTCCCTAAACCGGACCCATTATTTCAAGAAAAAGGAGAAATGTAGGGTAGTGAAAGAAAATCCATCCCTGCCATTGCAAGTATAGCTAGCTATAGTAGCAACAACTTCTAAAATTGCTCCCCCTATAGTTTTAGATTCACCCTAGCTCCGCCACTGGATGTATATATATGTAATGGTAATTGTGTGTATGTATATATGTTATGTATATCTATTGAGGAGTATTAGAGGCACGAGCTAGTGTGCCTTCCACGTCGAAAAAGCATGCATGGAAATAACGTGGCCATTTATAAGGGGATGCGTTGGTATTTCCACTACACGGAAGTCGTCGAGAGAGTCCATTCCAGTCCGGTCCACTTCAAAACGCATTTGGGACGCGGCGATTATATAACATGCGATGCGCGCGCCTGTACATATCTGGCTAGGTGAACATGCATACAGTACTTAGGGTGGCTGGCCGCATGAGGGTGTGAAAGGTTATAGTTAAAATGACACACTAAAGCTGGATAACGAGCCCGCTGGCTCGTTAAAGCTCGTTATCCTAACGAGCCAGCCCGGCCGGCTAGCTCGTTATCCTAACGAGCCAGAAAGCCAGTTCGGCTCGGCTCGTTTAAGTCGCGAGTCAGGTATAAAAAATCACAAAATATAATATTTAGATTTATCTAAAAATTGATAATAGTAATAATACAAAAATAAAATATCTAATTTGTCTTAAATAGAATAAAAATTAATTTTGTGTTAATATATATGTTATATATGTTGTAGTATACTAATATACAAAAAAAAATATAAGTTCTGTTATTTTTTTCTTTAAAATTATAGCTCGTTTGGCTCGCGGCGGCTCGCGAGCTGGCTCGATCGTTATAGCTAACGAGCTAAATCTTGGCTCGGCTCGGCTCGGCTCATTATCTTAACGAACCGAGTCGAGTGGGACCCGGAGCGAGCTAACGAGTTTTCGAGTTTTTCGTCCGGGCTTAGACACACAAAATATCGGCGCTAAGAGTTAAAGGCAAACACACACTATAGTAGCTAGCTGGGACGAGGGAAGACACACGTATGTGCAAACAAACTCCACCCCAGCCATGTTATTAGCCTGGGTTAATCATCTCTTGCCCAACGAGCACCCAATGTTTGGTAAAGTCACACAGCAACTCCATCCCACCTCCTAACAGGCTCATATTCTAAATCTAGGGAGTTAGTTCTAAAAAAATTTACTTCAATTCGTCTCCTATTTGGACTCTCATTTTAGGAGAACTCTCAAAGTTTAATTTCGAAGTCCTCGGGGAAACGATCCCCCTATTCCTCCCCCCCCAAATTAGGGACTATGACTGGAGTTAGACTTCGAATTTGACCCTCAAATTTTGCAGACCACCCCCCAAATAGAAATGTAGAGGTTTGATTTTAGGCCTGTGGCTGAGATGCTTAATCATAATTAATTTTTTAGCATAAAAACTGTAAAACCTTCTCCAACAGCTACGCATATATATCCAGGGGCGAAGAGAGGGGGCTGAGGGGGGCCGACCTCCCAAAAAATCTGGTATTTTCTTTTATAAATTGTCGTCCAAACATTTACTAATATTAACAATCACAAACAAGAATTTTAGGGGGTGTTTTTGGGAAATGGGGCCGCTCCTATTTTTTTAGCTCCACCGCGTTGCCAACACCTCGGCTCCAAAACTCCCCTCCATCAAAAAGGTGGAGCTAGAGGTCAACTCTACGTTTTTTCTGAAGCACCTCAAGGGGTACTCCAGTAGTTTTTAGAACTTTGTACTTTCCCCATGAAGTTGTGGGGATAATTACCTACCATGCAATTCATTAATTACGAAATATTTTTTAGCTTGCCTTCCTTCCGTAAACGCACGCAAACCCCGGCGATACGGTGGCGGGCCAAGCACTGGCGGTGGCCAGGGACCGGAATGCCAAGACGTTGAGAGTGTTCAGAAAAAAAGAAAGAATAGAAAGATGTCCAGTATATTGGAGCACTTTGATTCCTAGTTATGTTTATGTATGAACAATTATTTGTATTCGAATTGATCTTTGTTTTATTTTTATCATTTATGTTGCAATTTGTGGGGACCATTATTTGTTCCGATGATGAGATTATTTTAACAAAATATTTGTTTTGTATTGTGATCGGTTGGTTCCAATCTACCGGAAGGCGAGCAGCTGGTCTATTAGATGCTTGTCCCGAGTACTAATGAACGAACAAATTAATGATGAGGGGTATAATAGACCATTTGAATGAAAATAACCAATTGCTAGAGCTGGAGCTTGTTACGTGTCAAATAGTATCCCCTGCTCTATAAACTCCACAGGGGAGTTGCTCCATGATAGAGTTGATGGAGCGGAGCTAAAAAACAAGAGCGGGCAGTCCCAAACACCTCCATAGTCTTTCTTTCTACAAGTGAATCCATATTTTAGGAGTGTTGCGCGTGTGAGTAAAAAAGAATTTAAAATTTAATTTTATATAAAAATTAATTTCCGTAAAGTAAATTAATATATATTTACAATTTTGTGTTATACGAGGATATTTACTATAAACGTTAAATAAATCACATATGGTAAGAGTTACTATAATCTTATTAAATTAATAATAAATTTTTATAAATCGAAGTGAGTATATAATAAGTTATTTTATTAGTGTGGTTGCAGTTTGCTACGCCGTACGCGCGCGTAGGGTCGTCACGCGCGTCTCGTCTCGTCTCGTCCCTAGGCAGCAACGAATGAACAAGCTTTAAGTGCGGGGGAAACTGGTAACCTTCTTTCGCTTGACCTTTGGGGTGCATGGGAAGGGAAAGGTAGGGGCATGGGCAATCCATGCATGCATAATGACGTTCTTTTACCTAAATTCTTCGTATCGATCTCATGGTCCCTCGTGGCCGGCATTATACCAAGAACAAAGTTTTAGTTAAAGACCCCCAGCACACGCAACACCCCGCACCACGTACACATGCATATTCCCAGTTAGATTTTGGCCCCTTTTTATCGTACGTGGAGGGGGCGTACTGAATGCTGCCAGTTGATCATCAATCAAATTTGATTTTGCAACATATATTCGTAATTTCCCACATTACTACAGATTCAAAATTACATATGGTCTATCGTTACGGAATTGTATGTTGCCGGCAGTGATGCGTCTTTATTCCCGGGGTTCATGCTCTGACGAGAGAGCAATGATAATTAGGATACACCCAAACCGACAGTCCCCGGTAAGAACCTGCTTTTAGCCCAAGTGCGTAAGGGCCTTTAGCCCCGGTGCCTAAAACGGGGCTAAGGATTCGGGACTAAATGTCCCTCCTTTAGCCCGGTTCGCACAACCGGGACTAAAGCCCGACCTTTAGTTCCGATTGGTATTACTAACCGGAGCTAAAGGGGTGCGCCAGGTGGCGCAGGCGGGCCATCGTTGGCAGCACCCTTTAGCCCCCGGGCTAAAGTCCCTTTTTTATTTTGGTATTTCTTATTTTGTTTTCCAATTAGATTAGGTATTCAAATGTGTGTATTCTACGCTTTCAATACATGTATTCGCTGCTAATACATGTATTCACGCCTTAATAAGTTAGTTTCAAGCATTAAACACAAATAAACTATGAAACTCTATAAGTATAATTATATATGCACATAAAATTTACATTATTATCCATTGTTACTTGACTTAAGACACAAACGCTCTCGCCACTTAAATATCTACAGATGTTCGTTTTTGATTTGGCTTGAGTGGGACGGCCGGGTCGTAATAGAAGTCGCCTCCAGGTTTGACCACTTTTTCAAGAAAAAATCCAGCAAATGTCTCTTGAATTCCTTTGAGACGGTCTTCTTGCATCACTTGTTTTCTGCAACCATAACGTCTTCAATTTGCATTATAAAGAAACAAGTGGGTTAATATACATAAGGATTTAGTTAATAGCAACAAATAAATAAAATTGGATTTTATTAATATACATATTATTATTTTAGTTTCCTTGTAAGTGTTCTTCTTGCATACACCGTGAGGTACTCGCAAACGTAGTATCCACACAGATTGTTACCTTGTGGCTGCCTTAGAATCCACTGTAAGTATGAAAGATTATCATCGTCATCATACGCATAGGGTTTAAAACTTTATAATTTAAGGTAACAGATTCGAGAGTAGTTGAACTTACAGGTAACATCGAGGACCCTGTAGTGTCTCTTCTAGTTCCGGACGGTGTTTTGGGACGAACCCAAACCAAACCCCATTCAATAATTGGATCATTATTTAATTAACTCTTGCATTTTGGTTAAAGAGCAGGAATCCTTTTTAAAAAGATCAAAGTTCCCCCTTGATAAGCTATCATATCTGGTAATCCCCCGGTGGTTTTTCAATGGTCAAAGGTTACATTGCCTTTTCTCATATCGATGACATGAATCCAGTGAAATGCATTTTTTTTATAGAGTCAACAATTATCTTTATCTGAATTAATAAAAGTAAGACTTGTAAAAACTAACAACACTCCCCCAAAGTTGTAGGGGGAAGATTAATTTTCTTGGATTTTGTGCCCAAAGAACCTTCCGAATTTTCCTCTCCTTTTGAGGTACCCATTTTCGCGGGGGGTTTGGTCCGAAAATATGATTGATGGATCAATGAAACCTTTTTTCGGTCCCCCGTCTTTTAAGCATTAACATCAAGAACTGCAAAATTTTGAGGAAGTTATCATATACATTACATATGTGCAAAGTCGATTACTAAAAGAAATGATAATCACTTAAGCTAGCAGTCTAAAGGATTTGTTTGGCGTCTGTGTGGTTTTTGGTGGACTCACTTGGCAAAATAAGGTCTCGCCCCGGAAGTAATGTTCTTGTCTTTTTGACGCAATGAGTCGCATTGAGTTTTTGGTACATCCTCCATGTACCACGAGTTTAACTTGCCATTTGCGTACCAAGATCCCCGAGGGGCCCATGGGTTGTACCGATTCTGCCACAAATAACTTCTCTTTAACTCATCGACTACAGTGGATTTGCGACTGTGCATTTTCCCTAAAATTTTGGGGCGGATATTAGCTCCTTTCAAGAAATTTCCAATCCATCATAATTGCCTTGGAGCCACTGTATCTTCTAGCCGCTCATATTTGACCATATTCTACCCCAAAAATAGCGGGGGCACTGATTGCTTCGATTGTTCCCCGGCTGTGGGACACCCTTTCCCCCCTCTTTTCCCCTCGGTAATGCCCCTTTTTGGAGGCGGGCTAGTCCCATATTGGGGTTTCTTTGGCACCGTACTTTTTCTTCTTTTTTTCCAAAATTTGCCCCTTAGCTGATTGAGTAAAGAACGGCTTTTTATCTTCTTTCTTTTTCTTTGGTCTCTTAAATTCTTGAAATGTGCGGGAACATCGGCCCTTTTTTGGGGCCAATTTCCTCTTTAGTCATTCAGACGGAAGTTTCTGAGGAAAACTTAAAAAAACCTTCCTTGTAGTTTCCTCTTTGTTTTTGGGGTTGGGGGGGCCGACACCTTTGCTTTTTTGGGGGTCCCCTTCTTTTGGCGTGGGGGGCAGGTGTCGGGTTGGGAGTCGTGGCGGGGTTGGGATCGTGTGGAGGGGTGGGGGCCGGTGTCGGCGTTGGGAACGTCTGGGGGTTCTGGGGTGGTTTCGGTTGGGACCCCCTTGGGGTTCGGGGGAGGAACCTGGCGGCATTTCCCCTCCGCATCCTCGCAACACTTATGACCAAAAGGGGGAGATTTGATTAGGTTCTGGGAAGGAGGGAGGGCGAGGTACAATGGGGGTGATGCCCCAAAAAATGTATAGCGCTTGCCCAAAAAAAATGTCTTTTTCCCCTTGTCCCAAAGTCGTCTCCCCCTAACCCCTTCAATGTCAAGCTTGCACGCGAGACCTTTTTCAAAATCTTCACCGGACCCGGGGCATATCCGTGGTACTTTTGGCCCTGGGATATTTGGTGTCTTGTAGGGGGCCGATAGGAGATAAAATACGGGAAACCAGTTTTTGGTTCCCCCTAGAAGTGCAACTCACATGGTGTATTCAGTTCTGTGATGTCATTCACGGGGAAGCATAGCTTTCCGCATCAACAGGTTTTGAGGCACTTCCGGGAAGAACAACTGCTTTTCAAGTGAGCTGATAGGCTGATGTTGACTAGCGGTACTAAATCCAGTACTTTTCATTGGGCTGATTGCTAACTCCACTTGACTTTGGATTCCTCGCTCATTCTCGCTTGAAGTTTCTCTTCTCGCTCTTTTGCTTAAATAGCTATTTCGCGTGCTTCACTAAGCATTGCGACATGCTAAGTTTCATAGCTTCCTCCTCTTTCTTCTTTCTCTAGCGGCTTCTATATGTATCTTTGTCTTGGGGGAAGGCATGCTTCCACGGCACCGCGCCATGACCTCTCGTTCGCCCACCGGTTTCGCAGTCCCCAGGGCATATGTCAGCTCATCTTTATCTCATCTGGTGACCATAGTCCTTGTTCCCTCATAGATTGAGCGTAACCAGTTTCCTTGCTTCTTCTATGAGTCCTTCGGTTTTACGTTAATCTCCCGGTCTGGGGGTCAATGCCTCCCCCGTGACCAAAAAACCACCACTTATTGCACTTAGCCCAGTCATCTGATTCTGGTTGGATTCCCCTAGCTAGAAGGTCCTCTTCTTCTTTTTCCACTTAGGAATGGCAGTCTTGTAGCCACCTGACCCCATGTGATGATGGTATTGCTTTTCTCGAGCATTTGGTTGGTTCTGTTGAGCTCGTGATTCGCCCTCTTCGATGTCTTGAAAGCTACAAAGTCATCCCAAAACGGCCCTCAACTTGCGTAGGCTTTTTGTTGAAATCTGGAGTAAGGTTCTTCTTGATAAAATCATTATGCAATGTCTTCTTCCAGGCCTGAAAATTGTTGCCATCTTCATATCGACGAAAAATTTAAAGGACTTCTTGCCAAATTGTTCTTGTCCTCGAGAAAAACTAATGTCAGGACGCCCTTTCCTTTGCCGCCATTCACAGCACGTTTGGGAACCTATCCCTTAAAAGGGTAAAAGTTGGTGGAAAACTATGTGTTTGGGGCCCAAAAAGTAAAACCCCTTTTTCCTATGAATTCTTGATAATGTACCGACCCCCAAGGGGCTTCTTCGGGCCTCGTACATTTTTCCTCTTCCCCGTAGTTGTCGTTGATGCAGGCGGCTATGTAGTAGACACAAAAAACTTATAAATATAATTTATACAACTATAATTATTTTGTTTTTGGGTAGACATATATATTGTAGACATATATATACCTCGGCAAAAAATTGTCTTGCACGATATTTTCTTGCTCAACATCTGGCGCAAAGTACTGACTTCCGTCATTACTTGATTCGTGTCGTCGTCACTTGATCAGTGTCATCGGTTGTCATTGAAAACAAGAATTCCTCCATGTCATTCGGGTCGTTCATTTCTGCAACTATAAAAGCTAATAAGTGTGTAACACGTACTTAGGGGTAACCACTTAGGGGTAGACACTTAGGGGTTTAGCCACACTTGGGGTAGACACTTAGTCTTTGTGTGACTAATAAAAGGGTTTAGGCCGGGTAGACACTTAGAGTTAGGCACACTTGGGGTAGACACAATGTCTTTGTGTGACTAATAAAACGGTTTTAGGGTAGACACTTAGGGGTTTAGGCACACTTGGGGTAGACACTTAGTCAAAGTGTGACTAATAAAAGGGTTTGGTCGGGTAGACACTTAGAGTTAGGCACACTTGGGGTAGGGCACAATGTCTTTGTGTGATAATAAAAGGGCTTTAGGGGAGACACTTAGGGGTTTAGGCACACTTGGGGTAGACATTTAGTCTAAAGTGTGACTAATAAAAGGGTTTAGGGTAGGGTAGACACTTAGAGTTTAGGACACTTGGGGTAGACACAATGTTTTGTGTGACAATAAAAGGGGTTTAGGGTAGACAATTAGGGGTTTATAGGCAGACTTGGGTAGACACTTAGTCTTTGTGTGACTAATAAAAGGGTTTAGGGTAGGCACTTAGAGTGTGTGTAAACCCTAAACAAATGAAAGGTCTAACAAATGAAAGATCTATACAATTAGGGTTTAGGGTAGTGTCGGGGTACAAAGGTAAGGGGTACCCCAAACCCTCCGATAATTTAACGCTTAACATAGCAACCATTTTTAAGACAGGGGCCAACCAACCCCTCAAGTCAGCAAAGAAGGGCCCATCACACGAAGCCCCCCTGCACCAGCGATAGCGACTAGTCGTGGGCCCCGGGCCCGCTTCTGGAAAGATGACGGACCAGGGGTCGAACGAATGACCCCTCGCCTCTACCTCGACACCGAATGACGGACCAGGGGTCGAACGAAACGACCCCTTCGCCTTACCTCGACATCGAATGACGGACCAGGGGGCGAACGAACGACCCCTCTGCCTCTACCTCACACCGAATGACGGACCAGGGGTCGAACGAACGACCCCCCCACCTCTACCTCGACCTCTCCGACTCCGCCTCTACTCTAACTGACGGAAAGGGGTCGAACGAACGACCCCGGGACGGGAAGCTCGATCAGCCCCAAATGCTCCTGGTATGGGTTAAAGGGAATCCGCCTAACGCCATGGGCCCCACGACCGCAGTCAAATCCACCCAAATCACCGCCATGTCCCGGACCTCCGTCAACAGTGCTGCCGCTGTAACCACGTCGCGAGTACAGACTCCAGAGGCACCCCTCGAGACGTGAACAGGACGGCTCTCGACAACGCCTTCAGGGATACGACAAGGCCACGCAGGTCTCGACCCCCCCCCTCGACCGGGGGGCTCGACCCCTACCTCCAACCACTCCGGTATGGGCCCCGTCCCATCCGCCCCATCCCGCTTCAACTGTGGGACTCACGCCCGTCTGCGGAAGGTCGACCCTACTGTGCCGCGACGTGCAGCGACGTCTAGTCTACTGTCACCATGCCCCGGAGCACCGGAAAGAACGGGAAGGCCACGCCGCCACAGTGATCGACGTTCCTTCGCCAACACTATGTCGCGGATACGCCTCCCATGCTACAACAGTTTAGGACCCTGTAACCTCGGGCCTCCCATTGTCTATAAAAGGGGACGCCGAGATAGAAGAAAAGGGACCTTTTTTCGGACGACTCGGGCACAAACCCACATTCGCTCGGACACTTCTCACTCAGACATCGGCTCTGATCCTCACATTCCACATGCCCCGTTGCTTGATCGACCCCTCAAGCGACCAACCGACCGCCTAGGATAGCCCTGCTAGCCTTAGGCCTCAGCTCACTCTGGGCAACCCTGTGTAAACCAGCTTGTACCCCCCCCCCTGTACGAGCACTTGGGTGCAAGATAATACAATCTATCCTCCCCCGCTGGACGTAGGGCCTTCTTTGCCCGAACCAGGATAAATCTTGTGTCCTTCTTGCATCACATCTGGGAGGGGGAGCACGCAATATACAAATTTACTAGCCGGTGGACTTGACCCCCGGGTCATAACACCGATAGTTGGTGCACCAGGTAGGGGGCTTTGCGTGTCGATCAACTCCGAACTACTCTCTCAGATGGATTCCACGATCCCATCACTTCCATTCGCCACCATCGTCTGGTTCATATCCACAGGCCAAGGCCACTACGTGGTCCTACTCTCAGTTCGTGGCATGGACAGCACAGTTCTGGTACGCCGGGGGCAAGGAAGACCAGGCGATGGTCCCTCCGCTTGCGCCTTTGGCCTGCGATCAGGAGGAGGCATGAGCGACTCTGACGCACTCGTCACCATGCGGATTCCGAGACGCTGGATGCCGTTTCCCCGGGCCTCAGCTGGCGACACAGTCCCTCCCCTCGGGAGCCTGTTTGACCCATGCTTGCGGGTCGGGAGAGGGCACCTCTCTGAGTGTGACTTTGGCCCTGCCATATCGTCACCCAGGAGGTCACCGTGGCCTCTCCGACACACTCGACCCTGCCACCACCACATAACCTGTTCCCACACGGGGTCTACAATAGTGCCAGACTCTGTTCTGCCCTCGCAGGATTGCAGATACAGACACGTTGCGGGTCTCCAGGTGCCCCGCCGCGTGCGACGGTCAACCCCGTCACCACCCCTCCACCGAACGAGCGCCCGGAGCCAAGACGAGCCCCGACCTGGGGCATGTTGCCGCGACGCCTGGCGGAGGAGCGCAGGGATCTTTCCCCCACTTCTACCACGATGACCCCGACTCGGACTCCCCCGATGACATTACGATCCCACCCGGGAATGCTTCCACCTCGACGGTCAGGCTGACCCCCAGGACGACGTCGACAACACCGCGGCCACAAATGAAGGAGGAGGGGCAACGCTACACCAGCACGAGACGCTGACCCCCCGAGTCCTGACAAAGCTGATCCACCTCCGGACGTCCAAATCACGCAAGTCCGAGAGCTGCTCGGCAAGCTCGAGGAGGAGCGCCTACGACTTCAGCAGCTCGAGCACGCCCTCGAGCGAGATCGCGGGCGCCCACAGGGTGGAGTAGCTCGCGAGCGGTCCCGGGAAGTCCATCGACAAATCATCAAGGAGGGGGCAAACGAACCCCACGTCTACAACCGCGCCAGCCAAAATGTCGTAGCGGCCGCAATGCTGCTCCGCGACATGCCGGCGCCATCAACACCCCAAGCACGACGCATCAGGAACGAAATCCAGGGGCTTCTCCAAACTGCGGCCGTACAGCAGGCGGAGAGCTCGGCCTCGAGGCGCCGAGGAGCTGCCTCTGAGCGTCAGGAAGTGCCCCCTCGACAAAATCGAGAGGTATCCGTCCACCAGGACAAAGCGCCCCAAGGACAAGTAGAGCGACGACTTGTTCGAGAACGCATCGTCGACCATCGACCACCGCAGGTGAACAATCGACGCTGGTACGATGACGCTGAGGCTCGAGGTTATAGCGCTCACCGAGGTGGGCGCTACAACAGCGACGAAGATCGATGTCGATCTCCAGAGCCACCAGGGCCCCGAGTCTTCGGCAGAACCATCCGGCGAACCGCCTTGCCTGTCCGTTTCCGTCCACCCACCAGTCTGGTCAAGTACAACGGCGAAACCAAGCCGGAGCTCTGGCTTGCTGATTTCAGGCTGGCATGTCAGCTAGGAGGAGCCGACAATGACCACGTCATCATTCGGCAACTCCCACTCTTCCTCTCCGACACCGCTCGAAGGTGGCTCGAGGAGCTACCCCCGGACTTGATCCAAGACTGGCCCGACCTGGTCAGATCTTCGAGGGAAACTTCAAAGGCACCTACGAGCGGCCAGGCAACTCCTGGGATCTCCGCGGTTGCAAGCAGAAGCCAGGGGAAACCCTCCGCGCCTTCACCCATCGGTTTTCGAGGCAGCGTACCGCGCTAACCCACATCTCCGACCACGACGTCATCACGACGTTCATCGCCGGAACGACCTGCAAGGAGTTGGTGCGGGAACTGGGACGGAACACCCCCAAGACCGCTAACGAGCTCATGGACATCATCGCCAACTACATAGCCGGCAAGGAAGCCGTTGGCGCGTTCTTTCAGATACCTCCAGACAACGGGAAGGGCAAGGCGGACGAGCCTGGAGGCTCGGACAACGAGCCTAAGAATAACAATGGGCCCAAAAAGAACAATAAAGACAACGGTGACAAGAAGAAGAAAAAGAAGAACCAGCCAGGTCGACGTAACGTCGAGCCCAAAGTCGAGCCCGACGATCTTGTCGCTGCGGTGGACAAAAAGAAGCCTCGAGGGCCCCCTCTCGACGAGGGCGTCTTCGACAAGATGCTGAAGGAGTTGTGCCCCTATTATATGGGACCGGCCAACCACCGTCTCGAGGACTGTCGCATGCTTAAAAAGCACTTCAACCCTCCTAGCTTCAAGAAAGACGACAAGAAGGGGGATCTACACGATGGAGATGATGGCAAGAACGGGGGCTTCCCCGAAATTCACGACTGCTACATGATCTACGGGGGACCCTCGACTCGACTCAGCACGCGCCAGCGCAAGAGGGAGCATCGAGAGGTCTTCTCCGTTCGAGCCCAGGCCCCTCGATATCTCGACTGGTCACACACGCCGATCACCTTCGACCAGGATGACCACCCCGAGCACGTCCCCAACGCAGGGGTCTACCCGCTCGTCGTCGACCCGATCGTACTCAATACCCGCCTCACAAAGGTACTCATGGATGGGGGAAGCAGCCTCAACATCATCTATGCCGCGACCCTCAACCTCCTGGGGATCCCGAGGACCGAGCTCTTGCCCAGCGCGGGAGGGTTCCACAGGGTCGTCCCAGGAAGGAAGGCACTCCCGATCGGCCGCGTCAAGCAACCCGTTTGTTTCAGTGTCTCCTCGAACTTCTGAAAGGAAGAGCTGACCTTCGAGGTGGTTGCGTTTCGTGGCATCTACCACGCCATCATCGGTCGACCAGGGTATGCCAAGTTCATGGCAATCCCGAACTACGCCTACCTCAAGCTAAAGATGCCAGGGCCCATGGGGGTCATCACCGTCGGCACCTCCTATGAGCACGCATACGACTGCGACGTCGAGTGCGTGGAAAATGCCAAAGCCGCCGAAGAGTCGGCCGTCCTCGCGGCCCTCGACGACTTGTCCAGGGAGATCCCCGACCCCAAGCGACACGCCGGCAACTTCAAGCCGGCGGAAGACACCAAGACCGTCCCGCTCGACCCCGGCCACGCGGATGGGAAGGTGCTGACAATCAGCGCCACCCTCGAGCCCAAATAGGAATCTGTGCTCGTCGACTTTCTCCGTGTGAATGCCGATATGTTTGCATGGAGCCCCTCGGATATGTCGGGCATTCCGAGGGAGGTCGTCGAACACTCCTTGGGCATCCGAGCCGGGTCCAAACCGGTGAAGCAACGGCTGCGCCGTTTCGACGAGGAGAAGCGCAGGATCATCGGGGAGGAGGTCGACAAGCTTTTGAAGGCCGGATTCATCAAGGAGGTACATCATCCCAACTGGTTAGCAAATCCCGTACTTGTCAAGAAAAATAATGGGAAGGATAGGATGTGTGTAGACTACACTAGTTTAAATAAAGCATGTCCCAAGGTTCCTTTTCCATTACCACGTATCGATCAAATAGTAGATTCCACTGCGGGATGTGAAACTCTCTGCTTCCTCGACGCATATTCTGGTTACCACCAAATAAAGATGAAGGAATCCGATCAGCTCGCGACTTCCTTCATCACCCCCTTTGGCATGTTTTGCTACCTCACCATGCCCTTCGGTTTGTGAAACGTTGGGGCCACATATCAGCGATGCATGCTCCACGTCTTTGGGAAACACATAAGGCCGACCGTCGAGGCCTACGTCGATGACATCGTGGTCAAGTCCAAAACAGTCGGAAACCTGGTCGGGGATCTCGAGATCGCGTTTGGGTGCCTCCGGGCAAATCACATAAAACTAAACCCTGAGAAGTGTGTCTTCGGAGTCCCTCGAGGCATGCTCCTAGGGTACATAGTTTCCCAACGCGGGATCGAGGCCAATCCCGAGAAGGTAACCGCAATCACAAGGATGGGCCCGATCAACGACCTTAAAAGCGTACAAAGGGTCACGGGGTGCCTCGCCGCCCTCAGCCGATTCATCTCGAGGCTCGGAGAGAAGGCACTGCCCCTTTACCGCCTCCTGAAGAAAATAGAACATTTCGCGTGGACCGCCGAGGCTGAGGAATCACTCTTGAAGCTCAAAGCCTTGCTCACCTCGTCACCTGTCTTGGTACCCCCGAGCCCGGTTGAGCCCCTCTTGCTCTATGCCGCAGCGACTACCCAGGTAGTCAGCGCTGCCGTAGTTGTCGAGAGGGCGGAAGAAGGACACGCCCTGCCAGTTTAGATACCTATCTACTTCATGAGCGAGGTACTTTCCGAGACCAAGACGAGATACCCCCACATCCAGAAGTTGTTGTACGCGATCGTCCTCACTCGGCGCAAGCTCTAGCACTATTTCCTGGACCACCCGGTTACTGTGGTCTCATCTTTCCCCCTCGGAGAAATAATCCAGAACCGGGAGGCGTCTGGAAGAATCGCCAAGTGGTCGGTCGAGCTCATGGGGAAATCCTCTCCTACGCCCCTCGGAAGTCCATCAAGTCTCTGGTATTGGCAGATTTCGTTGCAGAGTGGACCGACACCCAACTACCCCCGGCACAAGTTTGGACCAAGCTTTGGACCATGTACTTTGACGGATCGTTGATGAAGACGGGGGCAGGTGCCGGATTGCTATTCGTATCTCCCTCAGGGGTTCACATGCACTACGTCATCCGCCTCCACTTCCCCACCTCCAACAACGTAGCCGAGTTCGAGGCCCTCGTCAACGGCCTGCGCATCGCCATCGAGCTCGGGGTTTGACGCCTCGACGTACGGGGGGACTCGCAGTTGGTGATCAACCAAGTGATGAAAGATTCGAGCTGCCACGACCCCAAGATGGAAGCCTACTGCAAGGAGGTCCGAAAGCTCGAAGATAAATTCTACGGTCTCAAGCTCAACCACACCACCCGCCGATACAACGAAGCTGCCGACGAGCTGGCCAAAATCGTGTCCACTCGAGGAACAGTCCCTCCCGACGTCTTTTCGAGGGACCTTCATGAGCCATCCGTCGACCTAGGCTCGGGGGCTCCCGCCCTCGAGCAAGGGGTCGATCCACCCTCCTCGACTGATCCCCCCTCGAACGGGGAAGAAGTCATGGAGATCGACGGGACAGCCGCGACGCCACCCCCCCCCCCGACGGATTGGCGTGCACCCTACCTCGAGTATCTGACATGGGGTGAGCTCCCAGAGAACCGCACCGAGGCCCGCCGTATAGCCCGACGCGCCAAAACCTACGTCTTGTATGGGGACGGCCGCGAGCTATATCTGTTGACACCGTTTTTTGACACGTGTCAAATGGGCTGAGGCTTGACTGGTCAGCGGCCGTTCTCCATCGGTATCAGAAGTTGATAATGCCGATAGGAGGGTGCTATGAGTTTTGCCGATGGAAGCTGATGAGCCTTGTCGACCAAATCGGTGAAGTCTTGCTGGAACTGATTGCCGATGAGGAGTCTTTGCCGATTGCCGATGAAGGGGTCTTGCCGATTGCCGATAAAGGCTTGTTGCCGATTGCCGATCGGAAAAGTATTACCGATGCCGATGGGCGTGATTTAGCACTTGGTGGCAGCGGAAGACTACCGGTGACCAAAGAAGGAAGTTGCAGGGATCTGCCGATGGAAAGTTTCCATCGAAGAGTATAAGGAAACTGGTGTTCTGTGCCAGTATTAATATAGTGGTTTGCGTCCGACTCTTGCATGGGTCGCTTATTTTCCTTTAAAATAGGTGTGTTTGTTTAGGGAATAAATATTGTTATCCGGCTCCTGCGCGAGTCAGTTTCCTTTAAATTAGGAGTTTGTTTTTAGGAAAGATATGTATCGTGTCTTTGTACAACTCTCCATGCGGGAGTATAAATATGAGCCCGAGGGCTATGGAATAGATATATCAATCCAATTCAAAACAAACCAATTCTACTTTTTATCTTACTTTTACCGCAATTTACCTTTATTATGCATTAGTTATAGCTTAACGAGTTCTTCAAGCTTTCGACGGGCTGCATCACCTTGATCTCCGTCAAAATCCTTGCTAGTTCCGCGTGGGAGTACCTCTAGGCTTTGGCAATCCGGGCGCATCGCTGTTTGCCTCGTCTAGCTCTGCTCTAGTTATCCGTGATCAATCTGAGCCTTGACGTCCGGGCGCATCGCTGTCGTCTCGTTCAGTTTGTCATAGTTATCATCCTTGTCGATTGATTGGTCAAATCGACTGGCACGCCCTCGACATCGAGCTTTGGGTAATAGCCCGAGGTGTTCACAGATCTGACGCTTTTTGTGTCAACACCTCTTTTGGCACGCCCAGTGGGACCCGATTATATAAATATATCTATCATGACTAATCCCAGGCATGTCATTGAAGTCTCCACAGCAGATTTGACAGGTCGCCAGAAACAGGCTCTGGAGCAGGCAATGGAGGAATACAAGCGCTCGTACCTTAGATCCTTCAGCCGAAACGGAATCGGCGAAGTAATACAGAAGCAAGATCCGCCGTCATCGCGGCAGACCACTTCCAACGCCGATCCTGGTAAAATACAAGAGATGGTTAATTCTGCATTCAATAATGCATTAATTAGTCAATCCAATGTGCTGTCCGATGCTGTATGCAATGCTGTCAAGCAAACGTTCAAGGGACAGGCACCATATTATGTGGATCCAGAGCGTCGTCAACTCGGATCGGCATCTTTTGCAACCCCATCGGCGGTTCCAGAGGCGTCTTCACCAATCGCGAACCAACCTGCCGGTAAGGTCATGCCACCGAGATCAAGCCCAACGAGCTTTACTCAAGTGAATACAAATCCGGTGGTTTCAGCAATGTCCGGACCTGTCATCCAGAATCAGCCAACTTCAGCCAGTTGTTGGAGGTATGATACGCGTCTAAGTCTATCTGCTGATTCCAGATTGGTCCAAGTTAACCATGCAGGAGGGGAAGTTCCTATGGCATCGGCAACGTCTGCACAGCCGATGGTCCCAGTGATATATTACACTACGCCCTCTCCAATAATGCAGTCGCCAACAGGGAATCTACAAACGGCAATGCCTAGAGTGCCGTGCGTTCAACCATCGGCAGGACACTCGCTGATACAACGAAGCCCAGCAGTTGTGAGTCAACCTATGGCGGCAATGGTTCTTCAAACTGGGACACCTGCTAATCAAGGCAGCTATGTTATTAATTGTCCAGCGCCACAAGAGCAGCAGGCATCAGCCGGCTATCAGCCATCGGCAACTTGTTGGCCGATGCAACAAGGTGCGCCAACTGTCAGTCGACCTGCATCGGCAATAACTACTCAAGATGCGGTACCCGTGAGTCCAGGTGATCAATCAAGGGTACAACAAGAACAAACACCCGCCGGTTATTGGTTATCGGTAAATACTTGGCCGATGCAACAAGACGCGCTGATAGTTAATCAGCCTAAATCGGCAAATGCTTGGCCGATGCAATCAAACATGTTGAGCGTCGGTCAGCCTACATCGGCCGTACGGGCGCAACCAGCCTCAACTGGCTATCAGTCACCAGCAACTGCTTGGCCGATACAACAAGGCGTGCCGATTGTCAATCAACCTGTATCGGTCGTAGCTGCTCAATCCTTGGAACCTACAAATCAAAGCTATCATCCAAGAGTACAAGGGTTGCAGGAATCAGTTGGCTGCCAACCATCGGCAAGTCTTGGATCGGTGCAGCAGAACACACCGAGTGTCAATCAGTCTGCATCGGCGGTAGCTGCCCAGCCTATGGTATTCGCGAGTCAAGGCTATCATCTAAATGTGCAAGAGCTGCGGGAATCAGCTAGTTGTCAACCATCGGCAAGACATGTGCCGATGACACACAATGTAGGTTGGATTAGTCAATCGCCGATTCAGCGACAAGTTGCACAGCCTGGACGCCAAGTGGCAAGGACCCTGCAGTATCATCCGGCGAATCTTCAGAATGAAGTATCGGTATATCAGCCGATAAATACTACATCGCAATACTCGCAGGGAGGGGTATACAATGGTACATCGGTACAGCAACCGATGAATGCAATAGATATAACGCCACAGCATAAGCTAGTGATGGTGCAAAATTGCTCATCGGTAACACAACCGGTACACAGTGTTATCATGACTAGTGCTGGGTATGCGCCAATCATTCCAAGTGTCTCGATGACAGAGCCTAAAAAGATAATTCAGCATACTCAGCCGGCTGGCATCCGGAATTGCTCATCGGTTGATCAGCCGATGTACAACACCCAGAAGATTGGTGTTACTGATATATCGGCTGCCCCAATTTGCTCGCCACAGGGATATGAAGAACATCAACTAGTAGACATCCAGAGTGGCCCATCAGTCAATCAACCGATGCATAGTATCCAACAGGTTGGTATTGCCGATGGGCCGATCGTTCCGGCTTGCTTAATGCGAAGACCTGGAAAGATGCACCAATCTACTCAGACAGTAGGCGTCCAGGATTGCTCATCGGTTAGGCAGCCGATGCTCGATGCTGCTGATGTACCAATCGCTCCGACTTGCTCACCACGGAAACATGAGGGAACACGTCTATCTGTCCCACTAGAGAAGGAATCTACGCATCGGCAGGATACAAAGGTGTTTTCGACCAAGGTAGAACATTCAGAGCTGGACGAAGAGCCAGACCTTGACATTGCTGAGTTGGAGACATTCACTTTTGATATCACGAACGCCGATCAGGATGTTGAACCATTTGACGAGATGGACATCGGTACTGTTGAATGGGTGAACGATTGGGAACCGATGCCACGTACGCTCAGCCAGAACAGGGCTGGAAAGTTCACCTTCGATGTCACGAAGGCTGATGGGATATTTGACTTACTGCTTCGGGAAGGGCGGGTTAAGCTAGCCCCTAATTAGGTAATTCCATCGGCCGAGGAGCTCAATGATACCGGGTACTGCAAGTGGCACAATACAACTTCTCACAGTACCGGCGACTGCAAAGTGTTTAGGCAACAACTGCAGTCAAAAATTAACTCTGGGCGGATCCAATTTGAAGGTCCTAAAGTCCAAGAACCGATGGAAATTGATCAGCGTCCGTTTCCAAATAATATGGTGGAAGCCGGTGGAAAAACTAAGGTGCTGACATCGGACGCTGCTAGAAAGAGTGCATCGGTGGATCCCGATCATCAGGTGGCCGAGCGTGACATCGGGAAGTTTGCCGATGACAGGAAAGGCAAAAGAATTGCCGATAAAGGTACTTGTGTCAGCAGGGCTCCTGGCATAATAATCACACACAAGCTACCAAGGCGGGACTATCGGCAATCACGAGATGAACGGTATCGGCAGAAAGAAAAGGAACAGCGGGAGTGGCTTCGTCGGAAAAATCATTGGAGGTGTCCCTTCTTCATTTACTGCTGGGAAGAGGGCATTAAGCTACCCACTGCCGATGACTGTCCTGAATGCAATGGGTATCGCACTGCCGATCAGTCGAGTAAGTCTTGTTTGGATGATCGGGCATCTAGGTGCGCCAAGCCACTCGGAAAGAGGAGATCGGTACGCGACCAACTGGGGGGGCAAGCTTGATGCCCATAGCAGGCTTGGCAGGCGGGTTGATCAAAGGGAGAGCAAGGAGCGGGCCAAGACAAAAATACCCGACGAAGAAGTGCTCTCCAGAAATTCAAGCATCGGAAGAAACGCCGATGTAAGAAGTGAGAGGCAGCACCAGCCTGTTCGGAAAACCAGACCTCAATGGTGCCCTAAAGATCTGAACAAAACCCAGAAAAGAAGAACTGAGCGCCGACGCCGCAAGAATCTATACGATGATGCAGAACCTTAAAGGGAGAAACAGTGGAGGCCAAAGCGTAAGGATGGGAGTCCATCGACAGACGGCAGCATTGTGCCAATGGTCTAATCGAGGTCAATCTTGGATCTGCAGGCTTGGGGGCTGCAATCGGCAGACTGGCGATTTCAATTATTATACTTGGGGACACCTACCGATGGTTTGCATATAGAGATACCGCGCTGCCGATAGATGCATTAGTTGCCAGAAGACGGATGTGAGAATGGTTCTGCGGCGCTTGCGCATGATAACTAAGTATGTGTTGCGCACGTCCTGGGGTGCATGCTTTGCGGTGGGTCTATCGGCGTTATCCTGATTCTTATCCGGTGGAAATATGAAGTCTCGCTGCCGATTGTTGTTACAATCAGGCTAAGTACCAGGGTTAGTTAATGAGTTGGATCACTCAACATTTTAGCTGATTTGATGAGTTATGCTATCGGTAATGATTGTCGATGACTGGGTAAACAAGTTTGCCGGTGGTACTCTAGAATGGAGATTGATTTTACCGATCAGGATTGAGTTCTAGGCCTGGGGTTTTCTAATCAAGTTCCTACTGGATAAGACAGTCTACCTCCAGCAGAGCATACATGCCAGAGGTTCCCGAAGGGATTGACGTACGACGTATTCGTTTGAATGCCGATGAGAAAAAATTGTAATACATCGGTAAAAACATGCAAATATTATATTACAAGACGAGATTAAGTATCGGATTACATTTTTGCCGATACAATATGCATTACAGTAAGGAATGAATAAGTTCTATCGCGCGCAGGCGAATCTGTTCTATCTCGTCCATCTCCTTGGCGTCGGCATCGGCAGAGCCCTCAACCAGTTTGATCTTCTTCTTCCATAAGATGGCTTGCCGGGCATGTTGGTCCCTTTCTTGCTGCAGAACCTTGATGGAATCAGACAGTTGAGTTTTGTGTTGGTTAGCTACAGTCAGATCCTCCTCGACCTTGTGTAGCTCCGCCAATAGCTCCTCCTTCCTTGCCGATAGTCGAGAGATGTCTTGGTCTAGGTTGCCGATGGAAGCTTTTGCTTGACCGATGTTTCTGTGCTTCTCATCGTCAAGGTGTTTATATTTAAGCTTCTCTTCTTTGCTCTTGGTTTGAGCGGCCCTATCGGCAATACGACAGGCGAGCCTCTGGTACTGAATCTGTTTGACGTCGATAGAGGCTGCCTGGAGAAGGACTTCTGCTGCGTCGGCAGGGAGATGACTTTGGATATCTTTGAAAGCAATCCTTGCTGCCGATGAGTCTTGGATGAGCTGGGATGTCTCTTGTAGCAGCAATGAAAGCAGTGCCTTAAGCTTGGTTTTAATCTCTACCGGTAAAGCTGGGACAGAGCTCTCTTCCTCCTCGTCATCGGGTATATCGACTGAGAAGGAGAATAAACTATCTGATCGGAGGGGATCTTGGCGCCTATCTTCATCCTGCGGATTGAGATTGAAAGAGAAGAGGCTATCTGGGGAATCTTGGGCCTAAAAACAGAAGGGTTATAATATGCCGATTCTAAATTATACTATGAGTTTTCAGGTGATTGACTTACCATCTTGAAGCGGATTTCTTGCCAAGGGCTTGGCATTCTAGATGGCCCAGCCTCGTCTTGAACATCGGCAGCAGGTGCCGATGGATGAGCTTCTGTCAGAAGAACAATCGACGTCGTTGGCAATGGCGGCATTGTCGTTGGTGTTGCTTCCGGCATAATACATGATTGTGGCGCTGATGCTGCCCTTTCATCGGGATCTTCAGTTGGTATTGATGCCGATGTTACCTTTGCCGCTACGACGAGCGGGACTGTCTCATCGGCGACCTCGGTTGACGGTACCGATAATGTTGCTTCGGCTGCTGTAGGTACAGCTGCTTCATCAGGGACATCGGCTGATGGTACCGATGCCGATGCCACCATCATGGGGGTTTCTTCGTCGAAAGCTTCGGCTGATGGTGCCGATACTGCTTCTGCCTCTGCAGCGGATGAGGCTGCCTCCTGACCGACGACGTCGTCCATCGGCTGATCCGGGATAGGAGCCATTGGAGTTTCCGCCGATGACACGCCGACGGTTGGTGGTGCTGCTTGTGCCGATGACGAAGATGGGCTAGCCAGCCTCAAACGTCTCCTTTTCTTGGGTGCGGCAGCAGAGGATCCGGCCCGTTTCGATGAAGACTGGGGGGCATCGGCAGCTGGACTTGAAGGTGCTTGTCTGCTCGGGGCAGTTGCCGATGACCTTATAGCCTGAAAACATTCAATGCAAGTTATACGAAGTAGATGTTGCCGATTAAACAGTATATAATCGGTATGAGTGAAGATGAGTTTACTGCAAACGCCCGCGTCAGGGCAGCAGCAGCGGCCGATGTAGCCTTGGCTTTTGCAGATGTCGGTGAGGGTACCTGTCGTGGGATGAAGGCAGCTAACGAAGGAGCCTTATGGCTGATGAGTGATACGGGACTCATCATTCGAAGCTTGAAAGGCTTGCCGCTCTTGCTCATCGGAGGAATCGGGTCATCGACCTGTCAAACACAAGAAGGTCAAATACCGATGGCGAAGGTACAAATGAGGAATGCATCGGGATGAGGACTTACTGCGTCGTCGGGGATGATATGATCGGCATCGATCATATGCCGATAATAGTGCGATGACTTGGCGAACAATTGACACCTCCACTCTTGCCACCAAGACTTGTACTCATTTGTGATGAAGGAGGTTGGCGACCAGGAGGATAGGTCAAGATCCGATACAACAGCATCGGCAGGAAGACTGACAACTTTATTCCAGTCCAGAGCACTGGAGAATGTCTGCCTAGGCTGCACTACCTTGGAGTAACAGAGTTTGATTGGCAGTTGGCCGAACGCCAGTTGTCTTGCCGCTACCGATGGGTAGTAAAATTCAAATGATGGGGGGCGTTCTTTCCCGATCCAAATATGTTCACTGGGATAGCCCGAGGAATGATACTGGCCTTCATCATTGTCTGGTTTTCAGGAACATCCCCATCGGTAAGATTAAATAACAATGGGAATTGATTATCTACATCGGCATATGGCCACCAAAGCCATTTTGCAGCAGGAATTCCATTGTAAAACTTCTGAAAGAAGAGGCCGAATTGCTCCGCATCAGCATCGGTTCCTGGCAGCACGATCGTGGCCTCTCCAAAATTGAGTGGAGAGCGAGTTGCCGATTCATCCTCTCCGCACTGGTGGTCCTCTGGTATATCTCTTGGAAATCGTTGAGCGAATAAGTCAAGCTGGAGTGTTTTTTGCATATGGGCGTGTAGCCACATGTTAATAAACCACCAGGGGCCTCCAAGATTGCCGATGTGCTCACCTAGCAGTAACTTCTGGGACACTTGATGGAGGAGACGATATACTGATCCTAGAAGATATCTTCCCAAAGGAAGCCCTGTCCCATTGGCAAGCATCTCAGCTGCTGGGAGATACATGGTGGTAGGTCCAACTGCCTTACCACAGAAGATGAATTTATCCAGCCACATGTTCAGGAAGGTGGCGTGCTCTCTTTGGTTTACCGATCCAGTTTTCTGGTATTCCTGAATGTAACCCGTCCAACCGCCGATGTTCCGGGTATTTATTCTGTGCTCGGCTTTCCTATTAAACAAGGAGGGGGTATCGGCAGAGGAGATGTCTAAACCGGTCAGCATGTGGACATCAGCAAGAGTGGGGGTGGCTGGTCCATGTCGGAATAAGAATGCATTCAGAGTGTCTGACCAGAAGTAAGAGGCGGCTATTAACATGTTCTCATTCTTCTCCATATCGGCAATAGACAGCCTGATACATTGGTCCAGACTGCGCTCCTGCCAGTAAACTTGCTGCGCGCTGGCGACTCTGAGGTACCAGTTCTTCCACCCATTGGTGGGCTTGGGCCATGATCGGAATGCATCTTTCCACAATCCCAAACTAAAACATTCAGATCTAAACGGAATCCGGTTGGTTTCTGCATTGATTATATAGCTGGGATCTGGGTTCCCCATGGGGCCTAAGCAGCTGAAGGTAGAACCGGTAAGCGGAATTACTACCCTGTTGTACAGTTCCTAAGATTCAAAGAAGAAGGCGAAGAGCAGTCAGGAAGGAACGAAGACAGATCCAGATTCGTGCGGATTGCAGGGAGCTGGATTGGGATGAGGATAAGTCTTACCTTTGGGATGTCGACCTGGATCGCCATTGGAGTCGAGAGGAGTGCTTGGTTCGTCCTTAGATTGCGAAGGGTACTGTTGCTCGAGCTTGTGTTCTTCAGGGCAGCCGGAGGTTGAAGATGAGGGCAGGAAGGTGAAAGTCAAAATGAGCTCGGGTAAAAAGGACGGTATGGGCCCCAGTAACTTTTATAAGCCTGTTCAGGGGCATTTTGGGGTTCTGTTTCACACCGTGCAGGAATGTGGAGGCGCCCGCGGTAGATACGCGCGGTGATCGAGGTGGTCTGTAACTGTTCGTGCTACAATCGAGGGATTTTATTATTAAATTGCAGTTCCACACGCGGGGAATCGAGGAAACCGTACGCCTATCTCGGGGGTAACGACTACAGCAACGGCTACAGTGGAGAGAATTTCGGCACGTAAAGTTATACGCTCCGAAACTGGGGGGCATGTGTTGACACTGTTTTTTGACACGTGTCAAATGGGCTGAGGCTTGACTGGTCAGCGGCCGTTCTCCATCGGTATCAGAAGTTGATAATGCCGATAGGAGGGTGCTATGAGTTTTGCCGATGGAAGCTGATGAGCCTTGTCGACCAAATCGGTGAAGTCTTGCTGGAACTGATTGCCGATGAGGAGTCTTTGCCGATTGCCGATGAAGGGGTCTTGCCGATTGCCGATAAAGGCTTGTTGCCGATTGCCGATCGGAAAAGTATTACCGATGCCGATGGGCGTGATTTAGCACTTGGTGGCAGCGGAAGACTACCGGTGACCAAAGAAGGAAGTTGCAGGGATCTGCCGATGGAAAGTTTCCATCGAAGAGTATAAGGAAACTGGTGTTCTGTGCCAGTATTAATATAGTGGTTTGCGTCCGACTCTTGCATGGGTCGCTTATTTTCCTTTAAAATAGGTGTGTTTGTTTAGGGAATAAATATTGTTATCCGGCTCCTGCGCGAGTCAGTTTCCTTTAAAGTAGGAGTTTGTTTTTAGGAAAGATATGTATCGTGTCTTTGTACAACTCTCCATGCGGGAGTATAAATATGAGCCCGAGGGCTATGGAATAGATATATCAATCCAATTCAAAACAAACCAATTCTACTTTTTATCTTACTTTTACCGCAATTTACCTTTATTATGCATTAGTTATAGCTTAACGAGTTCTTCAAGCTTTCGACGGGCTGCATCACCTTGATCTCCGTCAAAATCCTTGCTAGTTCCGCGTGGGAGTACCTCTAGGCTTTGGCAATCCGGGCGCATCGCTGTTTGCCTCGTCTAGCTCTGCTGTAGTTATCCGTGATCAATCTGAGCCTTGACGTCCGGGCGCATCGCTGTCGTCTCGTTCAGTTTGTCATAGTTATCATCCTTGTCGATTGATTGGTCAAATCGACTGGCACGCCCTCGACATCGAGCTTTGGGTAATAGCCCGAGGTGTTCACAGATCTGACGCTTTTTGTGTCAACAATATCGACGCAGCCCTTCCGGGATCCTTCAACGCTGCCTCACCCTCGAGGAGGGGAGGGCATTGCTGAAGGATCTACACTCGGGGGCTTGCGGCCACCATGCGGCGCCAAGAACGCTGGTAGGAAGCGCCTTCCAACAAGGCTTCTACTGGCTGACAGCCGTCACCGACGCCACCAGACTCGTCCGATCTTGCAAAGGATGCCAATTCTACGCCAGGAAGACCCACCTACCCGCCCAAGCTCTTCAGATGATACCCATAACTTGGTCGTTCGCAGTATGGGGGCTCGACATGGTCGGCCCCCTGAAGAGAACCAAGGGTGGCCACACCCACCTCCTCGTGGCTGTAGACAAGTTCTCGAAGTGGATCGAGGCTCGACCCATCGCCAACATCCAGTCTCGACAAGCCATGCTATTCTTCACCGACATCATCCACCGCTTCGGGGTCCCCAACGTCATCATCACCGACAACGGCACCCAGTTCACCGGCCAAAAGTTCTTGGGCTTCTGTGACCACCACCTCATCAGGGTGAATTGGTCTGCAGTCGCCCACCCTCGAACTAACGGCCAGGTCGAGCACACCAACAGTATGGTTTTGCAGGGCCTCAAGCCAAGGATCTTCGATCGGCTGAACAGACATGGCAAGAGATGGGTCGATGAGCTGCCCGCTGTCCTATGGAGTCTCTGAATGACACCAAGTCGAGCCACGGGGTTCTCCCCGTTCTTCTTGGTTTATGGGTCTGAGGCTGTCCTCCCCACCGACCTCGAATACGGGTCCCCTCGACTAAAAGCCTACAGCGAGCAAGCCAACACAGCAGCCCGAGAGGACTCCCTCGACCAACTCGAGGAAGCCCGAGACGTGGCCCTCTTCAAGTCGGCAAAGTACCAGCAGACGCTGCGGCGCTACCACGACAAAAACGTACGCAAAAGGGACCTCGATGTCGGTGACCTCGTTTTGCGCCGCCGACAAAGCAACAAGGGACGTCACAAGCTGACGCCACCTTGGGAGGGACCCTTCATCGTGGCAGAGGTGCTGAAGCCCGGCACTTACAAACTGAAGAACGAAAAGGGCGAGATCCTCACCAACGCGTGGAACATCGAACAGCTACGTCGTTTCTATCCCTAAGGCCTCGACGCCTTGTACATTTTCCGCATTATGTACACTTATCACATCATGGATGAATAAAATGTTCTCGAAATACATTCTATATTCGTTCATAACTCTAAGGTAGCCTCGACTCTGCCCTGGCAAAGTCAAGCCTCCCTCGGGGGCTGACAGGGGGGGACCCCCCTCCTAAGTCCCCTAAAAACCGAACGTTTTTTTGAAACTTGGCTTTCCCTCTCGATCTTTGCCCCGAGTACGCTTCATGACTAAGTAAAGACGCCTCGAACTCCCTAAGGGTCGCGGGCCATCGAGCCGGGGACTCTCCTACGCCTCAGGGCTACGGTATCCCCACTCGCTCCCCCCCTTCCAGGGATATGAGCGTGCGTCGAACACTTAGTCCATGAGCGACGACTCAGGCAAAGAAAAGCAGAGATAGCTCGAGAAATAAAAATAACAAGACGCATCTCGAACACAATGCGTTAGATATAAGAAGCCCTCGGGGGCTCGGCATTGTATCATTACAAAAGCCTAACTATTACATGGACCTTCTTGTCCAGATTTGGCTCGCAGGCCTAGGGCTACTCGGCGCCATCTCCGTCCGCCGAAGGGAGCACTTCAGGCTCGAAGAGCTTCGCCAGCTCGCCTCCGGGCACCTCCGCAAGCTCGATCAGCTCATGGCACCTCGCCTCATTCTCTTCGTCAGTCAGCCTCGGGTCGGTGACGAACCCGCTGGCGACGACGCTAAGGTCGTAGACGTAGCCCGAGCGGACGACCGCGAGCGCTCGCTTCACGCCCACGTGCAGGGCAGCACGGACTTGCTCCGTCACCTCCTGCGTCATGGAGTAGAAGCGACGCAGCAGGGAGACTCCTCGAGCGTCTCCCTTGACCGTCGGCTCTGGCTCGACCCCGAGGTCGTCGCAGAAGGAGGAGATAGCGCCCTCGAGCCTCTCGTTAAGGACCGCCTCCGCCCCGAGGAGGCCCTGAAGACTGGTCAGGTCCTCGTGGGCTCGAGCCTTTTCCGCTGCGAGCTCTGCCAAAACAAGCACATAACTCGGTCAAAACCAAAAGAGCAGGAAAGGGGTCGAGACCGGGCAAACTTAGCAACACTTTCAAAAAAGCTTACCTTGGGCATGCGCCTCCAGGGTGACGTAGCCCTGCTCGGTCCTCTCGAGTCGGTGGTGGACGTCAACAAGATCTACGGCCTGGTCGCCGACTTTAGCCTGGAGGCCCTCGATGACCTTGCCAGCGTCATCAAGGGTTCTCTTCTGGTTAGCCGCCACCACCCCCAGAGAGGCCATCCGGGTCCGAGCCTTCTCCTCCGCAACGACTAGCGCGTCGCGTTCGCGGGAGACGGCGTCGACGTCCCCCCGGAGCCCCCGGATGCTCTCAACTGCTCGGGCCAGTTCCTCCTTCAGCCGGGCAGCCTCCTCCTCTGCCTGGCGCTGGGCCTCCTGGACAGCATCCCGCTGCTACCCGACCTCGATGACCGCCTGGAGGGCGACCGTCGATCTTCGATTGCGCTGTCTCCTGGGCGGCCCGAGCAGCCTCCGGCACAGCGGCCACCTCGGCCCTCGCATGGGCGACCTCGGCCTTGGCCTCCTCTCGCGCGGTTGCCGCCTCGGCTCTTGCCTGGGCGGCCTCGGCCTCCGCCTTCTCCAGCGAAGCACGAAGGGCAGGAAGCTGCTCCTGCGTCCGGAGGATAAATTGGGACTTGTCGTACGACCTCGCCCTCAGCGTCTGACAAGGATGAAAAGGAAGATCATCAGAAAAGAACGGTCAGGCCATCCAAGCAAAATCAAAGGAAGAACGAAACCCACCTCCATCCCCCGATGCAGGTCCACGGCAGCAACCTCCGCGGCCAGGCGCACCGCGTGCTCGAAACCACGCCCAGAATTCCTCCAGGTGCTCCCACTCCCCGAGCTCGGCCTGGTCGTCGAGCTTGAGGAAGGTGCGCCCGGGGTCTCGAGGGTCGGCCAGCTCGAGGGGCTCCTGTCCCCAGAACCCGCTGCGGCGGTCGATCCTCTCCTGGACCTCTCGCATGATGCCCCGGCGCATTTCAGGGCCACCCCCGTGGCGTGCCACCCTCTCTGTCCAAGCAAGGAAGGGAGAAGCCCCCTCGAGCTGGGCTCTCCCAACCTCGGGGCCACCCTGCGAGGACGCCGCCGGTCCCTCCGAGCCATCGCCCCTGCGCAGGGGAAGTCCCAGCCGGGAGAACAATCCTGCGCGATGAAAAAGACAAAACGATTAGTACCTAATCCCGCAGATCCACTACGGGTCGACTAAGTCGGAGGACGAATTACCTCGAGACGATGACTGCCCGACCTCGAAGCGAGGCTGAGCCAACTCCGGTTCCGACGAAGGGCCCCCCACAGCGGCCATCTCCGCCGGGCCCACCAGCTCGGCCACCATCTCGGCCACCTCCTCAGCGGTGGGCTCCTCCACTGGCGACCTCACCTCCGGTGCGGCAGCAGCAGCACCCCCGTGCTCACGCTGCTGGTGTGCCTCCAACGAAGCGAGGCTCTTGGGCCACCGCCACGGCATTGGGCGCGCCGGGGTCTCCTCCTCGTTTGCAGAGGCCACGTCCACCACCTCCACCTCTGCGGCGGCTTGGGGTTCGACCCCCTCGGTCATGACCGCCGTCGACGCGGGCCCCGCGCCTTCCGAGGCGCTGGGTGCGCCTCCCTCCGACGGGTGGGCAGGCACGGCTTCACCCGCCACTTCGGCGGACCTCGCCCGCGTGGCGGGCGGACCCGTCTCCTCCCCCGCTTGGGCCAGCTCCGCGGCAGCCTGCGCCACCCCTCGCCCCATCGCCTCCCGGGCCCTGGCCGCCCATGCCGCCTTTGGGGTGAGTGTCGAAGGGGACGGAGCAGCGGGACTGGCCTCGATGGTCGCCTCAACTGCAGCCTCCGTCATCAGCCTCTTGGCCGGGGCGAGGGACGCGTCCTCTGCCGAGCGCTTCGACCTGAAAAAGAGACCCATGTGCAACGGTAAGCACGGGTCATAACCAATGAAAGAACACTTGACCCACTTGAGCCACTCGATCGGCAGAAAAGCGACTTACCCCTTCGGGGTCATGGGGTTCCGGCCAACGAACTTCGAACCGCTTGGGGGCTTGAACGGAACGCGCCGGGAGCCACTCCTCCCGCGGTCCGCGGCGGGGGTCGAGGCCGCCCTCGGCGCTGTCTCCTGGGTGGGGGCCGACGACGATCCCGTCGTCCCCCTGCTAGCTTCCTCCTGCGCCGACGTGCCCGGCACCCGTGCGCTCGACCGGGTAGGCGCTGGAGGCGTGCCCGATTGACCCCCCGACGTGGATCGTGACGATCGCCCGCGCGTCTGCCGCAGCACTTCGCCTTGAGGAGCCACGGGGCGTTCCCCCAGCGGCTCGACCTCGCTAGTAGGGGCCGACCTCGAAGTCGACCCCTCTCCTCCTCCGGTCCCGACGGTCGCCCTCTGCTGTTCGGATGCCGCTGGTTCCTCCTCGAGCCCTCCCTGTGGCTCGGCCTCCCCCTCGCTGCTCTCCTCCTCTTCCTCATCCTCCTCCAAGGGTGACTCCTCCTCGGAAAGGCCGGCCCGCCTTTGCCAGGCCTGGCGTTGCTCCCGCTCCTGCCTCTCTCGGGCCCTCTTGCCCTTGTCCTTCTTTGCCTTGTCCTTAGTCTTCTTGTCCTGCTCAGCTTGAAGGCGCCTCGCCTGGGAGTCGCCCTGCTCTTCTTTCACCGGCGGAGGCGACTTCCGGAATACAACATCCCCCTGAGGAACACAAGGCAGTTAGGACGCAAGCAAAGAAGGTGAACAAGGCAAATATGAGAACACTAACAGAGAAAGGGAGTCCTACCAGCTGGACGTATCCCTGGTCCGGCATCATGGGGACGCTGGCGACACTCGTGACCTCGAACACGCCCGTGAAGGAGGCACGTATGCGGCGGGCCACCCTCTCGGGGGGTAGCTCATCCCCCATGAGGCGACACCCCGTGAGGTCGACCCCCGGGCACATCTCGTCGAGCCGTAGAGGTCGAGCCATCAGCGGCACGACCCGCCGCTGATGGAAAGCTGACGTGACGATCGCCGCCGTGAGTCCCGCCTTCTTCAGACGGTCGATCGCGTCAAGCAGGTGGTGAGGCACGACTGCTTCTTTTTTTCGATGCCGTACCTCCAGCGGTCGGGCTTCGAGTCGATCGTCCTCCCGGTGTAGGCAGGGAGCAAGTCGTCGTCGTTCCTCATGTAGAACCACCCGGAATGCCACCCAGAGTGGCTCGACGAGAGCTTCGCCGGGATCCAGTTGTATCCCCGCTTGAGGGTGATGCTACAGCACCCGGTCCTGACCATCTTGCGGTTGCCATGGCTGACCGACGCGTGGAATAGGCTCGCCTCGAACAAGTGGAGCCACAACTCCCAGTGCGGCTCGATCCCTAGGTACCCTTCACACACAGCAGTGAAAACTGCCGCATGACAGATACCGTTGGGGGTGAGGTGCTGAAGCTCCACGCCGTAGTGGTGAAGGATCCCGCGTAGAAGACGGTTGGGAGGGGCGCCTAGCCCCGCCCGGTGGAAGACCTCGAAGCTCACCACGTAGCCCTCCGGCGGATTGGGCTCGGTGTGCTCCTGCGGCGATACCACCCACTCCGGCCGGTCGACGGAGGTGATAGGCCGGAGGAGGCCGCTCTCCACCAGATCCCCCAGGTGTGCGGCGGTCACCGAAGACGGGAGCCAGGCATCGGGGTCGTCCAGGCTATACTTGGCCATGGGGGCAAGGAGGCTGACGCGCTCGGACGTGGAGGCGGAAGGTACGTTCCCAATCTCTGCTCTCCTTTCTCTCGCGTGCGCAGAAGTCCGGTTGAAAGGGCGTCTAAGGCAACGGCGGGGAGAAGGAGGCAGGGGAGGCAAATGCGAGAAAAAAGCGGCCGACTCCTCACTTCCGGTATTTATAACCGGGAGGCCAACGGGCGGATCCAGCAAACAGGCAAGTGAATCTCTGCATTTAATGCGCTCGCATACCACCTCCTCGTATTCCTCTAGGGTAAGGCGTCCTGTCCCATCATTGGGCCCCGCACCGCACTCCGCCCTGTACCTGCCCCTGTTGCGATCGAACGGACATCTCCTAAAAAGGCGCGCGGCGGTAAGCGTTATCTTCGGAGGTAAGCAACCAACGACGGTCAATCCGTCAAAATCTCGAGGGAACGAAGGCTGGCCCTCGAAAGGGGGTTCGATAGCCACCCTCAAGTACCTGAGGATAGAAATGACCTCGGGTTATGGACTCCGGTCCACCCCCAAAATCTCGAGGGGACAAAGGCCAACCCACGAACGGGGCTCGACAGCCGCCCTCGAGTACCTGAGGTCTCAGGGGACCTCGGGTTATCGACTCCAGTCCACTCCCAAGTCTCGAGGGGCAAAGGCTGGCCCTTACACAGGGTTCGACAGCCTCCCTCGAGGACTTGAGCCCAACATGCAGATCCAACAAAGGCACAGGTATGTCCCCATGTTCAATACAAATACCCACTTCCCCCCTCCGCATTCCACAGGATAGGACGTCACCTACAGAGGCTAGCGGCGGATGACGAACCATCCGTCAAATCTTGAGGGAGCGAAGGCTGGCCCTTACATAGGGTTCGATAGCCGCCCTCGAGTACCTGAGGTCAGGAAGGACCCATGGTTACGGACTCCGGTCCACCCCTAAAATCTCGAGGGGGCAGAGGCTGGCCCCACGAACGAGGTGCGACAGCCGCCCTCGAGTATGCGAGTCAGGGATGACCCGGGGGGCCAAGCGCGTGCCCCTAGCTCGAGAACGAACTCTCGAGGTCCCCTGGGACATATCCGAGGCATAACCACGGAATACCCAAGGATCCCTACGCCGGGAGGCATCGAGCCACCAGCTTCCATCGAACGAAGCTGGCACCTAGGTAGGCCATACGGTCTTGCTTAATGAGAACGCCTCCGGGCTCCTAAT
The DNA here is from genome assembly GCA_022036555.1 of Microstegium vimineum. Taxonomy (NCBI): domain Eukaryota; kingdom Viridiplantae; phylum Streptophyta; class Magnoliopsida; order Poales; family Poaceae; genus Microstegium; species Microstegium vimineum. The sequence continues at coordinate 1,736 of CM039129.1, read as the reverse complement.
CGACCCCTATCGAATGGGGCACGAGTTCTCACTTGGATTTTTACCCGTACCGGGCACCATTTCTATGGATATCTGCCCGACACCAGCTCACAGAGGACTTCGAGGCTCGTCCTAATGGGGATAGCACGATGCTCTTCGCCCCGCAATCCGAACGCAAGGATCCGTGGGAAGGACGCTATGAGGTAGTGAAAGCCCAGCCACGCAGGCTCGAGGGCCCGACTACGCACGACACCCCTCGACGAAAGAGGGTCGAAAACACTCGTGACCTGGCCGACAGAGTTGACCTCTTGGTAGGGGCGTTGTGACTCCAGTAACGCTCGAGGGAGCAAAGGCTGGCCCTCGGAAGGGTTCGACAGCCGCCCTCGAGCACCTCTCTTTTTAGGGAAAGGAACGCTCATAGCCTGGCAAACGGAATCGACCCCTCGGTAGGGCTCCACGTCTCCAGGTCACCTTAAATCCCCTCGATAAAACATATCATAGCCCCCAGAGGAGTTCTTAATCACTCCTCTGGGGCCTCGGGGGCTACCCCCGCGGGGTGCGCTCGCGCGCACCCCACGGAGAATCGAACCTCTTACTGACCCTGCAGGTCAAGGGCGAAAGCTCCGGGTAATCCTCACTCCCCCCGAGAAAACACATATCATAGCCCCCAGAGGAGTTCTTAATCACTCCTCTGGGGCCTCGGGGGCTACCCCCGTGGGTGTGCTCGCACGCACCCCACGGAGAATCGGATCTCTTACTAACTCTGCAGGTCAATGCCAAAAGCCCCAATGCGGATTTTCCTTATCCGCACAGAAGCTTGGGGCTACTGTTGGGTACAAAGGTAAGGGGTACCCTAAACCCTCCGATAATTTAACGCTTAACATAGCAACCATTTTTAAGACAGGGGCCAACCAACCGCTCAAGTCAGCAAAGAAGGGCCCATCACACGAAGGCCCCCTGCACCGGCGATAGCGACCAGTCGTGGGCCGGCCTGCTTCTGGAAAGATGATGGACCAGGGGTCGAACGAACGACCCCTCCGCCTCTACCTCGACACCGAATGACGGACCATGGGTCGAACGAACGACCCCTCTACCTCTACCTCGACACCGAATGACAGACCAGGGGTCGAACGAACGACCCCCTCCGCCTCTACCTCGACCTCTCCGACTCCGCATCTACTCTAATTGACGGAAAGGGGTCGAACGAACGACCCCCGACGGGAAGCTCGATCAGCCCAACTGCTGTCGGTATGGGTTAAAGGGAATCCGCCTAACGCCATGGGCGCCCACGACCGCAGTCAAATCCACCAACTCACCGCCATGTCCCGGACCTCCGTCAACTGTGCTACCGCTGTAACCACGTCGCGAGTACGGACTCCAGAGGCACCCTTCGAGACGTGAACAGGACGGCTCTCGACGACGCCTTCAGGGATACGACAAGGCCACGTAGGTCTCAACCCCCCCCTCGACCGGGGGCTCAACCCCTACCTCCAACCACTCCGGGATGGGCCCGTCCCATCCGCCCCGTCCCGCTTCAACTGTGGGACTCGCGCCCGTCTGCGGAAGGTAGACCCTACTGTGGGCCGCGACGTGCAGCGACGTCTAGTCTACTGTCACCATGCCTCAGAGCATCGGAAGAACGGGAAGGACACGCCGCCACAGGATCGACGTCCCTTCACCAACACTATGCCGCGGATACGCCTCCCATGCTACAACAGTTTAGGACCCTGTACCCTCGGCCTCCCCCTTGTCTATAA